>NC_069440.1:38057567-38092029 GCF_026875155.1 Cherax quadricarinatus
CCCCCCACTTGGCAGTTGTTATGACCCCCCATTTTCCACGAGGTATTCCTTTCTCGGAGTACTTTTCAGTGAATCTCTCGACAACTCTGCAACAGGTAGCAACAAACCCTTTGGTCTTAGTTGAACCAAAACAAATTGTTTTCGTCTGACCACTTTAAGTTTTCCCCCAAATCTTCCCACAATGTCGTTTTGGGAGACAACATTCTCTATTATGCGTTGGCACACACCTCACCCACAGACACATTATGGAAAATGCCCAGTAACGTTCTGCAAGGACAGTCAGATGGGCAGCAGGATTCACCTCTGACGTCTCAACCTATTTATTATATGTGACTTCCTCACTGAAAGTCTCGCCTTTGACTTAATGGAAACTTACTATTGCAACAATTTTGATGCAAAATTGTTGCTCTTTCACTCTCTTTCCCCCACTTACCCCCAAAACCTTTGTAGGTGAGAGTCTCCTTCGACCAGAGATTAGTGTTGTTTGAATATTTCGCCTGTTCTGCAAATTCTAAACATTGTAAAAATCTCTCGTTGTTTGATCCCATGCAGAGGATGAGATGAAATAACTAACACCACATCCCTGAATGCTGGCTGCCTTGGATCTAGCGTTGGCTGGTCGCCAAGGTTTTGGGTCCAGTGTGGTATGTGATTAAAGCACTGCGTATCTTGTCCCAAGATTCGTACGTTCGAGTCTCCTTCGACCAGATATATTTATAAAATATATATATATATATATTTATATATATATTATTATATATATATATATATAAAAACAAGGTTTATCTTTTAAACCTCTTAAAACCCCAAGGCCATTTTGTCAAGATAAAACACTTGCCCCCATATCAAAAAAAGCAGAAAAAAGTTTTATCCACAAGACGGGCAGCAAACGAAAATACACTCTGTACCCTTTTCCATATCCCATCGGGACCTTCAGCACAATAATATGTTTAAAAATTAAGTTAACTGCCCAATAAAATCACGACCAACAGCCGGTTCAAAACTTCCCCTGTTCAATAATGTTTCATAACAAGAAACTATAAAGGTATTGCTGGGGATGTTTTAAGTTGTAGGGGGGGTTTTAAAAAGTGTTAGCTAGTAATAAAGGGGCTTTTTAAACCCCCTTTAAACCCCTTGTGAAGGCATTTCAGCCCTGTAACAATTCAGACAGTTTACCAGGCTGGCCCTCCAGGAAAAAAATGAATAAAAAAAAGAAATTTTTCACAAAGATAAACTTTATTATTTTTTAATGCAAGAAAAAAACATTGAAAATAAGGTGTATCCTATTTTAAAAAAAATGAAAAATGAAATGGAAAAATGACATTTGAATTCAACCTAATATGTACAGTTATCTGGGGTGTTGGTGGGGGTTTGACCCCGCTTGTGAAATTTAGCGTTGTGATGATGGGGGGGGGGGGGGCACAGGTGTTGGTGACAACCCAACGTAGTTCTTACAGAGTCTATACCCTTGAAATGGGCGCCCAGATAAAGGGAAAACGCGGGTTTCTTTCCCACTCAAAGATGGGGGGGGTTTGTCCTGTAAAATTAATCGGGTGGGTTTTAGATATAAATGACGTCTTGGGCTGTTTCAGTCCGTTCCCCTTTAAAACACTTTCGTTGGGTTTTGGCAGGTGCCCCATCTGTCATTCCAAGCGGGGAAAGAGAGACAGGTTTAAAACCCCCTGTTTAAAGAAACACTCCCATGAAAAGTGTAAGATACAAAAAAAGGTAGTGTTATAAAAAAAGTTTTGTGGAGTTTAAAACTGAAAGGACAATTTTAAAAAAGTAAAGCTTTAACCAATTTCCCTAAAATAGGAGCAGAGGTTTTTTATTACATTTGTGCGGGAGCGTGAGTAAAGTGATTATGTTTGGCCGCACCTTTGGGGGGGAAAAAGGGGGGGGAAAGGGGGTAGCGGGGCTGACTGACCCTACCTTAAAAAGCACCCGGGCAATCAAACTATTCCCCCATATACCCTCCTCGTATCCTATCTGTTAAAATTTTTCCCCTCACCCCCCTTGTTTAAATTAGGAAAAAAATAGCAAACCCAAAATCAGTAGAGAAAGAGAAGATGTAGGGAAAAAAGAGTGGGGAAATGTAAATGAAAGGCGAAGAAAGTGTGCAAGTTGAAAACGCGAAAAAAAAGGAGAACAAAGTGTGTGAGAGAGTGGAAAGTTAGCAAAGGGGGAAAGAAAAAAAAAAAGTGAGATGAAAGGAAAGAAAAAAAAGGGAAAAAAAAAAAGGCCCGGGAAAAAGCAAGAGGCGAAAGAAAACAAAAAGGCACGAGAGATTGAGAGAGAGAGTGAGAGTACGTATATGATCGAGAAAGAATGAGCAAAGGGAATGTGAACCATGAATAAAGAAGAGTGTTAACGATAGAACAAGAAGCACTGTTACTAGACATTATCCATCATGTCAGAACAAGAGGAAAAGCAAAGATCTGAGAGAGTGAAAGCCAGAAAAGCTTTAGTGAAAACAAAATCAAATCAGCATAGGTTAAATACCGAAACTGAGAGAGCAAAATGAGAGATCAACAATGAGAGTGAGAAAGAACTGAAAGTGACAGAAGGAAAGTAAAAAAGTGAAAGCATAACATCGACATAGAGAACAGGGCAGCGCGAAAGAGAACTGGTGAAGAGAAACACAAAGGAGCCATGATTTTGCGTCAGTGACATAGTTGAGGGTTAACAATTGTGACCCCCATGACCCCCATGGCCCCATGACCCCATGACCCCTCGGAGTGGAAAAGTGAGCAATGATCATCCCATTCACTGCACACTTTCGTATTCATGAATCGTCCGGTTTTTACTGCCATCCCAATTATTGCCCATGAATATTCTCACTACTCAATTATACATTTTTTTTTAAATACAGCTATTTTTTTGAAGGTTCGGGTTTTGTAGCATTACGAACAATACGAGATAGATTAACATTGTAATAATATACATATTATTAGCAATGTAAGTTTTTTATAATGTAATTTATTTACTATTTATTTAATAACAACTCGGCCGTTTCCCACCGAGGAAGGGTGACCCAAAAAGAGAAGAACCACTTTCATCATCATTCACTCCGTCACTGTCTTGCAAGAAGCGTGATAACACTACAGTTAAAATACCGCAAAATATCAACACACCTCCTTCAGAGTGCAGGTTAAGTACTTCCCACCTCCAGGACTCAAGTCTGGCTAATCAGTTTTCCCCGAATCCCTTCATAAACACTACTTGACTCTTACTCCAAGAGCACTTCAAGTCAAAAAGCATTCGTCTCCACTCCTATCTAGCACGCTCACACACGCTTGCTGAAAGCACAAGCCCTTTCCACACAAAAACCTCCATCCAACTTTTCCTAGGACGACCCCTACCCTGCCTTTGTTCCATCTTCTATAATTGTCCGAACCACCTCAATAACCTTTACTCTACCCTCTGGATAATACTTTAAGAAATTCCGCACCTTCTAATCTCCAAGCCACTGATTCTCTGCAATATAGTCACACTGCACATTGCTTTCGTACACTACATCTCCACTGCCTCCAGCCTTCTCCTTGTTCCAACATTCGCCACCAATAATTCACACCACTATAAGAGCACTGGTACCACTATTCATTCGTATATTCCCCTCTTTGGAATAACGTTCTTTGTCTTCACAGACTCCTTAGTGCACCACTCACCCTCAAGAACTCTATGATTAACGTCGTGTTTCATAGACCCATCTGCTGACAGGTCCACTCCCATATATCTGAATACATTACTTCCCGTTTAAATCCCGCTTATTTCCCTATAATTTTTATTTTCTCCTTTGTCCCCTTTTCCTGTATACAAAGGAACTGTACATGTACTCAGCCAATCCTAGGTACCTTCCCCTCTTTGTTATATTTATTAATACAAGACAGCCAGGGGATGGATATCTTCGCTCAAGTACTTTCACACATCTCCCGTCCGTCATCTGGAGATATGCAATGTTTCCAAGGGTTATCAACAGTAAAATGAGGGAAAGTTAGCGTGGGGACACCATTCACTTCTCTCACAAAAAGAGAGGGCCCCCCTCAGTCAAGCAAACTAACACCCAAACACCCAACCCCCAAATTTTTTTTTTTAAAATTTTTTTAAAAAAAAAAACCAAAAAAAAAAATTTCCCCCAAAAATTTAAAACCCCAAAGGGCCGGAAAAAACCCCCCCCAAAAAAAAACCCCAATTTTTTTTTAAAAACCCCCCCCCCCTTTTTTACCTTTTTTTTTTTAAATTTTTAAAAACCCTTTTTAAATTTTTTTTTTTTTTAAAAGTTTTTTCCCCCCTTTAAAAATTTCCCCTTGCCCCTCCCCCCCCCCCCCCCCCCCCCCCCAAAAAAAAAAATTTTTCCCCCCAAAAAACCCCCCCAAATTTTTTTTCCCCTTTTTTTTTTTTTCACCCCCTTTAAAATTTTTTTTAAAACTTTTTTTTTTCCCTTTTTTGTTTAAAAACTTTTAAAAAATTTAAAAAAATTTTTTTAAATTTTTTTTTAAAAATTTTTTTTTTTTTTTTTCCCCTTTCCCGGGGGGGAAAAAAAAAGGGAAATTTTTTCCCTTTTTTTTTTTAAAAAGGGGGGGAAAAAAATTTTTAAAAAAAACCCCCCAAAACCCCCCCCCCGGGGGGGTTTGGGTTTTCCCAAAAAACCCCCCAAAAGGGGTTTTTTTTCCCCCCCCCCCTTTTTCCCCAAAAAAAAAAACCCCAAAACCTTAAAAAAAACCCCCCCCCCCAACCCCACCCTCCCCCCCCCAAACCCCCCTTTAAAAAAAAAACCCATTTTTTTTAAACCCACCCCCAAGGTTTTTTTTTTTTCCCCCCAAAAAAAAAAAAATTTTTTTTTTTTAAAAAAAACCCCTTTTTTTTTTGGAAAAAAAAAAAAATTTTTTCCGGGTAAAATTTCCCCCGCCCCCTTTTAAAAAATTTTTTTTTTTCCCAATTTTTAAAAACCCGGAAAATTTTTTTTCCCCAAAAAAAAAAATTTTTTTTTTTTTCCCCTTTTTTTCCCCCCAAAACCTTTTTTTTTTGGTTTTGGGAAAATTCCCCCCTTTTTTTCCCAAATATTTAAAATTTTTTTTGCCCCCCCTTTTTTCCCCCCCTTTTTTTTTTTTTTTCCCTTAAAAAAAATTTTTGGGGAAAAAAAAAATTTTTTTTTTTTTTTTTTTTTTTCCCCCCGGGGGGGAAAGGAAAAAAAAAAAATTTTTTTTAAACTCCCCCCCCCCCGGGTTCCCTTTGGATTTTTTTTTTTTTAAAGGTTTTTTTTTAAAAAAAAAATTTTTGGGGGCCCCCCCCCTTTTTCCCCCCCCCCAAAAAAACCCCCTTTTAAAAAAAAAAAAAAACCTTTTTCCCCCCCAAAAAATTTTTTTAAAAAACCCGGAAAAAAAACCCCCAAAAACCCCCCTTTTTTTTCCCCCCAAAAAAAATTCCCTTTTTAAAATTTAAAAAGGGCCCCCAAAAAATTTTTCCCAAATTTTAAATTTTAAAAACCCTTTTTCCCCCCCCCCTTTTTTTTTTTTCCCCCCAATTTTTCTTTCCCCCTTTTTAAAATTTTAAAAAAAAAAAACCCCCTTAAAATTTTTTTTTCCCCCCCCAAAAAAATTTTTTTTTTTTAATCCCCGGCCCCCTTGTTTTGGGGGGGGGCCCCCCTTTAAAAATAAAAAAAAATTTTTTTTTTTCCCCCCCGGGAAAATTTAAAAAATTTTTTTTTTTCCCCCCCTTTTTGGGGCCCCCCCCAAAAAAACCCCCTTTTTTTTTTAAAATAAAAAAATTTTTTTTTTTAAAAATTTTTTTTTCCCTTTTTTGTTTTACCAATTTTTTTTTAAAATTTTTAAAAAAATTTTTAAAAATTTTTTTGGGGGGGGGGTTTTTTTAAAAAGGGATTTTTTGGGGGCCCGGGTTTAAAAAATTTTTAAAATTTTTTTTTTTTCCCCCGGGGTTTTTTTCCCCCGGGGGGGGGGGGGGGGGTTTTTTTTTTGGGGGGGAAAAAGGGTTTTTTAAAGGGTTTTTTAAAAAATTTTTGAAAACCCCCTTTTTTTTTCCAACTAAAATTTTTTTTTTTTTAAAGGGGGGGGGGGGTTTTTTTGGGGGGTTTTTTTTTTTTAAAAAAAAAGGGCCCCCCCCTTTAAAAAAAGGGGGAAAAAGGGGGCCCCCGGGTTTTTGGGTTTTTTTTTTTTAAAAAAATTTTTTTTTTTTTGGGGGGAAAAAAATTTTTTCCCCCAAAAATTTTAAAATTTTTTTTAAAAAAAATTTTTTTTTAAAATTGTTTTTTTTTTTCCCCGGGAAAATTTTTTTTTTTGGGGGGTTTTTTAAATTTTTTTTTTTTAAAAAAAAAATTTTTTTTTTGGGGGGTTTTTTTTTAAAATTTTTTAAAATTTTGGGGTTTTTTCCCCCTTTTAAAATTTTGGGAAAAAATTTTTTTTTTGGGGTTTTAATTTTTTTAAAAAAATTTTTTTTTTTTTAATTTTTTTTTTGGGGGGGGTTTTTTTTTTTTTTTTTTTTTTAAAAAAAAAATTTTTTTTTTTTTCCCCTTTTTTCTTTAAAATTTTTTTTTTTTTTTTTTAAAATTTTGTTTTTACCCCCCCTTTTTTTTTTTGGGGGGAAACTTTTTTTAAAAAAAACCCCTTTTTCGGAAATTTTTTTTTTTTGGGGGTTTTTTTTTTTTCCCAATTTTTTTTTTTGGGTTTTGTTTTTTGGGGCCCACCCTTTTGGGGAATTTCCTTGGGTTTTTTTTTTTTAAATTTTTTTTTTTTTTGGGGGTTTACCCCCAAAAGGGCCCAGGGAAAAATTCTGTGGATGACATGCTTTTTGGAAGGTGACATTGAATCAAATCCCTTTTGGGGGGAAAAAGGAAAAAATTTTCAAATGAAATTAGCCCCCTTTGCAGAAAGAAAAGGAAGGGTTTAAGGGTTTTAACGACAAAGATCCAGGAAAAAGAGAGCCTTAGAGGAGCTTAGGGTTTTAAAAAAGGCTAAAGAGAGGCCCGGTTTTTTCTACCCCGCACAGACACAGGGGGGAAAAAATGTTTTTTATTTTGGGTAAAGCCCTAAAATTTTTTTGCCCAAATTCCTAGGGGAAAAAACCCAGCCCCGTTTTTTTTTTGTTATTTGAAAATACGGGGCCAAAAACCCAAGGGTTTGGCCCGGGAAAAAGGAAAAGGGCGAAAATTAGCCCAAGAACCCCAATTTGTTGGGAAAGGGTTTCAGGCCCATTAGTTCTTTTTGAAGGATCTTCCTTTTTTGATTATTATAAACAAAAAGGAGGTATTTTACTGGCTTATCAAATTTGCCGGAAAGGGACAGGGAAAAATTCAGAGGACTAAAAGTTTCCGGGCTGGGCAGTCTTTGGGGAATATGGTAAGGGGAAAATGTCCTTCTAAAAGGTGGTGTCCCCTCAAAGGGGGGTTAGGCAATTTATGAAGGTGTAATTACTTTAAATTTTTTTAGAGGAATTTTTTTGGGGAAAAGTTTTCTGACCTTAAAGGGATATCTTGGGGGGGGAAGGATCTTGATGATTTTAATAATGCTTTAGAGCTGGGGACAGATTTTTTGTAACCAAAAATTTTTTGGGAGTTGTTAAACCAAAACCCCCCATACTAAAATTGGTAAGTTTTTTTCCAACCCCCCAAAAAAGGAATAAGAAATTTCAGGAAATTTTAAAGGGCCCCCCATTTATCAGTCTAAAAACCAAAAGAGGGTTTTTAAAAACCCTAATTTTTTCCCTTTCCCACTCGAGAGGTTTTAAGTCAGTGTCACAGATCCCCGGACTTTCAAAGGGAACCAAGGGGGGGGACAAGCCCAAAATTTCCCCAAAAAAAACCAAAAAGGGTCCCAAAATAGGGGCAAATGGGGAGGGGGGCCCTTTAAAAAACCCTTTTCACTGTACAAAAATTTCAATAAACAGGGGCCCCCTGCCCCATATTGTCGAAAAATGCTTAGGGGCCAGGCCCGCGGGGGAATTTCTTCTCCAGTAAATACACCAAATTTCACAAAGAGGGGCTTGCTTTTCATTTTTGCCCAAGGGTTTTCCAAAAAAAGACCAGCTGTCTTTTAACCCCCGGATGAAAGGGCTATTTTAAATAAGTCACTTGGCCTTACACCAAAAGGAAAGGTAGGGTTAGGGGGTTAAATTTTTTTAGGGGGCACTTTTTAGGGACATACACCTTGCTTCGCAGGGTGTATTGCCCGTGTCGGAAGACACCTATAACCCGGGTTGGACTTTTTTTTTAAAGGGTAACTGGAGTCCCCGTAGGGCTCCATTTCACAGGTTTTGGTTTAAATCTAGTTTCCCGTCTGGGTAAACCCACCTGTAGGTATTGCAGAAGGAAAGAAACCCTTTTTCAGGAGTTGACCTTCTTTTTAAAACAACACGCGTAAAGCCCTTTTTGGGTTTGGCTTCTTTTTGGGTTTAATTTAAAAAATACTAGGGAAAAAAATGTTGGGGGACTCCTCAAAGTGAAAGGGAAAGTTTGGTTTTGCAAAGGGCCCTGCCTTACAAGGTGGTAATTTTCCCAATTGGGGCAAACGGTACCCGAAAAAAATTTTTTAATTGCTTTCGGATAAAACCCCAAGGGGGAACCCGGGGGGAGGTGCCTCCCTGTGACCCTTTTGCACAATGTGGTGGGGTTTTGGGGGTGGGGAGCCTGTTTATTTAGTCTACCTGGGAAAGGGGATCTGAGCGTGAAAAACCGGTCCCGGAAAATCGGTTGGAAAGGGGTTTTGGTGCTTTATGTGGGGAAAAAAACCCCCGACTCTGCGCAGCGGTGGGGGCCCGGGGAAAGGGTTTTGACCCCCGGGAACGCTATTCATTTATCAGTTGGGCGCGGGGATTTTGGTTCCCAAATTTAAACCCAAGGGGTTTTTTTTGCCCGAGTTTAAACAAAAGAGCAAGACTCTTTTTTAAAAGGAACCCGTGCTTAGTGGCCCGGCCCGGGAAATATTTAAAATGTCCCTTTTCAGTTTTTTTTAAAAGATTCTGAAGGAACGGGTTTCAGTGTTTAAAACGGGGGAGCTAAATTAAAACAGTGTTTTAAAAATAAAAATTTCCCTTTTTTAACAGGGTTTCCAAATCCCCGTTTCCCTTTTTTGAATAATTTTTTTGTGTGTGGTTTTGAGATTCCTTGAAACATTTTTTTGGGTTTTTAGGGGTTTGCACAAATCACCCCAAAAACATTTTTATGAAATGTCATGAGTTTTGAGAGGGGCCCACTTGAGGTTTTAATTTTCCAATGTATATCATCCTAGGAGTTTAAAAAAAAAGCTCCTGGTTTTTCCCCGTCCCCTTAGGGCAAAGCATATTTTTTTTCCCCGTACCAGAAGGGGCTGGGGGAGGGAATTCCCCTCCCTTTCATTACCCCGGGGGGGGGCACTCGGAATCATTAAACCAAAGTTTCTTTCGTGAGGATGGTGGTTGTTTCCCCGGCGGTGTTTTTTTTTTGGGTTTTAGGAAAAATTTTTGGCTAAATAGGGGCGATGGCACTAGTGCACCCGTTCTGCCCCGTCCGCCCCGGATGAAGGGGGGACTATGAGGGGGTGCTACACATTGGGAACCCGGGAGATGGGGTTGGCATTTGGGGCCGGGGGCCTGGGAAACATGATGGAACTGTGTGGTGACTTCAAAAAGATGATGGAAAAAGTCCCTGAGAAAGATAATGTAAGCAGGAAAATTGTAAGAGATTGTGGGAAGTTTTGGATCTTCTGAAAGACTGGTTGAAGTGATGGCTCAGCCATGGTGCACCTTAGTGAAAGAGTTTTGGGATGCTGAAAAATGGGGCCATGTTAAACCCCGTGACCTGGAGTTTACCTGGGGGAGAGTTCCGGGGTCAACGCCCCCGCGGCCCGGTCTGTGACCAGGCCTCCTGGTGGATCAGCGCCTGATCAACCAGGCTGTGCTGCTGGCTGCACGCAAACCAACGTACGAGCCACAGCCCGGCTGATCAGGAACTGACTTAAGGTGCTTGTCCAGTGCCAGCTTGAAGACTGCCAGGGGTCTGTTGGTAATCCCCCTTATGTGTGCTGGGAGGCAGTTGAACAGTCTCGGGCCCCTGACACTTATTGTATGGTCTCTTAACGTGCTAGTGACACCCCTGCTTTTCATTGGGGGGATGGTGCATCGTCTGCCAAGCCTTTTGCTTTCGTAGTGAGTGATTTTCGTGTGCAAGTTCGGTACTAGTCCCTCTAGGATTTTCCAGGTGTATATAATCATGTATCTCTCCCTCCTGCGTTCCAGGGAATACAGGTTTAGGAACCTCAAGCGCTCCCAGTAATTGAGGTGTTTTATCTCCGTTTGCGCGCCGTGAAAGTTCTCTGTACATTTTCTAGGTCGGCAATTTCACCTGCCTTGAAAGGTGCTGTTAGTGTGCAGCAATATTCCAGCCTAGATAGAACAAGTGACCTGAAGAGTGTCATCATGGGCTTGGCCCCTAGTTTTGAAGGTTCTCATTATCCATCCTGTCATTTTTCTAGCAGATGCGATTGATACAATGTTATGGTCCTTGAAGGTGAGATCCTCCGACATAATCACTCCCAGGTCTTTGACGTTGGTGTTTCGCTCTATTTTGTGGCCAGAATTTGTTTTGTACTCTGATGAAGATTTAATTTCCTCATGTTTACCATATCTGAGTAATTGAAATTTCTCATCGTTGAACTTCATATTGTTTTCTGCAGCCCACTGAAAGATTTGGTTGATGTCCGAATGGAGCCTTGCAGTGTCTGCAATGGAAGACACTGTCATGCAGATTCGGGTGTCATCTGCAAAGGAAGACACGGTGCTGTGGCTGACATCCTTGTCTATGTCGGATATGAGGATGAGGAACAAGATGGGAGCGAGTACTGTGCCTTGTGGAACAGAGCTTTTCACCGTAGCTGCCTCGGACTTTACTCTGTTGGCGACTACTCTCTGTGTTCTGTTAGTGAGGAAATTATAGATCCATCGACCGACTTTTCCTGTTATTCCTTTAGCACGCATTTTGTGCGCTATTACGCCATTGTCACACTTGTCGAAGGCTTTTGCAAAGTCTGTATATATTACATCTGCATTCTTTTTGTCTTCTAGTGCATTTAGGACCTTGTCGTAGTGATCCAATAGTTGAGACAGACAGGAGCGACCTGTTCTAAACCCATGTTGCCCTGGGTTGTGTAACTGATGGGTTTCTAGATGGGTGGTGATCTTGCTTCTTAGGACCCTTTCAAAGATTTTTATGATATGGGATGTTAGTGCTATTGGTCTGTAGTTCTTTGCTGTTGCTTTACTGCCCCCTTTGTGGAGTGGGGTTATGTCTGTTGTTTTTAGTAACTGTGGGACGACCCCCGTGTCCATGCTCCCTCTCCATAGGATGGAAAAGGCTCGTGATAGGGGCTTCTTGCTGTTCTTGATGAACACAGAGTTCCATGAGTCTGGCCCTGGGGTAGAGTGCATGGGCATGTCATTTATCGCCTGTTCGAAGTCATTTGGCGTCAGGATAACATCGGATAGGCTTGTGTTAATAAAATTTTGTGGCTCTCTCATAAAAAATTAATTTTGATCTTCGACTCTCAGTCTGGTTAGCGGCTTGCTAAAAACTGAGTCATATTGGGACTTGAGTAGCTCACTCATTTCCTTGCTGTCATCTGTGTAGGACCCATCTTGTTTAAGTAGGGGCCCAATACTGGACGTTGTTCTCGATTTTGATTTGGCATAGGAGAAGAAATACTTTGGGTTTCTTTCCATTTCATTTGTGGCTTTTAGTTCTTCCCGCGATTCCTGACTCCTAAAGGATTCTTTTAGCTTAAGTTCGATGCTTGCTATTTCTCTGACCACTGTCTCCCTACGCATTTCAGATATATTGACCTCTTTTAGTCGCTCTGTTATTCTTTTCCGTCGCCTGTAAAGGGAGCGCCTGTCTCTTTCTATTTTACATCTACTCCTCCTTTTTCTTAGAGGAATAAGCCTTGTGCATACATCGAGTGCCACCGAGTTAATCTGTTCTAGGCATAAGTTGGGGTCTGTGTTGCTTAGTATATCTTCCCAGCTTATATCGGTTAGAACTTGGTTTACTTGGTCCCACTTTATGTTTTTGTTATTGAAGTTGAATTTGGTGAATGCTCCCTCGTGACTAGTCTCATTTTGTCTGTCTGGGGCTCCACGCATACATGTCTGAACCTCAATTATGTTGTGATCTGAGTATATTGTTTTTGATATGGTGACATTTCTTATCAGATCATCATTGTTAGTGAAGATGAGGTCTAGTGTATTCTCCACTCTAGTAGGCTCTATTATTTGCTGGTTTAAATTGAATTTTGTGCAGAGATTTAAAAGCTCGTGTGAGTGTGAGTTTCATCAGAGCTGCCTCCTGGTGTTATTACTGCAACAATATTATTTGCTATATTCCTCCATTTTAGGTGCCTTAAGTTGAAATCCCCCAGGAGCAAGATGTTGGGTGCAGGAGCTGGAAGATTTTCCAGACAGTGGTCAATTTTTAACAGCTGTTCCTGGAATTGCTGGGATGTTGCATCCGGAGGCTTGTAGACTACCACAATGACTAGGTTTTGGTTCTCGACCTTTAGGTTCTCGACCATGAGGTAGAGGTTTCCGAATTTGCGAAATGTCAGCAGGCCTGGCATGATGTAACTGGGGTAAAATAGGTTCCTTGAAGGAAGTGAAGTGTTTATTTCTAGAGACTGTGTTTGTATCCAGCGAGAGTCGCTGGACGTTGTGTTTTACTGGTCTCACACTAGGTGATACCTTGAAAACGTGCACTGACTGCCGCCAGGTACAGTTATAAAATAAGGTTTTGTCTCCTCTTTATGAACTACATGCAAATTGTGTGAATGAACAGTTGGTGGGTCATCTGTTTCCCATGACAATGTGTGCCAAGGACACACCCGTATTTGTAACTTTAATATCTCTGTGCATGTACCTTTTGTATGCCATTAACCCTCAAGATCTTTTATGTGTAATCCTGAGTTACCCACCCCGGGTTTTGCAAAATGATACAGAGGTTGGGTCAGTCTTGTTGCAGGGTAGAGCAGGAGAAGTAATGCCACTCGGCAGCTTCTCAGCAAAAAGAAGCAGGTATGTATATTACCAATGATGTAATATACATACTGTTATGTGCACATTACAATTTGACATTAAGAAAAATAACACATTGTTGATCTTATTATTATGAGCAACACAAAATCCTACTTATAGTTAAGAATATCATCAGTCATGGTAACATTACTCCTGATATGTTCACATAATATCACATGACATATGATTGAACAATATGTCCACAGGATTTATAACAGTGCCCTACATGCCCGCTAACATATATAAGAATATAAAAATACCGAACCAATTTGATAAGCCCCCTCCTTTCCCCATGACCACCCTGATAAAACACATCCACATTTAAAGCTTTGTTCCATCAAGAGATTTTTCTATTTAAACTTTATGCCAGGAATACACTAATCCCCCCCCCTCTTCTGGCTGAGACCAATCCCATTCAACCATTACACCATTAATTCTCGCAACCTACGCACATTCATACCTCTATACTGAACTGGAAATTTTATATTCCATCTCCTTCCATACACGACCTCATTCCTACACTTTGTTTTATGAAAATGCCCAGCTAAAGCCCGTATTCGCACCTCCCCCTCCACCTCCCTCATAACCCACGATATATTAATGTAATCCACTTCCAAATGCATGACCGCCCTTCTCACAATATCACCCATTCCCTATATATCCAAACTCAATGCTTTCAATACCCTTAACGTACCTCCTCCAACCATATCCAGAACCCTACGAAACCATAGACGTACCCTTGCGATACCCTCGCAAAAATACACCACATGATATGCAGTCTCCGCCTCCCCACACAAAACACAACATGTGGATTGCACAACGCTCATCTGATACAAACGTACTTTAGTGGGTAATATCCCATATAAAAACCTGTTCATAGTCTCCCGCACCCTTGACTTTAAACCTAACTTGTGAAACGCACCCCAGATACCTGTCCAATTATGCAAAGGAAAGACACTCTCCCCCTCCATCACCTCGTTACCCCTCGCAGTCCTCCCAATACTCGCACCAACACTTGTCCCGGTATACTAACCCTCAATAAAAATCTCAACATACACTCCTCCAGTTCACTACCCTCCCACCACTGCCGCACATCATCCATAACCTCACTCGCCCTTACACCCCGATCCCCACCCAACCGTATATAACTATGTTTCACATACATACTTTTCAGTCTACTACAGAGTGGAATTAATCCTAATCCTCCCCTCCCCAATGATGTTGTCACCACTGTCTGCTTAAGCCAATGATAACCATATCCCCAAATAAAACGCATTACCTTCTTTTGGACCAACCTCACATCATTCTTCATCAACGGATAAACCACTGCCACATGCCACAATTTAGGATAAATGTATTTATAACTATGACCCTCTGATGGATCGTCAGCCCACTCGTCCGTATTCCCCCCAATCTCCTTAATACTCCTTGCACAACCCTTACGGAGTTGACCTCTCTAGCTTCTTGCGCTGCCCTTCTGTATAATACTCCACATACTTTAATTTGATCTACTACCTGCCAACCATACTTTTGTCCCAAGTTCCCTCCCACCCATGAACCAACCTCTAACAATTTAGACTTAACTGCATTAAAACACATACCTGTTGCCCCCCTAAGTATCTAAAACGTTTCGACCTACTTCCTTAATCCCTCCCCCCCCCCCAGCTAAAACCGTGTTCGTAAACCCATCCCCCAAACTATACCAAAGAAACCCCCCGCGCCATACCCCCCCCTTCATAAAACCCCAAAATTTTTTAAATCATCCTATATAAAGGATTTTTTTAGACATGCAAAGGGGATCTGAGCCAGGGGGTTTCCCTGCCCTCAGCCCCCTACCCATAGGGATATTTTTCCCCCATCGTCCTTTTGTTTTTGCATCTGTATACTGCGCCTTTGTATAAGTTTCCCCCCTCGGAAAAATTTCCTCGACAATATCTTTCCATAACATCTTTTCGTTTCAACACATTAAAATAAGCACCCTTTCCCCAACCCAAAAAGCAAGTCGCCCCCTCCCTCGTTCTACAATCATCTATGAAATTTTTAATCCTCCCAGCCATTTAATCATTAAACTCCCCCGGCACACCCATTTGTCCTTATCTATAACTGTCCCCAATAACACCCCGAAACCCTATTATTTAAAAACCCTTGCAAACAATTTTATAAATCGCAAAATTAAAGAAAAACCTTAAAAATACGGGATGCTATTTCTGCACTTCCCCTTCGTATCATGACAACGACCCCTGTTTGTTCCCGTCATAACCCATGCTCCCTTTCCCTTCATTTCTTTTAACAAACGTCACGTTTCCCTTTCAAGACCTCCCATTTAATTTAATTAAAAATCATCTGGAATCCCAATCAATCCCGGGCTTTCTTACACCCCATCCCTGTAACGTTTTCAAAACCCTCTTTTCCCACTTATGGACCCCTCTATCCCCCCCTGTCTTTGGTTCCGGGATAGGTGATTCCCTTCCTCCATAATATGAAAGTCCCCCACCCTTCCTATTCCCCCCCTCCCCCATATATATCTCAAACCATTCAGGGCCCAAAACCCACTAACCTTTCCAGTCGTTACAACCGCTGTCTCCCCGTGTACCCCCCCACGCCCCTCTTTAAAAACCCTCAAATTTTTTAACATATTCTTTATTTTTTGGGCCCGAATCTTTAATCGCCCCCAGAACGAAAGCAAATCCCCTTTTTCACCCCATAAAAAATCGTCCAACCCCCCCCCTTAATTTTTCACCATCAAACCGTGCTTCTGCATCTCCAGCATTGCCCCCTTTTATCCCCCTCGACCCTCTAAAAACCGGATATACCCCACGAAAACCTTCATAACACTGTTTTAGCTGCCCCCCCAAATACCTCTGAATCCACTTTTCCCCTTGCCCCCGACCTCCCTTTTTTTCCATAAAAAACTACGGTCCCCGGTTTTTAGCACATTGCTCCCACCACAGTAATATATCACCTCCCAGCTTTCCTTTTTTCCCATTATTTTTCCCCCCAAATTCCGAAAAACTAATTTTCCCCCCCATTTTCTCTAACAACTAAACCTTTTATTTTCCCAAAACTCTTTAAAGGGTTTGGGCAACCGTCCCAGCCCCGCCCCAAAAACCCCCCCCCTTCCAAAAGATCTGAAAATACAACTTTTAAACATTTCCATATTTATTAACTTTACCCCAGGAGATCCCCAAAATCAGCCCAAGCGTCCCGTTTCTTTCAAAAGGGTATGTTTCCCCCAACCCCCTTTTTCCCCACTAACTACATCCACAAAATCCACCCCCCCCTAATACATCCCGAAGCACTCCCAAACACACAACCGAGCTCCCCGCGGCTCCAAAATCCTTTTTTACGTATCACACTATTCCAACCCCCCTCCAAATAATGTAAAAACGGGGTAACCCCCTCATATGAAAAAATTAAGTGGGGCCCCTCGAAAAAAAATTCCTTTTTTAACACCCTATTCCCTGCCCGCGGGCAGGGTACACAATCAAAAAACACCCCCCCCCGAACCAAAACCCATGCCCCAAACCACCCCCATTTTCTCCCCACCCCCTTTTTCCCCCCCAGTGCAAAAATTAAAAAGGGCGGGCCCCTGGGCTTTAAATTTACCGAACCCCTCCCTTAAGTTTCCCCAGTATATCCGCAAAAACCCCTTGTACTCATCAAATAAAACAAATCCCTTCTGTCCCAAAAATTTATGCCCTTGAAAAAATAGGGACCGAAATTCCATGTCTTTTTAAAAAAAGTCACAAAAGGGATGGGGGCGTTTTTACTTTCCCCCTTGGGCCATTTACATTTAACTTGGGTATTTTAAAAAAATGTTATAAAGGGGCTTACAATCGATGGGATGCCCCTACGGGTTCTTACGTTTTTGCACAGTAGTTTTTTGAAATTTGCCCTTTCCTTGCCTCCCCTTTCCCCTCCCTTTTTAAACCCCCCCCCCCACCCGTGAAACTTGTTTTGGGAAAACCACTGAGTGTTTTTCCCATATCTTTGCACGGGTTTTCAAAAGCATCATCACTGTCAAAGAAACCTGCCTCTCTAATTCGTGATCCCTCAATTTCGTGCATGCCCTCATCTGCATTTTTAAAACTTTATGACCATCAACCACAGTCTAAAAAATCCTCTGGGGTTTTGCCCATCCCCACCTTCCACATTGCCCTCCTCATAAACCCCCAAACCCTTTATCTGCGGGTGCCCCCACCCCCACCATACGTATTTTGTTTCCGCCCCAATTCCCTGTTTCCTCCAAAAAATTCCCTGAAATTACAGTGTCTATTGCGGGCTAAAACTTCACTACCCAAAATTTCCCACTTGTCTCACCTCATCCTTATACGCATGGTTTTCAAAAAACCTGGGGGAACCTCCGGTAATGTTTTACATTCCACCGGATTGTCCTCCAAAAAATTTTTCACCCCATGCCCTGGGGGCCCCGGGGGATGCTCCCGTGTTGACGGGGGTCTTTAAACCTTCTCTCCCCCCACCCCTTTTCCTTTTCCCCATGTGTCTCGGGTTGACGATCGTCG
This sequence comes from Cherax quadricarinatus, assembly GCF_026875155.1. Taxonomy (NCBI): domain Eukaryota; kingdom Metazoa; phylum Arthropoda; class Malacostraca; order Decapoda; family Parastacidae; genus Cherax; species Cherax quadricarinatus. The sequence goes on from NC_069440.1 coordinate 38,075,138, forward strand.
AGGACACATCGCAGCTATATTTTCATACGCCCGCACAGTCTGCTTGTTCTTCTCTGCCCCGAAATATGGGGACAAAAACCCTGAGTTCTAAATCAATGTCACATATGTTGGAATATTTTTTGCACAAGGACATCTTAAGGGTAAAGGATCCCTCATGCAGTCCAGAAATTTTTTCCCCTCAGACCCCTTTAAAAAACTGTTCCTTAGCATAAAAACCAAACTCTTCAAAAGTTGCTTTTTATGTCTTTTTTTCCTTCTGCCTCAAAGGGGAAACCATTCCGTAATTTTCCCCAAAGTGTAATATTTAGTTCGCCCCCTCTTTTACGTACTTCTAAACCATTTTTAAAACAGCAAAACACACATCCTGGAAACTTTTCACCATTTTTTCATATACAGCGGGCCGTCAAAAATTTTCACAAAGATTCTTGTACTACATTCAAAGAAATTTCCCAAAAAAATCGTCGTTGTTAAAGCAGGCACATAACTGACGCTTTGGGTTTGTTATAAATTGCGTTTCAACAACCTCAATCCCACATTGTTTTTCATCCTCCGGGTATTCTGCGCCATTTATAAAATTCGCTCAGTGCTACCAACTGTAGCGATTTGGCGCAGCCAACGCCCATCCTCCCCCAACAAATTTTTTTGACAAGGGCAGGGCAAAAGCGAAGTTTCAACCTCTCGGCCCGGAAGGGGAAAAGATCAATGAAATGTTATTAAAACTGGATGGGAAGTGGTTATTTTTTTTATTAAATTTTTATTTTATTTTTATTGATTTGGCCCCTATGGCTGCCAAATTGGGGTATTTTTAAAAACACTTTTAAAAAAAAAACTTTGAAACAAAATTTTTTAAATGTGTTTGAGAATTTTTAACTGAGTATAAACTTTAAAGGAAAAAAACCCGCTAATTTTTTTTTTTGCATTTTTTTTTGTATCAAGGAAAGACTTGATTATTTTCAAACGTTTTTCGGAAAAAAAAATTTTTTTTTTTAAGTTTTTTTTCTTTTTGGGAAAAAGTCTTATTGGACAAGCTTCGAACTTTTATCATGACTTACAAACGTTTAAAGACATGATTTAAACAAACCACGGGTGCCCAGGGGATTGAACCCTAAACCCGAGTTCAAATTTTTTCCTTTTTTTTTTTAAGCTTTCATTAAATGGGGTAACCTTGAGCTACATTTTTTGGAAATATTTACTGGTGTTAGAGGCGTGGGGAACCTGATACACAGGGCAGTTTTTAACAAAATTTTTTTTTTGGGGGGGGGGTGTTTAAAACTGGTGGAAAAACTGATCACCCGGACAGTTGTAAAAGTGTGAGTCTGATAACCTTTTTAAAAAAGTCACCGAATTTTTCCCTAAAGATTTCAAGCCTTTGTATATCCTACTTCCCAAAAATGGGTTTCTATTATTAAAACATTGTAATTTTTGCCATTTTATCATTTCTAAACTCGAAATCATTTTTTTTATTTTTTCATTAAATTTTACCTTGATACTGGCGAGTGGGTCTTGATCCTAAAGGAAAAAAAAACTCAAATGATTTGACTCAATGTTTTTTTTTTCCCCAACTCTCAAAAAATCCCAATTAAATTTATCGCTATTGTCTGACTCCCTAAAATGAAACACAACTTAACTTCAAACTGTGTAGGTTTTAATTTTTTTTGTTCTCGTGTAATAAACTGAATATTATATTTCGAGATCACCTTAAAAAAAGTAATTTCTTATATATGGCCTGGGGAAAAAATTTAAGTAGGAAAGACTAAATTAAAAACATAGCTTTTGAAATCTTTCCCTTTTTGAAAAAAGAATTTTAAGACTCTTAAGTTACATTCCCCTTGTTTGACGAAAAAAGAAGGGGGGACCCGATCGAAATGTATAATTTGGAAAGATAGGAAATTAAAAAAGGGGGTATTTAAAAAGGTCTTGAAAGGGTGTCTCTCCCAAAAGAGAACCCGGGAAAAATGGATTTTTAAAAAGAAATTTAGAATTTTAAAAAGGGCATAGGAAAAATATTTTTTGGAAAATAGGGTTTTTTGATGAGTGGGAAAAGTCCTTTCCTAAAATTGGGTTTTGAGGCTGGGGTTTGGGGAGTTTCAAATTTTGTTGGATAAGAAAAGAGGGGGAGGGGTTTGGGGTTTTAGAGGGGCTTTAAAAACAGAGCTTTTTTTTGGGGGCTTGAAATTTTGGGGTTGGGGAGATGTTTTGTAAGTGGGTTGAATTGTTAAAAAGGACCTGCCTTATGGGCCAAAGGCCCCTTGCAGTGTTCCCCCCTTTTTTATGTTCTTAAAGTTAAGTAAACCCTTACCTTTATGGTCGGTTGTATAAGATTTAAAAATGACAATTTTATTTTTAAAAAAAGTTTGGGGGGCTGTGAATGTCCCCTTTTTTATCCCTTTAAAAAACAGGGGGTTGGGTTTAATTCTGATTTTTATTTAAAATCTGAGTAAAATACTTCAGTGTGACTGTGACTTGTCTGCCTTAAGCACCATTTGCTAAAATAAAAAACTTCCCTAAGATTAAATAAAATTTAAAAAGCAATTGACTTTGTACTCCTTGGGAAAGCAGGAGGGAGAGATATATTATAATTTTACACTTGGAAAATCCTTTGGGAAAGGGAATTTGGTTTCCCCCCCCAAAACCCCCGGCACCCCCGAAATCCAAAAATTCCCCCCAACCCAAAATAAAAAAAACTTGGGGAGGCCCATGCAAAATTTCCCCCATAAAAAATAGGGGGCCATTTGGTACATAAGAGGAAAAACCCCCATAAGTGCCCGGGGCCCCCCCACTGTTCAACAGCCCCCATCAACCATTAGGGGAAAATTGGCCAATAAACCCCTGGGGCCTTTTCTTCAAAAGAAGGGGGAGCTGGCCCACAATCCTAAAAGGGCAGTCCCGGATCACCCGGGCTTTGGCTTTGTTTCGTTGGGCTGGCCCCCGTGGGGGCCCCCGCCCGTTACAGCCGGGTTATTTAAGGCCCCTGATCCCTGGGGGCCTGGTCCAAAGGAAACCGGGGCCCCGGGGGCGTTGGGTCCCCGGAATAACCTCCAGGGAAACCCAAACCCCCAGGTCCATTTGGGTTTTTTTTTTTGGGAATTTGGAAAATAATATAAAGGACCCCCGCTTTTGTGATAAAATTTGAGTGTCGCTGCTGTTTTAAATTCACTTTTCCATGCTGGTTAAAATTTACAATGTATCTTGTAGTGGGTTCAGCTTTTTGTGTTGACGTATTTTAAATATTTTGGGGTCTTGGAAGGTTTAAATTAGATTGGTTTCTATGGTTTTAAAATTTTCCGTTTATTAAAAAATTCAGAAATTACAATCTGATTTTTTGTAAATGTTAATTTTTAGTACTTCATGTTTCAGCTTTTTTTATTTAAACTGGGAATTTCAAAACCTGGCAACGCCGGAAAAAATTTCCAAATTTTTTGCAATGATGCAAACCAGACAGGACTTTTTTTGGGAATTTTGGGGGGTAAATTTTTTCGGATCACTGCACTAACCCCCAATAAAATCCATTTATTATGTATTCATGTTAAATATGTTTTATACTTCCCCAATTTGTTTTTTGACAAAAATAAATTTTTGTTATGAAGCACAAACATAAATATAAAAGGTGGCCTTAAAATTTTTGAATACCCAACCAATTTACTTTACCCCGGGTGTTTTGTTATTTTAAAATTTTCAGCAATTTTTGTGCGGGAAATGCAGTGGGGTTAAAAATATATAAAAAATATATATATAATTTTTTTTATATAAATTATAATTAAAATTAATTATATATATAAATATATATTTTATAAAAAATAATAAGGGGGAAAGAACCCCCTCTAAGGGAAATGTCCGGTCCCGGGGACCTCACTCAGAGAAAAAAGGGAAAAAACTTGGGTTCAGGGGAAAAAATCAAGGTTCTCCCCTGAAACTGTTTTGAGATTTTCTTCAAACCCCCCTTTTTTAAATTTTTAAAAATAAATTTTAAATTTTTAAAACAAAAACATTGACAAAACATTCACCAAAAAAACAATAAAAGAAAAACCCAAAAAAAGATAACTCAGACAAAAATTTGAAACCCTTTGTTCCCCGGTTCCCCGGGGGTGGGTCGCGGGGCCCAGAATGCTGCAGACTTTCCTCTCTGGATGCAACACGGGGTCCCCCTGTTTACGGGGCAAGACTATATGTGTTTAAAAAAAAATACCGTACGACCAATACATTTTAAAAAAAAACCCCATGAAGTTTAAGTTTTTTTTTAAAAAAAAATAAATCCAAAAAAATTGTTAATTTCCTGGAAACGGACCGAATAAAAAAGTAAAAAATTTTTGTAAAAAGGTAGATTATTTTGGATGTCAAGGTAAAGAACGAATGTAACATGTTAATATTTTGGGAAAAATTCCCAGTAAAAGGGAAATTATTCTTCGGTTTTAAACCCTTCGAGAAGAAATTTTGGGCTAACAGTCTTTATTCTCGTGAATGTAAAAGTTTTTTAATTTAAAGAAAACAGCCGCACAGAATCGAAGGAACTACTAGATAAACTTAAAATGTTTTTTTCTCCAAAATAATAACTCAAACATCAAAATCAAGGGTGAACTATCTACTAAACAAAAGTCTCAAGTAAATGCCTAAGTAAAAAAACCTTTTCTGACATATTCACAGTGAATCCCAGGACTTACCACTACCGTTGTACACAAGATTCAATTGTCAGCTCATGAACCAGTAAGACGGAAAATCCATCCTGTTGCGGTCACTTACGGAAAACATTTGATAACGAAGTTGACAAACTCTTAAAGTTAATATCATTGAACCTTTAAATCAGCTTTCTGTTCAGCAGTTGTCATGTTAAGAAACCAACAATTCTTACCGACTGGCTCAAGATTTCGTTATTAAATGTATCACTAAATGGGGACGTTGACCCATGTCAGTAATCGATCATGACTTGTTGAATTCCATGACTAAATTTTTTCTGAATTAGACATCTCACAAGCGTACCATCAAGTGCATTACACCCAGACTCTAAACGGCTTTCCCTACTCATAAAGGACTATGCAATATCGCACAGTGCCTTACGGCTTGGTCATCGCGTGTGCACGTATTTCCCGGCTTATGAAACTATTTCTTTCTGACCTCAAGAATGTTTCAGTGTATTTCGATAATATTTACATCATGATTTATGTCTGGGAGGATCATCTTACTACACTGTCGCTGGTTTTAAAAAGACTAAGAGCTCATTGCCTTACAATAAAACCCAACAGAAGCGTTTTCCTTGGCTATTTCAAAGTACAATACCTCGGGTTTATTATTTCTGACAGTAATTTATCACCTCTCCTAACAAGACGAAAGCAGTTCTAGGAAGCTCCTTCCTAACTACAAAACAAAATTGCTAAGAAGTTTCCTTGGGTCAGTAAATTTCAAAAGATAATTTTTGTACATAATTTAAAAGGTCTGACTTCCATTCTCACAGACTATTTAAAAAGTATGTAAAGGAACCTCTTGTTTGTTCTGAAGAGGCTGTAGAAGTTCGAAAAAAGTAAAGAATACTTTCCAATCCCTGTTCAAAAATTACCAGTTATTAATAAAGTCTTTTGTCTCCAAACGGTTTGCCCCCCATTCAGGACTCGGGACTGTTCCACTACAGTATTATGATGAGATTCACTTCCCTATATCTTCCAACAGTAAGAAGCTTCTGCGAGGGAAGAAAACTACTCACTGTGGAGAAGGAATGTTATCATTGGTATGGGGTGTAAATGGGTTCAATACTACTTATATGGAAAAACCCCTTTGTGCTTGAAACAGATCGCAGCCACTGATGTACCTGGAAAACTTCAAAGGTTCAAGTAGCCGACTCTTAAGATGGGCTATCCAGTCTTATAAGTTTAAAGTTGTTCATATATATATAAAATATTTTATATATATATATATATATATATTTATATATATATATATATATATATATTATATATATATATTATATATTATATATATTATATATACTGAAGTTTAGCCTCTGCCCACTAGATGGAAGAGTGGGCGGTAACACGCTAGCGTTTCTGGGTGTCTGAACAACCATACCTCCCACTTTTTTAAGTTTTTTTCCTCAAAATATCCCCTTTCCTAAACTTATAGTCGGAAGCAGTATGTTAAGTTACAGAGGGAAAAGTACTATGTAGAACCTCGGTTCAGCCAATCTGAGAAGTGGTTTTTCCCGAGTTTATATATATATATATATATATATAAATATATATTATATATATAATATATATATATATATATTATATATATATATATATTTTATATATATATTATATATGACTGGGAAAACCACTTCTCAGATTGGCTGAAACCGAGGTTCTACATAGTACTTTTCCCTCTGTAACTTAACATACTGCTTCCGACTAAAAAGTTTGGGAAAAGGGGATATTTTGAGGAAAAAAACTTAAAAAGTGGGAGGTATGGTTGTTCAGGACACCGGGGAACCGCTAGCGTGTTACCGCCACTCTTCCATCTAGTGGGCAGAGGCTAAACTTCAGTTCCCTAGCGTCTGAGTTGCTTTAATTTCTATTCCTGGTGTATTTAACCTTACCTGGTGTGGGTTAAAATTTTGAAGAAAAAATTTTCACCTCCACTCTTCTCATGATCAGGTACGGTGATCTACAAGGAGTATTTCTGTTCATTGATACTAATTTACCTGGTTACAAGTCATGACATGTCTTTCTTCAATGTCATACTTATTTAACACTTATAAAACCCAGTGTTTTCTTTATCAGCTCTGCTGCTGCCCTGGTCAACCCAGGGTAGACGCTAGTTAATTGGAGCAAGATCCCTGTCTACAGGACGTAGTGGGACATTACGACTCCTCACCTCTAAAATCTGAATTGTGGTGATACAACCAAGTAGTGACAGGATTTTCAGAACATGGGACGAACACCGCCACCCAGGATAACCAACCCATTTCTTCTAAAAACTCATCAGAAGACCTTCCTGGGCATAAGATTCTCTTTGTCCCAACATCCTACTGGAACCACAGCGGCCATATTTATTTTATTTATTTTTTAATTAAAATCTTTAGAAAAATAAATTATTATCTTACCCAAGTTATTCATTGTTATTTTTCCTTTCTTTTGTTCAATAGGAAGGCGTTCCCTGCACTGGTGCACAAAAAGACCAGTACGGGACACACAGAAAAAAACAAATATAGTTCAGTAACAGAGAAGACCAGTACAGTAACAGAGAAGACCAGTACAGTAACACAAAAGAATGAGTACAGTAACAGAGAAGCCAGTACAGTAACAGAGAAGCCAGTACAATAACACAGAGACCAAAAACAGTAACACAGAAGACCAGTACAGAAAACACAGAAGTCCAGTACATACACAGAAGAATGGGGACAGTAACAGAGACGACCAGTACATTTAACAGAGAGCGACCAGTACAGAAAATTAAAACAAAGAAGGGTAGAGTGCAGTACAGAAATGCAGTACAGTAGCAAAGAAAAAATGTACAGCAACAGGATGAACAATAAGGTTTATGCAGTACGGGGATACCTTTCTGGGATCACGGGGATACCTTTCTGGGATCACGGGGATACCTTTCTGGGATCACGGGGATACCTTTCTGGGATCACGGGGATACCTTTCTGGGATCACGGGGATACCTTTCTGGGATCACGCATGATTATAATTACATCAGCCTTACATTCACTGCCTCTGCTGCTGCCTCTATATTAAACTGAAGAAGCCTACTGTGTAGGCGAAACGTTTTTGATTGAAGACACCTAACTGTTGGGCCCTCACTCCAGAAAACACCCAGGGTATTGTCCCGGCCCGGGTCTTTTCCAGATGACCTACGTTAGTTAGAGTACCAGACATGTGTTACCCAGGGGGACCTGCCCATCTTCACAATCGCTCAACGACTCTCAAACATATATTACTGCCATTTCTAGTTGTTGCAATGTTATCTCTGTTGTGTTAATCAAAAATAAGAACAATATTTTTATTAATGTTATTTTTATTAATGTTAACTCCGGTGAATGAACAAAATAAGAACACTACCGTGGCTCCTATGAGAGTGGCTGGATTGGAAATAATACCACCGTGGTAGACGCTTTTGAATCCATTAATAATTTGCGACCACTGTCACCCTCAGAGTTTTCTTGAGTTACCAGACCTTGCCACGTAGAGGCCAGTGGTTCGTCTTTAAGGTCCGTCCCCCCCCCTCGCCTTCCCCAGGTTCATGTGTCCAGGTATCCATCCGTGGGCCCCCGGATGTCTACCCTTCCTCACTTCCCTAAGGTCAGCCTCGCCTCTCTCTCTGTGCCTTCCAGCCTCAGCCTTCCCTAGGGTTATGTATCCAGGAATTCATCCGCCCGGGCCGCCGGATGTTTCCCCTTTCTCACTTTTCCCAAGGTCAGCCTCACCACCTGTATTCATGCCTACCCCGGGTTCATGTATCCGGGAAAAACCATCCTTTCTACCGCCAGGGTCTTCCCTTCCCCACTTCCCAAGGTCAGCCTCAACTGCATGTATTCATGCTTTCCCCAAGTTCATGTATCCAGGAATCCATTCCGTTCGCTCCCGGATGTCTCCCCTTCCCCACTTACCCAAGGTTTACCCTAAACAACAACCTTCCCCCAAGTTTATGTATCGAGGAATCCATCCGCTCGCTCCCGGATGTCTTCCCTTCCCCACTTACCTAAGGTCAGCGAGTTAGGTCGTGCCTTCCCAGATCAGTGTCTCCAGGAGTCCACTTGGTGTCACCTCAGGTGGAATCCCTTCCCACTTTCCCCAAATCAGCGGTATTTTTTGCTTTTACCCGGTTCATGTATCCAGGAATCGATCCGTCTACCGCGGATTTTCTTCCCTTCCCCACTTCCCCAAGGTCATCCCTCACTGCATGTATTCATGCTTTCCCCAAGTTCTTGTATCCAGGAATCCATCCGTTCGCTCCCGGATGTCTCCCTTCCCACTTACCCAAGTTAGCCTAAACACAACAACCTTCCCCAAGTTTATGTATCCAGGAATCCATCCGCTCGCTCCCGGATGTCTTCCCTTCCCCACTTACCTAAGGTCAGCGAGTTAGGTCAGTGCCTTCCCCAGATCAGTGTCTCCAGGAGTCCACTTGGTGTCACTCGGGTTTGGAATCCCTTCCCCATTTCCCCCAAAGTCAGCGGTATTCTTGCTTTACCCAGGTTCATGTATCCAGGAATCGATCCGTCTACCGCCGGATGTCTTCCCTTCACCACTTACCCAAGGTCAGCCTCAACTGCTGGTATTCATGCCTTTCCCAGGTTTATGTATCCAGGAATCCATCCGTTCACTCCCGGATGTCTCCCCTTCCCCACTTACCTAAGGTCAGCCTCAACTACAACCTTCCCCAAGCTCATGTATCCAGGAATCCAACCGTTCGCTCTCAGATTTTTCCCCTTCCCCACTTCCCTAAGGTCGGCGGTGCCTTCCCGGATCAGTGTCTCCAGGAATCCACTTGTGTCACTGAGTGGGACTCCCTTCCCCACTTCCCCAGAGTCAGCGGGTTGCCACCCTCAGTGACCTTGCTGAATGGAAACTTGGTCTTGTCTAGCTGGTCTAGGGTTTAGGGGACTGTCCAGGTAGGTGGAATTACTGGAGGGGACACACAGTAAACTGCGTCCAGTAATTACATCCACCAAGACAGTCTGGAACTGTAGACCAGCTGGACGAGACGAAGCTCGTAACACAGCTCGGCCCCTCGGGGCAAATTTAAATTTAAACAATTTTGGAATTCCTCTTTGTTCCCACTATGAATTTATATTGAGAACAAGTTTTTTTTTAACTTATTTAGCAGTTTAATGTGTTTGTGAGCGACATTCTATGTGAAATATGTAAATATATAAAGATGAACACGTTTGAGACACTAGTGGAGGACTGTGTGTCGTGTGTAACATGTTATTATGTATAAATGAATGTAATATCTACGTGTTATTGTACATTGGGGGCCATATGTACCTGTTCTTGTGTGTTCACGAATGTCAGGGTACATGTTATTATGTATGAAAAAGTATCAAATTCAAATCTCTAAAATTTCCTCTATGAAAACTATAAAATTTAAATAATAGGTATTTCTGGTGTTTCGAAAAATGAATTTGAAGGTCGGATATATACATACATGCGCGCACACATGTATGTGTGTGTGTATATACAGAGTTTTACATGTGTTAATAAAGCTGTGTTTAGAGTAACACCTGGTCTACATGATGGCTTACTCTGTATATACTGTTTTCTGAGCAAAGTACAATGACATCACAGTCTTTAAGCCCAAAAGGTGACTTTCACACGTCTTTAAGACCCAGGTGACATCACACGTCTTTAAGACCAAGGTGACATCACACGTCTTTAAGACCACAGGTGACTCACACAACATTATTTTAAACCCAAAGGGTTTTTTTTTGTAAATCTTTACCTCTTTCTTGCTTATTAAAATTTAAATTCAAACACTATTGCTCTCAAAACATTTGCTAAGATTAAATTACCTTTTTAACTCTAGTATATTTTTATCAAACCTATAAATCCACCTAAGTGCTGCTTCCCTTTATATAAGTGTTTTTCACTTGGGTATTTCATTGTTTACACTTGATGTATGTATTACCTTCCTTTTCTGAGTTCACACTCTTCTTTGGTACGCATATTTTGTCTTTTCCATCATTTCCCTCCATCATTATTTCTGACACATTTATGGTCAAAAAGTCTTTTTCCAATAAAATTATTACATTCTTTAAAGTTTCCCTTTTCGTTTATAAACTTATGAACAAAACAATTAAGTATTCCAGGACTTTATTAAACTGCCCCCACAAACTTCAATATTAATACATTCTAAATTTACCAGTTTTATTCTTCTTATTGACTCATTTCTTTTATTCTGACTGACTAACTGTTGACAGCAGAGTCAGCCAGGCTGACAGCAGAGTCACAAGGCTGACAGCAGAGTCAGCCAGGCTGACAGCAGAGTCAGCCAGGCTGACAGCAGAGTCACCAGGCTGACAGCTGTACCACAGAACTGTGCTCTTCTTTATTGTGAATTATTATGTAGTTCATATAAGTTTTCTTCTGATGTTTACTTTTCACTTTCATCTACACATACACATCACTACAAACACACTACTACGTACACATATATATACATACATGTGTACACATACACATCACTACAAACACACTACTACGTACACATATACATACATGTGTACACGTTCTCATAAGCATATCTGCACTCTCTCACGCCACTGTTTAAATTAATGAGTTCTATATGAATAGTGTAAGAAAATTAAGAAAATTCTTGATCATGTTATTTAAATTTTCTTAAGAAACTGGAATGAGGGTTACAATATTTTGATGAATTTTTGGGGAAAAAGGGTATAAATATGTGAAGAAGTGATTAACTTCAGAGACTTGGAGTTAAAACAGAGATATTCTTATAAATTATCTTAATAAACATTTAGTTTAATTAGAATTAATTATTAAATAATTCTCTCAGTTTTCTCATACTCTCTTCTCTCACCTCTTCAATAATGACATAAGAAACATTCACCACAACAGATGGATAAAAAAAAAAACTCGGTGATGAAAATAAAAACTATCAACCTGGATGATACGATCTACTGATAATAAGAATTTTGGTGGTGGCTGCCACAACCTGGCCAGTACGACGCCACAACCTGGCCAGTACGACTGTGTGTTGCCACAACCTGGCCAGTACGACTGTGTGTTAATGTCTCCCATACTGTTGTTATGTACTGTGATGTATGAATGCTAACATATATTACACACTGAATGTTGTGGTGCACTATGTTGCAGAGATATATGACACACTGAATGTTGTGGTGCACTATGTTGCAGAGATATATGACACACTGAATGTTGTGGTGCACTATGTTGCAGAGTTATATGGCAAATAGCTGGAAAGTAATGAAAAAGACAAAACTGTAGAAAGGAACTATTGAATGAAGAAGTTTATTTCACAGGTGAAAGTTCCTCTCTGCTGTTATGTGTTTTTTTCACCCCATCCCTTGTGTTGTGATGTGTATTAAAAATCTGTCCGATACACCAGAGTTAATAATACTGTATGTAACCTGTCTGGTAAATACCTGATAGAAAACTTATTGACGGATTCTTTTCTTAGGATTCTGTTGGGGAGGAATCAAGTTTATAAGACTGGACGCCATTATGAGATTACTACTGGAGGACTGTTACCAGAAGACTTTTAGTAGAAGACTTCCCGGGAGGTTTCTGTTGGAAATAGTTTTGGCAACACTCTATTGGTAAAAGACTTTAGGTAGCGATTCGTTTGTAACGTATAAGATGAATTTAAAAAGAGGGCTCACGAAATCGTAATGGAACGATTGCAAAAAAACCGAACCACGGGCGGGATTTGAAAAACCCGCGGTCAGAGAGTCTTCAAATCCCGCCCGTGGTATGGTTTGGTTAAGATGAATCAAGTCAGATGGTTTTTTCCGTGACATATAAAAAAGTGTATTAACACACAAAACACGAAAGTAAAATCATAAAAAAGTATCATAACAATAAAAAAAATATAGTGACACAAATCATTAGAGAAACACATAAAAAAAGTAAATTGAGACATAAAACAGTGTAGTGACAAATAAATTAGTACAATAACACATAAAACATTGTAGTGACAAATAAATAAGTACAATAAAAACACAAAAAAGCTTAATCAAACCCTCATAATTACACACAAAAATATATGTAATATAAAACAGTACAATAAAAACAGAAAAAAACAGTACAATTCAAAAGAATTAAAAATAATAATTTTAACATACAAGACCAGTACAGTACAATAACACAGAAAAGAACAGTAAAAGAACAATAACACAGAAGACCAGTACAGAACAATAACACAGAAGACCAGTACAGAACAATAACACAGAAGACCAGTACAGTACAATAAAACAGAAGACCAGTACAGTACAATAACACAGAAGACCAGTACAGTACAATAACACAGAAGACCAGTACAGTACAATAACACAGAAGACCAGTACAGAACAATAACACAGAAGAACAGTACAGAACAATAACACAGAAGAACAGTACAGTACAATAACACAGAAGACCAGTACAGTACAATAACACAGAAGACCAGTACAGTACAATAACACAGAAGACCAGTACAGTACAAAAACACAGAAGACCAGTACAGAACAATAACACAGAAGAACAGTACAGAACAATAACACAGAAGCCAGTACAGTTACAATAACACAGAAAAACCAGTACAGTACAATAACACAGAAGACCAGTACAGTACAATAACACAGAAGACAGTACAGTACAATAACACAGAAGACCAGTACAGTACAATAACACAGAAGACCAGTACAGAACAATAACACAGAAGACCAGTACAGTACAATAACACAGAAGACCAGTACAGTACAATAACACAGAAGACCAGTACAGTACAATAACACAGAAGACCCGTACAGTACAATAACACAGAAGACCAGTACAGTACAATAACACAGAAGACCAGTACAGAACAATAACACAGAAGAACAGTACAGAACAATAACACAGAAGACCAGTACAGTACAATAACACAGAAGACCAGTACAGTACAATAACACAGAAGACAGTACAGTACAATAACACAGAAAAACCAGTACAGTACAATAACACAGAAGACCCGTACAGTACAATAAACAGGGAAGACCAGTACAGAACAATAACACAGAAGACCAGTACAGTACAATAACACAGAAGACCAGTACATTACAATAACACAGAAAGACCAGTAACAGTACCCTTAACACAGAAGACCAGTACAGTAAATAACACAGAAGACCAGTACAGTTTCAATAACACAGAAGACCAGTACAGTACAATAACACAGAAGACCAGTACAGTACAATAACACAGAAGACCAGTATAGTACAATAACACAGAAGACCAGTACAGTACAATAACACAGAAGACCAGTACAGTACAATAACACAGAAGACCAGTACAGTACAATAACACAGAAGACAGTACAGAACAATAACACAGAAGACCAGTACAGTACAATAACACAGAAGAACAGTACAATACAATAACACAAGACCAGTACAGAACAATAACACAGAAGACCAGTACAGAACAATAACACAGAAGACCAGTACAGTACAATAACACAGAAGACCAGTACAGTACAATAACACAGAAGACCAGTACAGAACAATAACACAGAAGACCAGTACAGAACAATAACACAGAAAACCAGTACAGAACAATAACACAGAAGACCAGTGCAGAACAATAACACAGAAGACCAGTACAGAACAATAACACAGAAGACCAGTACAGAACAATAACACAGAAGAACAGTACAATACAAAACACAGAAGAACAGTACATACAATAACACAAGACAGTACAGAACAATAACAGAAGAACAGTGCCCGAACAATAACACAGAAGACCAGTACAGTACAATAAAAACGAACGTAAAATACAATACACAAGCCAGTAAGAACAATAACACAGAAGACCAGTACAGTACAATAACACAGAACAGTACAATACAATAACACAAGACCAGTACAGAACAATAACACAGAAGACCAGTACAGTACAATAACACAGAACAGTACAATACAATAACACAAGACCAGTACAGAACAATAACACAGAAGACCAGTACAGAACAATAACACAGAAGACCAGTACAGTACAATAACACAGAAGACCAGTACAGTACAATAACACAGAAGACCAGTACAGTACAATAACACAGAAGACCAGTACAGTACAATAACACAGAAGACCAGTACAGAACAATAACACAGAAGACCAGTACAGAACAATAACACAGAAGACCAGTACAGAACAATAACACGGAAAACCAGTACAGTACAATAACACGGAAGACCAGTACAGTACAATAACACGGAAGACCAGTACAGAACAATAACACGGAAGACCAGTACAGTACAATAACACAGAAGACCAGTACAGTACAATAACACAGAAGACCAGTACAGTACAATAACACAGAAGACCAGTACAGTACAATAAAAACAGAAAAACAGTACAATACAATAACACGGAAAGACCAGTACAGAACAATAACACAGAAGAACAGTACAATACAATAACACGGAAGACCAGTACAGTACAGTAACACGGAAGACCAGTACAGTACAATAACACGGAAGACCAGTACAGTACAATAACACAGAAGACCAGTACAGTACAATAACACGGAAGACCAGTACAGTACAATGGACACAGAAGACCAGTTTCAGTCAATAACCCCGGAAGACCAGTTTCAGTACAATAACACAGAAGAACAGTACAATACAATAACACGGAAGACCAGTACAGAACAATAACACAGAAGAACAGTACAATACAATAACACGGAAGACCAGTACAGTACAATAACACAGAAGACCAGTACAGTACAATAACGCAAAAAGACCAGAACAGTACAGTAACACAGAAGACCAGTACAGTACTATAACACAGACAAGCAATACAGTTCATTAACACAGAAGACCAGTACAGTTCAGTAACACAGAAGACCAGTACAGTTCAGTAACACAGAAGACCAGTACAGTTCAGTAACACAGAACACCACTACAGTACAGTAACACAGAAGACCAGTACAGTACTATAACACAGACAAGCAATACAGTTCATTAACACGGAAGACCAGTACAGTTCAGTAACACAGAAGACCAGTACAGTTCAGTAACACAGAAGACCAGTACAGTTCAGTAACACAGAACACCACTACAGTACAGTAACACAGAAGACCAGTACAGTACAATAATACAGAGAACCAGTACAGTACCTGATTGGTGGAATGATGAAGTAAAGGGCGTGATAAAAGAGAAAAAAGTTAGCTTATGAGAGGTTTTTACAAAGCAGAAGTGTTATAAGAAGAGTAGAGTATATGGAGAGTAAAAGAAAGGTGAAGAGAGTGGTGAGAGAGTGCAAAAGGAGAGCAGATGATAGAGTGCGAGAGGCAATGTCAAGGGAAAATTTTAATGAAAATAAGAAAAAAAAATTGGAGTTAAACAAGTTAAGAAAGCTAGGAACAAATGGGGTTTTTTTCAGGGTTAAAAAACAGAGTAGGAGATAGTAGATGGGGAGAGGAAGGTTTTCAGTAGATGGCGAGAATATTTTGAGGAACTTTTAAATGTCCTCGAAGAAAGGGAGGCGGGTTTAAATTTTATGCACTGGACAGGGGTATACTATCTTTTAGGAGTGAAGAAGAACAGGATGTGAGTGTAGGGGAGGTGCGTGAGGCATTACGTAGAATGAAAGGGGGTAAAAGCAAGGGGGAATATAGTGTTGGAGTGGTTGGTATTTTTGTTTAATAAATGTATGAAAGAGGGGAAGGTACCTAGGGATTGGCGGAGAGCGTGTATAGTCCCTTTATACAAAGGTAAGGGGGACAAAAGAGATTGTAAAAATTATAGAGGAATAAGTTTGCTGAGTATACCAGGAAAAGTGTACAGTAGGATTATAATTGAAAGAATTAGAGGTAAGACAGAATGTAGGATTGCTTATGAGCAAGGAGGTTTTAGAGTAGGTAGGGGATGTGTAGATCAAGTGTTTGTTAGGTAAGACACACATGCAACAGTTAGGTATCTTTATTTCGAAACGTTTCGCCTACAGAGTAGGCTTCTTCAGTCGAGTACAGAAAAGTTGATAGAAGCAGAAGATACTTGAAGACGATGTAATCAGTCCATCACCCTTGAAGTTTTGAGGTGGTCAGTCCCTCAGTTTGGAGAAGAGTATTGTTCCATAGTATTGTTTCAGACTATGGAACAATACTCTTCTCCAGACTGAGGGACTGACCACCTCAAAACTTTTAAGGGTGATGGACTTATTACATCGTCTTCAAAATATCTTTGCCTTTTTTCT
>NC_069440.1:38092529-38260416 GCF_026875155.1 Cherax quadricarinatus
AGAAAAATGCCAAAAACTCCCTTATTGGCCTTTGTTGGAAGATCATCTCTGTCGCTTTCTTGTTGTTGGTTCTGTAGAACTCTGTTCACAGAACATTGTCTAGACATAGTGATTTTCGATGTTGTACTGAGGTTGTGTGTCGCATAGACACTCTGAGCAGCTCAGGTCCTGAGCTGTAGCTTCTGACCTAATTTGTACTGGTATCTGTGTACTGTCACAGTCGGGGATTTTCTAATGGTGAACTTAGATTCAGTAGTATGGGAGTTTTGTGACTTTTGTGGAGGATCTGCAGATGGTCCCCACTTAGTGCCGTTATATTATCTCCTTGTTTCTGATTCTGTGTCGCTGTTGCTTGTTATATTGTTGTTTGGCTTATCAGTCGTTTTATTGTTCAAGCAAGCTGTTCTGATTGCCAGGTGGTCAAGTAGTTAATGCGAGGACTTTTAGTCAGTCACTGTTTAAGTCTAGTCGATTCTTGAGACATAGCGAACTACTTAGAGCATTTACACACATACACTCAAACTTACTTATTTGTAATATCTTATTAAATGTTAATGCACCAGATGGTACTTAAGACGTATATATGTGATATGTGACTTCAGCACAATAATACTGTACACGAGAGAAGTGGATATTATTATTTTGATTACTGTGATTAATTTAATTTAATTTGATAATATACTCCTAGACATTTTTGTTGTTAATAAATTTACTAAATTTTAATTTCTCTAGTTAGTAGCCTACCAGTTGTAATCCTGAAGCACTAATAATTCTTATTGAATTCTAATGGATAATTGGACCAGGATACTGACTCCTTGTTATGAAAACCCAGTAACAGGCTGGATGCTAGAAGGGCAGTCCTTTCTAGTATTCACTGGAGATCTCTATGCTTATTAGATATCGCGTTTTGTAACAAATGGGGGCCTGTCCGGGAGGCTCTTGATCCAAGGTGTTGGAGAAATTGTCCAGTTTGACACACTAGTAACTCTGTGGTCAAACACTGAGCACTTTCCTAATCTGAAGACTGAGTTTAGTCTTGTACAACATACTAAGTGGATGTATGTACTTGACTGAGTCTCTTGGTCTAAGGAGATGGAAATACTGTTTATGAGCACTAGCTCTAAGACAACTAAACACTAAAATTCCTATTAGGATTATAGTTTCCCATAATCACATAGTACATTTATTTTCGTGATGTATGTCAAAGTGAAACAGTTAATTGATACTCTGACTTTGTCTGAGTTGAGTACATTAAAACTTCAGACGTGTTGGCGAGTAGCCAAATATCTCGGTGTGACGTATAACAGGAATTACACCGCAGAAACTGTCAGAGCGTTAATTAAAGATATACTGTTTACTGCTCATGTAGAGATGTCTGATTATGATTCAGATACAGAAAGCCTAGTGTCACAATTAGAAAGTATAACTATTTGATGACGTAGAAGAGAGAGCAACTACAGCAGAAGTGTCTGAGCCTAGTGTACCTCCGCTCACACCTTCCCTCCTCACTAACACAATAGTACAGAGTATAGCTGGTAGTATGGCTCAGCCTCATACAAGTACCGTGTATGCTACACCTGTATCTACTTATCCTAGACCAGATCTAGACTCTCTAGGGACAAGGTGCCCGACCTAAGGACCGTCCAGATTCATTCGTTAGATTCCTTACCCCTCCGTTACCTACTGGTCCTATCTCTGAGGAACAATTTGAGAGGATGGAACGCCTCATTATGTTGCAGACAGCACAAATAGAAGCACAGAGGAAATTGAACGTAGAAGATTTCCAGAGAGAAAATGTTCGTCTTGGAAGACAACAGACTGATAGATTTGATAAAGTTGATAAACCTGTTAGTACAACACAGGACACTTTTAATGTGCAGAAAGCTGCCTCAATGGTTCCTAAGTTTTTTGAGAGCGACTTAGACACCTATTTTGATGTGTTTGAGAACCAGGCACGTGCTATGAACTGGCCACGTAAGCACTGAGCTACCTTGTTGCACACAGCTTTGACAGGAAGAGCTCAAACTTGTACTGCTGCTTTACCATTTGCCAAGTACATTAGTTATGATGCTATCAAGCAAACTATTCTAGAGACATATAACTTGTTACCCGTAAGTTATCAACGTGTATTTCGTACGTTACAACGACGACAAGATCAAACTTGTGTAGAGTTTGCTCATGAGAAAAGAGTTGCATTTGAGAGATGGTCTAGAGCTGCGAAATGTAACAATTATGACAGTCTGGTTCAGTTGTTACTACACGAAGAGTTTAACTGTATGTCTGCTGACATACAAGAATATCTGATCGATCATACTGTCTCGGATATTCTGGAAACTGCAGCATTATCAGACAATTACGAGATTTCTCACAAACTTGTACTTACTAAAACACAGAGAAATAAGGTAACTAAAAGTTTGTTTGAGGGACACACTAATTTATCATATGAGGGGGTTACCAGTTTATACATTATTTGGAGGGGATTGGAATAGTGTGATACGTAGGAAGGATGTGGAGCCACGGGGAGCTGGGTGTGTGTTGGGAGTCCTACGGGATGTATTAGGGGGAGTCGGATTAGTGGATGTAGTTAGTGGGGAGGGGGTGGGTGGTGGAGCATACTTATGTAAAGAACGGTACGCTTGGACCGCATTTATGCATCTCCTGGGATACAAGTTAATAATATGGAAACTGTAAATGTTGTATTTTCAGATCATAGAGGGGTGGTTGTGGACGTGGGCTGGGGTGAGTTGCCGAAACGTTTTTTGAGTTATTGGAAACTAAATGTGAGCTTGTTAGAGAATATGGAGGGTGAACTTAGTTTTGCAGAATGGTGGAAAAAAGGAATGGAATAAAGGAAAGCTGGGAGGTGATATATTACTGTGGTGAGAGCAATGTGCTAAACCGGGGATCGGACAATGGAAATGTGGATTACAGAGGTATTTGGAGGGGCAGTTAAAACAGTGTTATGAAGGTTGTCGTGAAGTATATCCGGTTTTAGAGATCGAGGGTATAAAGACGCAAATGCTGGTGATGCAGAATGCACGGTTTGATGGTGAAAGATTAAGGGGTGGGTTGGAAGATGTTTTATGGGGTGATAAGTCATCAGCTTGCGTTCTGCGGAGATTAAAGATCCGGCAAAATATAATGAATATGTTAAAATTAGAGGTGCATCAGGACGTGGGTGGGTACACGGTGGGACAGCGGTTAGTAACGACTGAAGGTATGAGTGGTTTTGCGGATGAATGGTTTGAGATATATATGAGAGGAGGCAATAGGAAGATGGGGGACTTGCATATTATGGAGGAAGGGATATCACCTATCCTGGAACCGGAAGACAGGGTGGAGATAGAGGGGCCCATAAGTGAAGATGAGGTTTCGAAGGCGTTACAGGGGATGAGTGTAAGATGCCAGGGATTGATTGCATTCCAAATTATTTTTATTTAAGTGACTGGGAGGTCTTGAAGGAATGCTGTGTGCGTTTGTTAAATGAAATGAAGGTAAAGGGATGCATGGGTATGACGCAACAAACAGGGGTCGTTGTCATGATACCGAAGGGGGAAGTGCAGAATAACATCCTGCATTATAGAGGTTTATCTTTAATGTGCGGTGATTACAAATTGTTTGCAAGGGTTTTAAGTAATAGGTTACGTAGTGTTACTGGGACAGTTATAGATAAGGAACAAATGGATGTGCCGGGGCAGTCAAAGATTAGTGGACATGGGAGGATTAAGGATTTCATAGATGATTGTAGAACGAGTGGAGGGGGCGTACTTGCTTTGGATTGGAAGGCTGCTTATGAATGTGTAGAGCGAGAGACGTTATGGATGATAATGAGGCGTATGGGTTTAGGCGAGGAAATTGTCCGATGGGCGGAAACATTATACAAAGGCGCAGTACTACAGGTGCAAATCAATGGACATATGGGAAAAGTAGTCAGTATGGGTAGGGGACTGAGACAGGAATGCCCCGTGTCTCAGATCCTATTCGCATGTCTACAAGATCCTTTATATAGGATGATTAATGTTGGGGTAGATGAATGGGGGATATGACAGCGGGGTGCTCCTGGTATAGTTGGGTATGTTGACCATACGACAGTTTTAGCTGGGGGAGAGGAGGGATTAAGGAATGTAGGTCGAATCGTTGAGATACTTAGTGGGGCAACAGGTATGCATCTTAATGCAGTTAAGTCTAAATTGTTAGAGGTTGGTTCATGGGTGGGAGGAAACTTGGGACAAAAGTATGGTTGGCAGGTAGTAGATCAAATTAAAGTATGTGGAGTATTATACAGAAGGGCAGCGCAAGAAGCTAGAGAGGTCAACTCCGTAAGGGTTGTGCAAGGAGTATTAAGGAGATTGGGGGTAATACAGACGAGTGGGCTGACGATCCATCAGAGGGTCATAGTTGTATATACAATCATTTATCCTAAATAGTGGCATATGGCAGTGGTTTATCAGTTGATGAAGAATGATGTGAGGTTGGTCCAAAAGAAGGTAATGCGTTTTATTTGGGGATATGGTAATCATTGGCTTAAGGATTAGGATTAATTCCACTGTGTAGTAGACTGAAAAGTATGTATGTGAAACATAGTTATATACGGTTGGGTGGGGATCGGGGTGTAAGGGTGAGTGAGGTTATGGATGATGTGCGGCAGTGGTGGGGGAGTAGGGAATTGGAGGAGTGTATGTGTATGTTGAGATTTTTATTGAGGGTTAGTATACCGGGAAAAGTGTAGGTGCGAGTATTGGGGAGGACTGTGAGGGGTAACGAGGTGATGGAGGGAAAGATTGTCTTTCCTTTATATAATTGGACGGGTTTATCTGGGGTGCGTTTCACAAGTTACGTTTAAAGTCAAGGGTGCGGGAAACTATGAAAGGTTTTTACATGGGATATTACCTACTAAAGTACATTTGTATTAGATGAGCGTTGTGCAGTCCACATTGTTGTGTTTTGTGTGGGGGGCGGAGACTGCATATCATGTGGTGTATTTTTGCGAGGGTATCGCAAGGGTACGTCTATGGTTTCGTAGGGTCTTGGATATGGTTGGAGGAGGTACGTTAAGGGTATTGAAAGCATTGAGTTTGGATATAAAGGGAGTGGGTGATATTGTGAGAAGGGGCGGTCATGTATTTGGTAGTGGATTATATTAATATATCGTGGGCTATGAGGGAGGTGGAGGGGGAAGGGCGAATACAAGCTTTATCTGGGCATTTTTATAAAACAAAGTGTAGGAATGAGGACGTGTATGGAAGGAGATGGAATATAAAATTTCCAGTTCAGTATAGAGGTATGAATGTGCGTAGGTTGCGAGAATTAATGGTGTAATGGTTGAATGGGATTTGGTCTCAGCCAGAAGCGGCGGGGGGGGGGGGGGATGAGTGTATTCCTAGCATAAATTTTAAATAGAAAACTCTCTTGATGGGGCAAAGCTTTAAATGTAGTGCGTTTTATCATGGGTGGTCATGGGGGAAGCGAGGGGCTTATCAAATTGGTTCAGTATTTTTTATTCTTATATATGTTACTGGGCATGTTTGGACACTGTTATTTAAATCCTGTAGACATATTGTTCAATCATATGTCATGTGATATGTTTCAAATTTTGTACATATATGTATTTGTACCAAGTGAGTCTGAACACTTTAGGAGTAATGTTACCACGGCTGATGACATTCTTAACTATTAGTAGGGTTTTGTGTTGGTCATAATAATAAGTTCAACCATGTGTTATTTTTCTTAATGTCAAATTGTAATGTAAGCATAACAGTATGCATATTACACTACTGGAAAGATTTTTTTTTTGGGCATGAAGATACTTTTTATCCTAGGGTTTTAAATTATGGTTTTTTGTCTCTGTCTTCAGTGAACAATGGTATGACGTTGTTCAATATGATGATCTGAGGTAAATGGGAGGGATGGGGGGGGGATAGTTGAAATGTCCTAAAAATATTTGTTATTGAAGTGCTTAATTAATGTATATATTGAACATGGAGATGCGACGAGGCTTAATATATTGATTCGGTATTTTAATAATCTTTTGTAAGTTAATGGGCATATATGACATGATATATCTCTTGTGAATATTAATTTTCATAAGTCATGTAATATTATTTATCAATTTTTGTACATACGAGAATATGTAATACGTGAGTCCGTGACTACATCATGTGTAATGTTCTCATGGATGACCACAATCATAATTATTATAAATGGTTTTTAGTTAGTCATAATACTAAGTTTAATCTTATGTTTCTTTTTACTAAATATCATTTGCCATATTGGCATCATCTATGTTTTCTTATACTAAAGAGAAATTTTTTTTTATTGTCAACAAGAGTCTATGATCAAGGTTCAAATCCTGTTGGTTATTCATCTGTGTTCAGTGAACAATGGTATGATCTGGGGTGACGGGGGGGGTTGTGAGGGGGGTTGTGGGGTAACTGCTCAAACATATTTTATTACATGTACTTAATTAATGTGTATATTGCTGATAGGAAGGGGTAACTGAGAACTGTTTTTAATTAGTATTGCTTACACAGTTGTCCTTTGTTTTTTGTATAAAGACATTTTACATGTATCAGGTGTGTGTAGTGTACTAAGTCACATATTACTGTAACTTGAAATGATGTGATTGATGTCTGGTGTAATATTGTGTAATGTTGTTATTCACACACGTGTTGGCGGTTTAAAAAAAATAAAAATTTTTTGTTATTACACTGGAATTCGGAATTAATAAATTTCGCAAATTGAAATCATCACAACTCAAAGTCGGCATCAAACATTCTGTTAGTAAAATCCACCAACGGAGAAAGTTTGAAGGCGATCAGAAAAGGCATTCGAATAAATGACAGATTCGAATGATTCCAAACCTTGAAGCAATTTCAGGAATATTTCAAATTTGTACTTACTAATTATAAATTTATGGCTGGTCATCATTCATATAAAATGATTCATTATAATTTACACTTAAAAATAATAAATTTATGGATGATGGTTCATATAGAATGATTCATTATAATTTTTTGGTCGATTAGAGGAATCATTTTAGTTAATAAATATAAATAAACTTCACTTTTGACTTAATAAGAGGCGAATATTTTGACAGTTTGAAGCCGATTTAACGTAGACTTTCAAGGTTGTCAGCTGCGTCAGACATTAAACACTGAACACCTTCACAAGAAGAACCTACGCAATGCAACCGCAAATAGGCTATTTTAACAATGAAGATCTTTCGCACTCTCGTGCGTTGTCAGGAGCTATGCAATGTTTGCAAGAAAGCAACAGATAAAGGGAAAATTCTTTGAAGCAAGACAGAAGGTTTCAGTGATTTTTTTCTGCCTTGCCTCAGAATTTCTCCTCCTGTTGTTATTATTATCATCATAACTAAGCGCTAAAACCATAAGGGTCACACAGCTCTGTCCTCATATCTGTTGATGTCTTGCAAACAATGCATTATTCGTGACGACGCACGAGTGCGCGAAAGATCGTGTAGCTTCTGAATTATATTACACAGAAAATGATCAACTCTACACATACACACCTGAATTTCACTGTCGTCGGTGAATTAAGAGGCGACTTTTATGATTGTTTGAAGCTGTGTACCTGGAGAGGCTTTCTGGGGATAACACTCGTACTGCACGGTCTGTGACCAGGCCTCGCCAGGTCTGTGACCAGGCCTCACCTGGTCTGTGACCAGGCCCCACCTGGTCTGTGACCAGGCCTCACCTGGTCTGTGACCAGGCCTCACCTGGTCTGTGACCAGGCCTCACCTGGTCTGTGACCAGGCCTCACCTGGTCTGTGACCAGGCCTCACCTGGTCTGTGACCAGGCCTCACCTGGTCTGTGACCAGGCCTCACCTGGTCTGTGACCAGGCCTCACCTGGTCTGTGACCAGGCCTCACCTGGTCTGTGACCAGGCCTCACCTGGTCTGTGACCAGGCCTCACCTGGTCTGTGACCAGGCCTCGAGCTATGCCAGAATGAAGAAGTGGTTTCAACAGCTTGAGACAGTGACGACGTGCACTTGCTTATTGTTCCATTAACCTTACAGTTTAGAAGTTACATTGGATAATGCTTCTCGCATTATGAACGAAAAACGAAAATTTGAAATTCTAAAAAATATTGAAAGTCACTTAAAAATCCCCCTAGAGGATAGCCAATAATAAACATTGTAATCTTATCGTATGACATCGTACACACTGCAAGATGATATTTACCGTTGATTTTATCCACATATCAATAACACGTTGCGCGTTACGTTTCACATTATATCACTCACTGTATCACTAACACTTAACACGTAAATAACAAAAAAAAAAAAGGCACAATACCGTGACTGGAACGATATAAAAATATCCCGCACATAGAAGAGAGGAGCTTACGACGACGTTTCGGTCCGACTTGGATCATTTATCCTTCCTGCTCTACTTCTCGTAAGTGTGACTGAAAATGGTCCAAGTCGGATCGAAACGTCGTCGTAAGCTCCTCTCTTCTATGTGCGGGTTATTTGTGTACTTAACAAGTAACATTGCGCGCTGTAACACACACATGCGGTCACTACCTCACCCAACACTAAACTGATCACAGTCGCTGACATGTAAGGTTGAGGCAGAGCCACTGAATCAGCTCTCTCAAAACCACTGTCAAGTGTTTTGTCATATTTCTTTAACGAGGCTGTTAGTGGTCAAGAGATATATCTGCAACTTATCTGAAGATATTTTCTTTATTAACATTATATATTTTTTTATTTATATTACGAATGTTAATCTAAATAACTATAGCTGGATGTCAGAAATGCTTCACTGACCAACGTACCATTTTCACGATTCACTTCACTAATGAGTTGACGTCAATCGCCCGTGACGTCAACTCCAAGTGTTGTACCTGACTTCTGATCTAGTGTTTAAGCTCTGGTCATATGTCTATGCAACACAGGATATGTACTTAAAGGGTTGTATTTCTCCCAGAGTATATACATTAATCCCTATTGTAGTGATTGAATTATTTCTGTCTGTTAGTGGACAGCTCACCTAGCAGTATTATGACTATAGTGTAGGTGATAGGTTTTAAACTTCAACCAACCAACTTATGCTATAGGCTTCAAGGAATATATACACGAAACAGTGTATTTTTCTCAATTTATATATGCTAAGAGTATATTTCAAATAAAATTTTAGGAATTAAAGTATTTTGTGGGTAGATTTTTGAAATCCATTAACCAACCAACTTAATACATGATTAAGAAAGAAGAGACTGATCACCTCTTACGGGAAGACTGACGGACGGATAACATCAAAATTGCTTCTTCTACTGTGTTTTTAGTGTTTTGAATTCGACCGTAAAAGACGGTAGCGGTATTAATGAAGTTATGTAACGAATTTCGTACCCCCTCACGGGGGGTTCCTTGACGCTGGTGAGGGGCTTTTGATCAAGAGAATTGTATCTGCCCTCCAGTTCCCTGAATTGAGCCAGAATGCCTCCCATCCCCTCACATGCGCTGTATAATCTACGGGTTTTAGCGCTCCTCCATGATTATAATAATAACGAATTTTGTTAGTCACACCATGCATATACATACACATAAAGACACGCACGGACAAGCGCGCATATACATGCACACACACAAACACACATGCACACACACACAAACACACACACACACACACCACACACACACACACACACACACACACACACACAACCACACACACACAAACACACAAACAACACACACACACACCACACACACATACACACACACACTCACACGGGGCCAGGAGCTCGGACTCGATCCCCGCAACCTCAACTAGGTGAGTATACAAACATGTGGTTTTAAGCTTCGGATTACACAGTAGAGCTACAAGTGGAGGGGGGAAGCAGGAAGGCCAGGACGAATGATGCCAAACTACAAGAAAGGGGACTACACGGGAATGAGGAATTTCCTGAACGGGGTTCAGTGGGACAGAGAACGGGCAGGGAAGTCATTTAATGAGATGATGGAATAAGGGTAGCAGCAATATGCAAGGAGGCTGGGGAGAGGTTTGAAACCCAAGGGTAACAGGAATAATGAAAAAGCCAGGATGAGCCATGGTTTACCCAAAGGTGCAGGGAGGCAAAAACCCCAAGTGTGTAGGGAATGGAAGAAATATAGAAGGCAAAGGGAACCCAGGAAATAAGGAAGCAGTCGTAGAGCCAGAAACGAATATGCACAGATATTAAGGGAACCCCAACGACAATATGAAAACGACATAGCGGCGAAAGCCAAATCGGGACCCGAAACTGTTATACAGCCACATCAGGAGGAAAACAAACAGTCAAGGACCAGGTAATCAGGCTAAGGAAGGAAGGGGGAAGAGACAACAAGAAATGACCATGAAGTATGTGAGGAACTCAACAAGAGATTTAAAGAAGGTGTTCACAGGAGACAGAAGGGCTCCAGAAAGACGGAGAGGTGCGGCACACCCCCAAAGTGCTGGACACAGTACACAAAATCAAGGAAGAAGTGAAGAGGCTTCTGAATGAGCTAGATACTTCAAAGGCAATGGGGCCGGATAACATCTCTCCATGGGTCCTGAGAGAGGGAGCAGAGACACTATGTGTACCCCTAACAACAATATTCAATACAACTATCAAAACAGGGGATTGCCTGAGGCATGGAAGACAGCAAATGTAGTCCCAATCTTTAGAAAAGGAGACAGACATGAAGCACTAAACTACAGACCATGGGCCTAACATGTATAAGTAGCAAAGTCATGGAGAAGATTATCAGAAGAGTGTGGAACACATAGAAAGGAATGATCTCATCAACAGCAGCCAACATGGTTTCAGGGACAGGAAATCCTGTGCCACGAACCTACTGGAGTTCTATGACAAGGTGACAGCAGTAAGTCAAGAGAGGGAGGGGTGGGTAGATTGCATTTTCTTGGACTGCAAGAAGGCGTTTGACACAGTTTCACACAAGAGATTAGTGAAAAAAACTGGAGGACCATGCAGGGATAACAGGGAAGGCAGTACAATGGATCGGGGAATATTTGTCAGGAATACAGCAGCGAGTCATGGTACGTGGTGAGGTGTCAGAGTGAGCACCTGTGACCACGGGGTTCACAGGGGTCAGTTTTAGGACAGTGCTGTTTCTGGTATTTGTGAGCGACATGACGGAGGTATAGAATCCGAAGTGTCCCTGTTTGCAGGATGACGTGAAGTTGATGAGAAGAATTCATTCGATCGAAGACCAGGCAGAACTACAAAGGATCCGACAGGCTGCAGACCTGGTCCAGCAATGGCTACTGGAGTTCATCCCCACCAAGTGCAAAAAAGTCATGAGATTGGGGAAGGGCAAAGAAGACCGCAGACGGAGTACAGTCTAGGGGGGCCAGAGACTAACAAATCTCACTCAATGGAAAAGATCTTGGGTGAGTATAACACCAGTACATCTCCTGAAGTGCACATCAACCAAAGTAACTGCTGAAGCATATGGGCGCCTAGCAAACCTCAGAACAGCATTCCGAAACTTAATAAGGAATCGTTCAGGACCCTGTACACCGTGTACGTTAGGCCCATATTGGAGTATGCGGCACCAGTTTGGAACTACACCTAGCCAAGCACGTAAAGAAACTAGAGAAAGTGCAAAGCTTTGCAACAAGGACTAGTCCCAGAGCTAAGAGGTATGTCTTACGAGGAGAGGTTAAGGGAAATCAACCTGGACGACACTGGAGGACAGGAGAGAGATATGGGGGACATGATAACGACATACAAAATACTGAGAGGAATTGACAAAGTGAACAAGACAGGATGTTCCAGAGATTGGACACAGCAACAAGGGACACAGTTGAAAGCTGAAGACACAGATTGGATCACAGGGATGTTAGGAAGTATTTCTTCAGCCACAGAGTAGTCAGGAAGTGGAATAGTATTTGGGAAGCGATGTAGTGGAGGCAGAAATCCATACATAGCTTTAAGCAGAGGTATGATAAAGCTCACGGTTCAGGGAGAGTGACCTAGTAGCGACCAGTGAAGAGTCGGGTCCAGGAGCTTGGACTCGACCCCTGCAACCTCAACTAGGTGAGTACACAAACACACACACACACACACACCACACACCACACACACACCACACCACAAACACACAAACACACAAACACACACACAAACACACAACACACACACACACATGAAGAAACGACATGAAGAAACTAGAGGAAAGGACAATGAAGAAACTAGAGGAAAGGACATTGAAGAAACTAGAGGAAAGATGAACTAGAGAGTGATATGATAACGAACAAATTACTGAGTGAAATTGATAGGATGGAAGAGGAGAATGTTTCAGAGGCGGGAAACAGGAATTGCCAGGGCTCAGCTGGATGTTGAAAACACGCCATCGAGATCGCTAGCGCACTCAGTTAACACACTGAGGTCCGGAGTTCGAATCTCCGGTACGGCTGGATAACATTACGTGTTTCCATAAGACACCTGCTGTCCATGTTAACCCATCAGTATAAAATGGGTACCTGGTGTGGGTCGCATCTTGGTACAAAACTGACATAATTTGCCCGAAATGCTCTGCATAATAACCGGTTTTGTATATGGTAGTATGTCATTGATGTCAGCTAGGACTGTATACCTTTATATGTATTTGTAGAAATAAAGATATTATTACTAATATTATTATATTATATTATTATATCATTAAGTTATGTTAGAGCTGTCAGAAGTGGATCGTGGTAAAGGCGGTCCTGACATAGCTTATGAAACCAATAAAGTTAACCTAGTAATGACCAGTGAAAAGCAGGGGCCAGGAGCTAAGACTGACCCTGCGCCACATATAGTAGAGTGAGTGAACACACTCAGGCAAGGCACAAGAGAGAAGAGCCATTGAAACTGAGAAGGAGAAAAAAAAACACCAAATAATAATAACGGAACTAAGATTATGAAGGAAGCAGTGTAAGGAATGGAAGGTACCAGACATAAACACAACAGGTGGAGAGTGAAATGGATGGATGGTACCAGATACAACCAACAGGTGGAGAGTCAGAGAAGTGAATGGTACCAGATACAACACAACAGGTGGAGAGTGAGAAGGATGGATGGTACCAGATACAACACACAGGTGGAGAGTGAGAGGATGGGATGTACCAGATACAACACAACAGGTGGAGAGTGAGAAGGATGGGATGGTACCAATACAACACAACAGGTGGAGAGTGAGAAGGATGGGATGGTACAGATACAACACAACAGTGGAGAGTGAGAAGGATGGGATGGTACCAGATACAAACAACAAACAGGTGGAGAGTCAGAAGAATGAGATGGTACCAGATACAACACAACAGGTGGAGAGTGAGAAGGATGGGATGGTACCAGATACAACACAACAGGTGGAGAGTCAGAAGAAAGGGATGGTACCAGATACAACACAACAGGTGGAGAGTCAGAAGGATGGGATGGTACCAGATACAACACAACAGGTGGAGAGTCAGAAGAAGGGATGGTACCAGATACAACACAACAGGTGGAGAGTGAGAAGGATGGGATGGTACCAGATACAACACAACAGGTGGAGAGTGAGAAGGATGGGATGGTACCAGATACAACACAACAGGTGGAGAGTCAGAAGAAAGGGATGGTACCCGAGTTACAGGTGGGGGTAAAAGCTGGAAGGGCCGGACGAATGAAGCCAAACTACGAGAAAGGGGACTACGCAGGCACGAAGAACTTCCCGAATGGGGTTCAGTGGGACAGAGAACTAGCGGGGGAGTCAGTAAACGAGATGATGGAATATGTGACAACAATATACAAGGAAGATGAGGAGAGGTTTGTACCCAAGGGTAAAAGGAATAATGAAAAAGCCAGGATGAGCCCGTGGTTCACCCAAAGGTGCAGGAAGACCAGAACCAAGTGTGCTAGGGAATCAAAGAAGTTTAGAAGGAAAAGGACCCAGGAGAATAAGGAGAGCAGTCGTAGAGCCAGAAATAAATATGCACAGGTGAGAAGAGGGGCCCAAAGACAATACGAGAATGACATAGCAGCGAAAGCCAAATCTGACCCAAAGCTGTTGTATAGCCATATCAGGAGGAATACAACAGTCAAGGACCAGGTAATCAGGCTGAGGAAGGAGGGATGGGAGGTCACAAAAATGGCCGTGAAGTATGTGAGGAGCTCAACATGAGATTCAATTAAGTGTTCACAGAGGAGACAGATGGGCTTTCAGAAAGGCAGAGAGGTGGGGTACACCCCCAAGTGTTGGACACAATACATACAACCGAGGAAGAAGTGATGAGGCTGCTAAGCGAGCTAGATACCTCAAAGGCGATGGGGCCGGATAACATCTCTCCATGGGTTCTGAGAGAGGGAGCAGAGGCGCTATGTGTACCACTAACAACTATCATCAACACGTCTATCGAAACAGGGCGATTCCCGGAGGTGTGGAAGACAGCATATGTAGTCCCAATTTTTAAGAAAGGAAACAGACACGAGGCATTAAACTACTGACGTGTATAGTATGCAAGGTCATGGAAAAAAATTATCAGGAGAAGAGTGGTGGAACACCTAGAAAGGAATGAGATTATCAACGACTGCGAGCACGGTTTCAGGGATGGGAAATCCTGCGTCACAAACCTTCTGGAGTTCTATGACAGGGTGACAGCAGCAAGACAAGAGAGAGAGGGGTGGGTAAACTGCATTTTCTTGGACTGTAATAAAGACTGACACAATTCCACACAAGAGATTAGTGCAAAAGCTGGAGAACCAGGCAGGGATAACAGGGAAAGCATTGCAGTGGATCAGGGAATACATGTCAGGAAGACAACAGCGAGTCATGGTACGTGGCGAGGTGCCAGAGTGGGCGCTTGTAACGAGTGGGGTGCCACAGAGATCAGTTCTAGAATCGGTGCTGCTCCTGGCATTTGTGAACGACATGACGGAAGGAATAGACTCAGAGGTGTCCCTGTTTGCAGATGATGTGAAGGTGATGAGAAGAATTCAATCGGAAGAGGAGCAGGCAGAACTACAAAGGGATCTAGACAGGCTGCAGGTCTGGTCCAGCAACAGGCTCCTGGAGTTCAACCCCACCAAGTGCAAAGTCATGAGAATTGGGGAAGGGCAAAGAAGACCACAGACAGAGTACAGCATAGGAAGCCTGAGCCTACAAACCTTACTCAAGGAAAAGGATCTTGGGGTGAGTATAACACCGGGTATGTGCACGGTGTTATCCTGAGGCACACATCAACCAAATTTCTGATGCAGCATACGGGCGCCTGGCAAACCTAAGAACAGCATTCCAACATCTAAATAAGGAGTCATTCAGGAAACCTGTACACTGTGTACGTTAGGCCCATAGTGGAGTATGCAGCGCCAGTTTGGAACCCCTCACCTAGCCAAGCATGTAAGGAAACTAGAGAAAGTGCTAAGGTTTGCAACAAGACTAGTCCCGGAGCTAAGGGGTATGTCCTACGAGGAGAGGTTAAAGGACATGATAACGACATATAAAATACTGAGAGGAATCGACAAGGTAGACAGAGACAGGATGTTCCAGAGATTGGACACAGCAACAAGGGGTCACAGTTGGCAGTTGAAGACTCAGATGAACCACAGGGATATAAGAAAGTACTTCTTCAGTCACAGAGTTGTCAGGAAGTGGAATAGTCTGGGAAGTGATGTAGTGGAGGCAGAATCAATACATAGCTTTAAGAGGAGATATGATAAAGCTCATGGATTGGAAAGAGAGACCGAGTAGCGTTCAGTGAAGAGGCGGGGCCAGGAGCTATGACTCGACCCCTGCAACTACAACTAGGTGAGTAACACACACACACACACACACACACACACACACACACACATTCACACACATTTAATGACATACACAATCGTGTTTCACACTCACTCGTTTATTCCATAATAAGCATCACTTTTTTTTCTTACAGTAAGATTATTTAGGAACTTTTGACGCTTTCTCTCTACTACATATAAGTCTCCATTCTCGGACCACCCACTTCAGATTTATCAACGTGAGTACCTACCTCCTATCAGTGCCGAGGACTCATAACCTTAAACCATTTCTTCACGTCTTCCACCGTGTCCATTAATTATTCTTTGTATTGGATTAATGAAACCAGTAGTTAGTGAAAATGTCCATTATGAAGCAACTGAAACATTCCACATGTGTCTTAAGAATGTAATTATATAATATAATAAATCATTAGCAATTTCTCGAATCTTCAAGATTTCTTCCTCTACGAACTCTGGGTTACAAATACACAAAGCTCTCAAAACATTGATGAGAATTCAAAACGTTTAACACTATCATGATGTGAAGAATAATAATGCACATAACAACAGATACTTGTTGGCGTTCTGTAAATTTAAAATTTAAAATCATGGTTCCCATTAATAATTAAAATATCTAGAAAAGACAATGAATTATTTTGTTGAAACTCAACAGTAAAATTTATGGAATGAGGTAGACTATGTAATTTAATAAGGGAATTATTTATATCTATATTCTTAGGCATTAGGCATAAAACACAAACATATCTGTAACAATAAGCTCTAATGGGAAGCATTTTGTTAAGCAATCTTGTTTCACAATATTCCTTGTACAAATTACTAAGGACAGGTGAGAGAGGATTTCCCATTGAGGATTTCCCAGAGTAAAACTCGCCAATAAAAACACAAACTTTGCATCAACATTACAAAGTTTAATAACCTCAGTGATAGTAGGTACTGGCAATGGTAAACCATAATTAACAAGTTCTTCGGATAGGAAACTTAATAAATGGTTAAAATTTCTCACATGAATAAACATAGCATTAAAATTTTGTCTTCTTGTAATGCTATGTTTATGCTGCTTTAATCACAGTTCAAAACATTTACCAGTTTGATCGTCATAACTTTGTCACATATTTTACAAGAAATCTTGTAGACGCAACCGTCAGTATTTGTGGGGGAAATCTTTAATCAAAGTTTTTTAACTATATCAAGATTTTTAAATGCACAAGATTCTAATGCTCTGTTTATTCATGTGAGAGATTTTAACCACCCAATTGTTTTTCAAAAGGTTGAGAAGGTTGTATGTAGCAAGTCTATAGTCGAGAGGAATATAGCAGAATCAATTTCAGTAATTTTAATTGATCAAGGAGTTGGAACTCAGCCAATGTTATTACGTGCCAACACTATTAGCCTGGTTAATTAGGGATAAGTATCCCTCAGGAGTTACTCTTTATACAGCAATAATAAAGAGATGCCAAAAATTCATTAGTAATAAGGGGAAATTAAAAGTCAGTAGCTACCGTTCACTTGATCTAAAGAGTAAAGTATAACAGAAATTTATTACCAAAAAACATAAAAAATATCTACTAAGCAATGAGTACATATATTTAATATACTTTCAGGAATATTCAACATTTCTGTGATCTTACTGCTCTTTGTTATTTTAAATAATTTTGTTACAAAATGCTATACAACATGACTGATAAGAAATGAACTCACAAATTATTATTATAATAATACCTCTGATTACACCATAAAAATAGATGTTAAAAAAATTATGTGTGTGTTGGAATCACGCAAATGTTAACTTGCGTCTCTACAAGTCCAGGTGAACCAGACAAGAAGAATCACTTTAACCTATCGCTTTTTCCGTCGCTGTTTTTGGTGAGGCGCCGCCGATTTCACTTCAATGCCCTTCACAACTGCGATATACACACCCTTCCTCAGTAAGCATGCAATGTACTTCCCATCTCCAGGACTCCCTCTAATTGACCACTCTCCATGAAATCCCTATCACACTCGCAACAGCCGTCAAGTCATAAAATCCATTTTGCCTCCACTCGGATCAATCACGCCACATCACGCCTGTTGGACGTCCATGCTCTCGTATACAAAGCCTCCTTATGCCTCCTCCCTTGCACCCTTTCTTAGATGATTCTACTCACCTGAGCTTCCATACATATTTAACCATGAACTGGAAGGATACATTATTTAGACTGGATTAGCCTAGAATTGAAATTGTTGTTGTTATAATAAGGTTAGGTTAAGTTTTCTACGGTTCTTCTGACAAACATTATTAATTTTTACATAAAACCAAGAATGAAAAAATACATCGAAAAGGAAAGTTTCAGATGAGTTCTTGCTTATATATGATATATAAATATATATATATATATATATATAAATATATATATATATATATATATATATATAAATATAGATTATATATATATAGAATATATATTAAACTTAAAATCCTTTTTAAATTTTCTCTATACATTAAAGACATTTTTTTTCATTTTTATGTTAATGTAATAAATTAATAATTTTGTAGCAAAAGAACCGTAAAAAACATACCTAACCTTATTATAACAACCGCCAAAAAAAAACTTCTAAATTTAGCCTAACCCACGAATTATATTATTAGATAAAATTGCAAAAATTTAATAATACGCAAGCAAAAATTAATATTATATTTTTCGGTTAGTTTCAGAATGATTTTGCAAAATTATTTCTATACAACAAATTTTTTGCCTTCCTTTTTCGCAAGAATATAGTTGCTATTTAAGAACAAAATCGCATTTTCACCTGTCCAACAACCACAAATGTCCTATGTACCAGGGAAAACATCTCAGTACTGGAAGTACATGGTATAAAATCCCGACACAAAGGAATTATAAACACAAATGCAGATAATGTGATCCTTTATTGAACTACGTTTCGCGCCCACACAGTGGGCTTTTTTCAGTCCACAAACAGAACTACCTGGGGTGGAAGGAACGCGAGTATTTATAGTCCGGACTATAAATACTCGCGTTCCTTCCACCCCAGGTAGTTCTGTTTGTGACTTGAAAAAGCCCACTGTGTGGGCGAAACGTAGTCAATAAAGGATCAAATTATACTGCATTTTGTGTTTATATTTCCATGCTCGTACTGCTGAGCACCTGGATAAGGACTGATGGTCCAGTGCATAGAGGGATGCATACTTTATTTATTTCCCACAGGGCTGGGCATAGAAATGCAGGATCGAGTCATGGACAGCTGGAATTCTGTTAATGATTCAGAATCACATGTTTCGTGATTTCATTAATATAACATATTATATATATATATATATATATATATAGATATATAAAAATATAATATGTTATATTAGGAAATCACGAACAAGTGATTCTGAATCATAAACAGAATTCCAGCTGTCCGGGACTCGATCCTGCATTTCTAATGCCCAGCCTGTGGAAATAAATAAAGTATGCCTCCCTCTATGCACTGGAACCATCGGGGGGGTCCTTACCCGGGTGCTCTCAGTACTGAGCATGGAAATATAAACACAAATCAGTAATATTGTGGATCCTTTATTGACACGATTCGCCACACAGTGGGCTTTTTTTCACGTCCACAAACAGAACTACCTGGGTGGAAGGAAACGCGAGTAGTTATAGTCCGGACTAAAATACTCGCTTTCTGCCACCCCAGGTAGTTTCGAGTTGTGAACTTGAAAAAGCCCACTGTGTGGCGCAAAAACGTAGTCAATAAGGATCACATTATACTGCATATGTGTTTATAATTTTTCCATTGTGTCGTATTTATACCATTTACTTCCAGTCCAGAGCATGGTTTTCACTGGTCAAGGACATATGGGTGATGGACAGGTGAAAATGCGATTTTTGTCCTTAAATAGCAACTACTTCTTGCGAATAAGGCAAGCAAAAATTAGTGTAGAAATAATTTTCAAAATCATTCTGATCCTAACGAACAAATATATATTTAATTATTGCTTGCGTATTATTAAATTTTTGCAATTTTTATCTAAAATAATAATTCGTTGGATTAGCTAAATTAATTGCGGTTGTTTATAATACGGATAGGTTGTATTCTACGTTCTTTTGCTACAAAATTATTAAATTTATACATTAACATAAAATGAAAAAAAATGTCTTAAAAAGTATAAGAGAAAATTTTAAAAAGGAATTAATTGTAAATACATTAAAATATATATATTATATATATATATATATAATATAATATATATATATAATATATATATATATATATAATATTATATATATATAATGCAAGAACTCATTCTGAAACTTTCTCTTATACGATGTATTTTTTCATTCATGTTTATGTAAAAATTAATAATTTTGTACCAGAAGAACCGTAGAAAACTTACCTAACCTTATTATAACAACAACAATTTAATTTTTAGCTAATCCAGCTAAATATATGTACTCCTTCCAGTACATGTTTAAATATGTACTGGAAGCAAGGCTGAGTAGAAATCATCCTAAGAAAGGTTGCAGGGAGGAGGCAAAGGAGGCTTTGTATACGAGGAGCATGGACGTCCAACAGGCGTGAATGAGCGTGTTAGATCCGAGTGGAGGCAAATGGTTTTTATGACTTGACGTGCTGTTGGAGTGTGATAGGGATTCATGGAGAGTGGTCAATTAGAGGAGAGTCCTGGAGATGGGAAGTACATTGCATGCTTACTGAGGAAGGGTGTGTATATCGCAGTTCGTAAGGGCATCTGAAGTGAATTATCGGCGGCGCCTCCACCAAAAACAGCGACGGAAAAAGCGATAGTTAAAGTGATTCTTCTTGTCTGGTTCACCTGACTTGTGAGAGACGCAAGTAAACATTTGCGTGATTCCAACACACACATAATTTTTTAACATCGTATTTTTATGGTGTAATCAGAGGTATTATTATAATAATAATTTGTGAGTCATTTCTTTCAGTCATGTTGTATAGCATTTTGTAAACAAAATTATTTAAATAACCAAAGAGCAGTAAGATCACAGAAATGATGAATATTCCTGAAAGTATAATAAAATATATTTACTCACTTGCTTAGTAGATATTTTTTTTTGTTTTTTTGGTAATAAATTTCTGTTATACTTACTCTTCTAGATCAAGTGAACTGTAGCTACTGACGTTTAATTTCCCCTTAGTACTAAATGAATTTTGGCATCTCTTTATTATTGCCTGTATAAAGTAACTCCTGAGGGATACTTATCCCTAATTAACCAGGCTAATAGTGTTGGCACGTAATAACATTGGCTGAGTTCCAACTCCTTGATCAATTAAAATTACTGAAATTGATTCTGCTATATTCCTCTCGACTATAGACTTGCTACATACAACCTTCTCAACCTTTTGAAAAACAATTGGGTGGTTAAAATCTCTCACATGAATAAACAGAGCATTAGAATCTTGTGCATTTAAAAATCTTGATATAGTTAAAAACTTTGATTAAAGATTTCCCCACAATACTGACGGTTGCGTCTACAAGATTTCTTGTAAATATGTGACAAAGTTATGACGATCAAACTGGTAAATGTTTTGAACTGTGATTTAAAGCAGCATAAACATAGCATTACAAGAAGACAAAATTTTTTAATGCTATGTTTATTCATGTGAGAAATTTTAACCATTTATTAAGTTTCCTATCCGAAGAACTTGTTAATTATGGTTTACCATTGCCAGTACCTACTATCACTGAGGTTATTAAACTTTGTAATGTTGATGCAAAGTTTGTGTTTTTATTGGCGAGTTTTACTCTGGGAAATCCTCAATGGGAAATCCTCTCTCACCTGTCCTTAGTAATTTGTACAAGGAATATTGTGAAACAAGATTGCTTAACAAAATGCTTCCCATTAGAGCTTATTGTTACAGATATGTTTGTGTTTTATGCCTAATGCCTAAGAATATAGATATAAATAATTCCCTTATTAAATTACATAGTCTACCTCATTCCATAAATTTTATTGTTGAGTTTCAACAAAATAATTCATTGTCTTTTCTAGACATTTTAATTATTAATGGGAACCATGATTTTAATTTTTAAATTTACAGAACGCCAACAAGTATCTGTTGTTATGTGCATTATTATTCTTAACATCATGATAGTGTTAAACGTTTT
This sequence comes from Cherax quadricarinatus, assembly GCF_026875155.1. NCBI lineage: Eukaryota > Metazoa > Arthropoda > Malacostraca > Decapoda > Parastacidae > Cherax > Cherax quadricarinatus. The sequence continues at coordinate 38,114,430 of NC_069440.1, forward strand.
GAATTCTCATCAGTGTTTTGAGAGTTTTGTGTATTTGCAACCCAGAGTTCGTAGAGGAAGAAATCTTGAAGATTTGAGAAATTGCTAATGCTTTATTATATTATATAATTACATTCTTAAGACACATGTGGAATGTTTCAGCTGCTTCATAATGGACATTTTCACTAACTACTGATTTCATTAATCCAATACAAGGAATAATTAATGGACACGGTGGAAGACGTGAAGAAATGGTTTAAGGTTATGAGTCCCTCGGCACTGATAGGAGGTAGGTACTTCAGCGTTGATAAATCTGAAGTGGGTGTCCGAGAATGGAGACTTATATGTAGTAGAGAGAAAGCGTCAAAAGTTCCTAAATAATCTTACTGTAAGAAAAAAAAGTGATGCTTATTATGGAATAAACGAGTGAGTGTGAAACACGATTGTGTATGTCATTAAATGTGTGTGAATGTGTGTGTGTGTGTGTGTGTGTGTGTGTGTGTGTTGTGTACTCACCTAGTTGTAGTTGCGGGGGTCGATTTCATAGCTCCTGGCCCCGCCTCTTCACTTGAACGCTACTCGGTCTCTCTTTCCAACCCATGAGTTTATCATATCTCCTCTTAAAGCTATGTTTTTGATTCTGCCTCCACTACATCACTTCCCAGACTATTCCACTTCCTGACAACTCTGTGACTGAAGAAGTACTTTCTTATATCCCTGTGGTTCATCTGAGTCTTCAACTGCCAACTGTGACCCCTTGTTGCTGTGTCCCAATCTCTGGAACATCCTGTCTCTGTCTCCCTTGTCGATTCCTCTCAGTATTTTATATGTCGTTCTTGTCCTTTAACCTCTCCTCGTAGGACATCCCCTTAGCCCCGGGGACTAGTCTTGTTGCAAACCTTAGCATTTTCCCTCTAGTTTCCTTACATGCTTGGCTAGGTGAGGGGTTCCAAACTGGCCCCTGCATACTCCACTAGGGGCCTAACGTACACAGTGAAACAGGTTTCCTGAATGACTCCTTATTAGATGTTGGAATGCTTTTCTTAGGTTTGCCAGGCGCCCGTATGCTGCATCAGAAATTTGTTGATGTGTGCCTCAGGATAACACCGTGCACATACCCGGTGTTATACTCACCCCAAGATCCTTTTCCTTGAGTAAGGTTTGTAGGCTCAGGCTTCCTATGCTGTACTCTGTCTGTGGTCTTTTTTTGCCCTTCCCCAATTCTCATGACTTTGCACTTGGTGGGGTTGAACTCCAGGAGCCTGTTGCTGGACCAGACCTGCAGCCTGTCTAGATCCCTTTGTAGTTCTGCCTGCTCCTCTTCCGTTTGAATTCTTCTCATCACCTTCACATCATCTCCAAACAGGGACACCTCTGAGTCTATTCCTTCCGTCATGTCGTTCACAAATGCCGGGAGCAGCACCGATTCTAAAAACTGATCTCTGTGGCACCCCACTCGTTAAAAAGCGCCCACTCTGGCACCTCGCCACGTACCATGACTCGCTGTTGTCTTCCTGACATGTATTCCCTGATCCACTGCAATGCTTTCCCTGTTACCCTGCCTGGTTCTCCAGCTTTTGCACTAATCTCTTGTTTTGGAATTGTGTAAAGTCTTTATTACAGTCCAAAAAAATGCAGTTTACCCACCCCTCTCTCTCTTGTCTTGCTGCTGTCAACCCTGTCATGAACTCCAGAAGGTTGTGACGCAGGATTTCCCATCCCTGAAACCGTGCTCGCAGTCGTTGATAATCTCATTTCCCTTTTTAGGTGTTCCACCACTCTTCTCCTGATAATTTTTTCCATGACCTTGCATACTATACCGTCAGTATTTAATGCTCGTGTTCTGTTTTCCCTTTTTTAAAAATTGGGACTACATATGCTGTCTTCCACACCTCCGGGAATCGCCCTGTTTCGATAGACGTGTTGAGATAGTTGTTATGGTACACATAGCGCCTCTGCTCCCTCTCTCAGAACCCATGGAGAGATGTTATCCGGCCCCAGCCTTTGAGGTATCTAGCTCGCTTAGCAGCCTCATCACTTCTTCACGGTTGTATGTATTGTGTCAACACTTGGGGGTGTACCCACCTCTCTGCCTTTCTGAAAGCCCATCTGTCTCCTCTGTGAACACTTAATTGAATTCATGTTGAGCTCCTCACATACTTCCGGCCATTTTTGTGACCTCCCATCCCTCCTTCCTCAGCCTGATTACCTGGTCCTTGACTGTTGTATTCCTCCTGATATGGCTTACACGCTTTGGGTCAGATTTTGGGTTTCGCTGCTTGTCCCTTCTCGTATTTTCTTTGGGCCCCTCTTCTCACCTGTGCATATTTATTTCTGGGTCTACGACCCGCTCTCCCTTTTTCTCCTGGGTCCTTTTCCTTCTAAACTTCTTTGATTCCCTAGCACACTTTGGTTTTGGTCTTCCTGCACCTTTGGGTGAACCACGGGCTCATCCTGGCTTTTTCATTATTCTTTTACCCTTTGGGGACAAACCTCTCCTCATCTCCTTGTAAAATTGTTGTCAATATTCCATATCTCGTTTACTGACTCCCCCCCCTAGTTCTCTGTCCCACTGAACCCCATTCGGGAAGTTCTTCGTGCCTGCGTAGTCCCCTTTCTCGTAGTTTGGCTTCATTCGTTTCCGGGCCCTTCCAGCTTTTACCCCACCCGTAACTCGGTACCATCCCCTTTCTTCTGACTCTCCACCTGTTTTTGTTGTATCTGGTACCATCCCATCCTTCTCACTCTCCACCTGTTGTGTTGTATCTGGTACCATCCCATCCTTCTCACTCTCCACCTGTTGTGTTGTATCTGGTACCATCCCATCCTTCTCACTCTCCACCTGTTGTGTTGTATCTGGTACCATCCCATCCTTCTCACTCTCCACCTGTTGTGTTGTATCTGGTACCATCCCATCCTTCTCACTCTCCACCTGTTGTGTTGTATCTGGTACCATCCCATCCTTCTCACTCTCCACCTGTTGTGTTATGTCTGGTACCTTCCATTCCTTACACTGCTTCCCTTCATAATCTTAGTTCCGTTATTATTATTTTGGTGTTTTTTTCTCCTCCTCAGTTTCAATGGTCTTTCTCTCTTGTGCCTTGCCTGAGTGTGTGTGCACTCACTCTACTATATGTGGCTGCAAGGGTCAAGTCTTAGCTCCTGGCCCCTGCTCTTCACTGGTCATTACTAGGTTAACTTTATTGGTTTCATAAAGCTATGTCAGGACCCGCCTTTACCACGATCCACTTCTGACAGCTCTAACATAACTTAATGATATAATAATATAAATAATAATATTAGTAATAATATCTTTATTTCTACAAATACATATACAAGGTATACAGTCCTAGCTGACATCAATGACATACTACCATATACAAAGCCGGTTATTATGCAGAGCATTTCGGGCAAATTAGGTCAGTTTTGTACCAAGATGCGACCCACACCAGTCGACAAACACCCAGGTACCCATTTTATACTGATGGGTTAACATGGACAGCAGGTGTCTTATGGAAACACGTAATGTTATCCAGCCGTACCGGAGATTCGAACTCCGGACCGCAGTGTGTTAACTGAGTGCGCTAGCGATCTCGATGGCGTGTTTTCAACATCCAGCTGAGCCCTGGCATTCCTGTTTCCCGCCTCTGAAACATTCTCTCCTTCTCCATCCTATCAATTTCACTCAGTAATTTGTTCGTTATCATATCACTCTCTAGTTCATCTTTCCTCTAGTTTCTTCATGTCCTTTCCTCTAGTTTCTTCATGTCGTTTCTTCATGTGTTTGTGTGTGTGTTTGTGTGTGTGTTTGTGTGTGTGTGTGTTTGTGTGTTTGTGTGTGTGTTTGCGTGTGTGTTTGTGTGTGTGTGTGTGTGTGTGTGTGTGTGTGTGTGTGTGTGTTTGTGTTTGTGTACTCACCTAGTTGAGGTTGCAGGGGTCGAGTCCAAGCTCCTGGACCCGACTCTTCACTGGTCGCTACTAGGTCACTCTCCCTGAACCGTGAGCTTTATCATACCTCTGCTTAAAGCTATGTATGGATTCTGCCCCCACTACATCGCTTCCCAAACTATTCCACTTCCTGACTACTCTGTGGCTGAAGAAATACTTCCTAACATCCCTGTGATTCATCTGTGTCTTCAGCTTCCAACTGTGTCCCCTTGTTGCTGTGTCCAATCTCTGGAACATCCTGTCTTTGTTCACCTTGTCAATTCCTCTCAGTATTTTGTATGTCGTTATCATGTCCCCCATATCTCTCCTGTCCTCCAGTGTCGTCAGGTTGATTTCCCTTAACCTCTCCTCGTAAGACATACCTCTTAGCTCTGGGACTAGTCTTGTTGCAAAGCTTTGCACTTTCTCTAGTTTCTTTACGTGCTTGGCTAGGTGTGAGTTCCAAACTGGTGCCGCATACTCCAATATGGGCCTAACGTACACGGTGTACAGGGTCCTGAACGATTCCTTATTAAGTTGTCGGAATGCTGTTCTGAGGTTTGCTAGGCGCCCATATGCTTCAGCAGTTACTTGGTTGATGTGCACTTCAGGAGATGTACCTGGTGTTATACTCACCCCAAGATCTTTTTCCTTGAGTGAGATTTGTAGTCTCTGGCCCCCTAGACTGTACTCCGTCTGCGGTCTTCTTTGCCCTTCCCCAATCTTCATGACTTTGCACTTGGTGGGGATGAACTCCAGTACCCCAATTGCTGGACCAGATCTGCAGCCTGTCCGGATCCCTTTGTAGTTCTGCCTGGTCTTCGATCAAATGAATTCTTCTCATCAACTTCACGTCATCTGCAAACAGGGGCACTTCGGATTCTATACCTTCCGTCGTGTCGCTCACAAATACCAGAAACAGCACTGGTCCTAAAACTGACCCCTGTGGAACCCCACTGGTCACAGGTGCTCACTCTGACACCTCACCACGTACCATGACTCGCTGCTGTATTCCTGACAAGTATTCCCTGATCCATTGTACTGCCTTCCCTGTTATCCCTGCATGGTCCTCCAGTTTTTTGCACTAATCTCTTGTGTGAAACTGTGTCAAACGCCTTCTTGCAGTCCAAGAAAATGCAATCTACCCACCCCTCCCTCTCTTGACTTACTGCTGTCACCATGTCATAGAACTCCAGTAGGTTCGTGGCACAGGATTTCCTGTCCCTGAAACCATGTTGGCTGCTGTTGATGAGATCATTCCTTTCTATGTGTTCCACCACTCTTCTGATAATCTTCTCCATGAACTTTGCTACTATACATGTTAGTGACACTGGTCTGTAGTTTAGTGCTTCATGTCTGTCTCCTTTTTAAAGATTGGGACTACATTTGCTGTCTTCCATGCCTCAGGCAATCTCCCTGTTTTGATAGATGTATTGAATATTGTTGTTAGGGGTACACATAGTGTCTCTGCTCCCTCTCTCAGGACCCATGGAGAGATGTTATCCGGCCCCATTGCCTTTGAAGTATCTAGCTCATTCAGAAGCCTCTTCACTTCTTCCTTGATTTTGTGTACTGTGTCCAGCACTTGGTGGTGTGCCGCACCTCTCCGTCTTTCTGGAGCCCTTCTGTCTCCTCTGTGAACACTTCTTTAAATCTCTTGTTGAGTTCCTCACATACTTCATGGTCATTTCTTGTTGTCTCTCCTCCTTCCTTCCTTAGCCTGATTACCTGGTCCTTGACTGTTGTTTTCCTCCTGATGTGGCTGTATAACAGTTTCGGGTCTGATTTGGCTTTCGCCGCTATGTCGTTTTCATATTGTCGTTGGGCTTCCCTTCATATCTGTGCATATTCGTTTCTGGCTCTACGACTGCTCTCCTTATTCTCCTGGGTCCTTTGCCTTCTATATTTCTTCCATTCCCTAGCACACTTGGTTTTTGCCTCCCTGCACCTTTGGGTAAACCATGGCTCATCCTGGCTTTTTCATTATTCCTGTTACCCTTGGGTACAAACCTCTCCTCAGCCTCCTTGCATATTGCTGCTACATATTCCATCATCTCATTAAATGACTTCCCTGCCAGTTCTCTGTCCCACTGAACCCCGTTCAGGAAGTTCCTCATTCCCGTGTAGTCCCCTTTCTTGTAGTTTGGCATCATTCGTCCTGGCCTTCCTGCTTCCCCCTCCACTTGTAGCTCTACTGTGTAATCGAAGCTTAAAACCACATGTTTGTATACTCACCTAGTTGAGGTTGCGGGGATCGAGTCCGAGCTCCTGGCCCCGTGTGAGTGTGTGTGTGTATGTGTGTGTGTGTGTGTGTGTGTTTTGTTTGTGTGTTTGTGTGTGTGTGTGTGTGTGTGGTGTGTGTGTGTGTGTGTGTGTGTGTGTGTGTGTGTGTGTGTGTTTGTGTGTGTGTGCATGTGTGTTTGTGTGTGTGCATGTATATGCGCGCTTGTCCGTGCGTGTCTTTATGTGTATGTATATGCATGTGTGACTAACAAAATTCGTTATTATTATAATCATGGAGGAGCGCTAAACCCGTAGGATTATACAGCGCATGTGAGGGGATGGGAGGCATTCTGGCTCAATTCAGGGAACTGGAGGGCAGATACAATTCTCTTGATCAAAAGCCCCTCACCAGCGTCAAGGAACCTCCCGTGAGGGGGTACGAAATTCGTTACATAACTTCATTAATACCGCTACCGTCTTTTACGGTCGAATTCAAAACACTAAACACAGTAGAAGAAGCAATTTTGATGTTATCCGTCCGTCAGTCTTCGTAAGAGGTGATCAGTCTCTTCTTTCTTAATCATGTATTAAGTTGGTTGGTTAATGGATTTCAAAATCTACCCACAAAATACTTTAATTCCTAAAATTTTATTTGAAATATACTCTTAGCATATATAAATTGAGAAAAATACACTGTTTCGTGTATATATTCCCTTGAAGCCTATAGCATAAGTTGGTTGGTTGAAGTTTAAAACCTATCACCTACACTATAGTCATAAATACTGCTAGGTGAGCTGTCCACTAACAGACAGAAATAATTCAATCACTACAATAGGGATTAATGTATATACTCTGGGAGAAATACAACCCTTTAAGTACATATCCTGTGTTGCATAGACATATGACCAGAGCTTAAACACTAGATCAGAAGTCAGGTACAACACTTGGAGTTGACGTCACGGGCGATTGACGTCAACTCATTAGTGAAGTGAATCGTGAAAATGGTACGTTGGTCAGTGAAGCATTTCTGACATCCAGCTATAGTTATTTAGATTAACATTCGTAATATAAAAAAAAAAAATATATAATGTTAATAAAGAAAATATCTTCAGATAAGTTGCAGATATATCTCTTGACCACTAACAGCCTCGTTAAAGAAATATGACAAAACACTTGACAGTGGTTTTGAGAGAGCTGATTCAGTGGCTCTTTCCTCAACCTTACATGTCAGCGACTGTGATCAGTTTAGTGTTGGGTGAGGTAGTGACCGCATGTGTGTGTTACAGCGCGCAATGTTACTTGTTAAGTACACAAATAACCCGCACATAGAAGAGAGGAGCTTACGACGACGTTTCGATCGACTTGGACCATTTTCAGTCACACTTACGAGAAGTAGAGCAGGAAGGATAAATGATCCAAGTCGGACCGAAACGTCGTCGTAAGCTCCTCTCTTCTATGTGCGGGATATTTTTATATCGTTCCAGTCACGGTATTGTGCCTTTTTTTTTTGTTATTTACGTGTTAAGTGTTAGTGATACAGTGAGTGATATAATGTGAAACGTAACGCGCAACGTGTTATTGATATGTGGATAAAATCAACGGTAAATATCATCTTGCAGTGTGTACGATGTCATACGATAAGATTACAATGTTTATTATTGGCTATCCTCTAGGGGGATTTTTAAGTGACTTTCAATATTTTTTAGAATTTCAAATTTTCGTTTTTCGTTCATAATGCGAGAAGCATTATCCAATGTACTTCTAAACTGTAAGGTTAATGGAACAATAAGCAAGTGCACGTCGTCACTGTCTCAAGCTGTTGAAACCACTTCTTCATTCTGGCATAGCTCGAGGCCTGGTCACAGACCAGGTGAGGCCTGGTCACAGACCAGGTGAGGCCTGGTCACAGACCAGGTGAGGCCTGGTCACAGACCAGGTGAGGCCTGGTCACAGACCAGGTGAGGCCTGGTCACAGACCAGGTGAGGCCTGGTTCACAGACCAGGTGAGGCCTGGTCACAGACCAGGTGAGGCCTGGTCACAGACCAGGTGAGGCCTGGTCACAGACCAGGTGAGGCCTGGTCACAGACCAGGTGAGGCCTGGTCACAGACCAGGTGAGGCCTGGTCACAGACCAGGTGAGGCCTGGTCACAGACCTGGCGAGGCCTGGTCACAGACCGTGCAGTACGAGTGTTATCCCTAGAAAGCCTCTCCAGGTACACAGCTTCAAACAATCATAAAAGTCGCCTCTTAATTCACCGACGACAGTGAAATTCAGGTGTGTATGTGTAGAGTTGATCATTTTCTGTGTAATATAATTCAGAAGCTACACGATCTTTCGCGCACTCGTGCGTCGTCACGAATAATGCATTGTTGCAAGACATCAACAGATATGAGGACAGAGCTGTGTGACCCTTATGGGTTTAGCGCTTAGTTATGATGATAATAATAACAACAGGAGGAGAAATTCTGAGGCAAGGCAGAAAAAAATCACTGAAACCTTCTGTCTTGCTTCAAAGAATTTTCCCTTTATCTGTTGCTTTCTTGCAAACATTGCATAGCTCCTGACAACGCACGAGAGTGCGAAAGATCTTCATTGTTAAAATAGCCTATTTGCGGTTGCATTGCGTAGGTTCTTCTTGTGAAGGTGTTCAGTGTTTAATGTCTGACGCAGCTGACAACCTTGAAAGTCTACGTTAAATCGGCTTCAAACTGTCAAAATATTCGCCTCTTATTAAGTCAAAAGTGAAGTTTATTTATATTTATTAACTAAAATGATTCCTCTAATCGACCAAAAAATTATAATGAATCATTCTATATGAACCATCATCCATAAATTTATTATTTTTAAGTGTAAATTATAATGAATCATTTTATATGAATGATGACCAGCCATAAATTTATAAATAGTAAGTACAAATTTGAAATATTCCTGAAATTGCTTCAAGGTTTTGGAATCATTCGAATCTGTCATTTATTCGAATGCCTTTTCTGATCGCCTTCAAACTTTCTCCGTTGGTGGATTTTACTAACAGAATGTTTGATGCCGACTTTGAGTTGTGATGATTTCAATTTGCGAAATTTATTAATTCCGAATTCCAGCGTAATAACAAAAATTTTTATTTTTTCCACCCGCCAACACGTGTGTGAATAACAACATTACACAATATTACACCAGACATCAATCACATCATTTCAAGTTACAGTAATATGTGACTTAGTACACTACACACACCTGATACATGTAAAATGTCTTTATACAAAAACAAAGGACAACTGTGTAAGCAATACTAATTAAAAACAGTTCTCAGTTACCCCTTCCTATCAGCAATATACACATTAATTAAGTACATGTAATAAAATATGTTTGAGCAGTACCCCCACAACCCCCCCACAACCCCCCCCGTCACCCCAGATCATACCATTGTTCACTGAACACAGATGAATAACCAACAGGATTTGAACCTTGATCATAGACTCTTGTTGACAATAAAAAAAAATTTCTCTTTAGTATAAGAAACATAGATGATGCCAATATGGCAAATGATATTTAGTAAAAAGAACATAAGATTAAACTTAGTATTATGACTAACTAAAAACCATTTATATAATTATGATTGTGGTCATCCATGAGAACATTACACATGATGTAGTCACGGACTCACGTATTACATATTCTCGTATGTACAAAAATTGATAAATAATATTACATGACTTATGAAAATTAATATTCACAAGAGATATATCAGTGTCATATATGCCCATTAACTTACATAAGATTATTAAAATACCGAATCAATATATTAAGCCTCGTCGCATCTCCATGTTCAATATATACATTAATTAAGCACATTCAATAACAAATATTTTTAGGACATTTCAACTATCCCCCCCCCCATCCCTCCCATTTACCTCAGATCATCATATTGAACAACGTCATACCATTGTTCACTGAAGACAGAGACAAAAAACCATAATTTAACCCTAGGATATAGTATCTTCATGACAAAAAACATCTTTCCAGTAGTGTAATATGCATACTGTTATGCTTACATTACAATTTGACATTAAGAAAAATAACACATGGTTGAACTTATTATTATGACCAACACAAAACCCTACTAATAGTTAAGAATGTCATCAGCCGTGGTAACATTACTCCTGATGTGTTCAGACTCACTTGGTACAAATACATATATGTACAAAAGTTGAAACATATCACATGACATATGATTGAACAATATGTCTACAGGATTTATAACAGTGTCCTACATGCCCAGTAACATATATAAGAATATAAAAATACTGAACCAATTTGATAAGCCCCCTCGCTTCCCCATGACCACCCATGATAAAACGCATCTACATTTAAAGCTTTGCCCCATCAAGAGAGTTTTCTATTTAAAATTTATGCTAGGAATACACTCATCCCCCCCCCCCGCCGCTTCTGGCTGAGACCAATCCCATTCAACCATTACACCATTAATTCTCGCAACCTACGCACATTCATACCTCTATACTGAACTGGAAATTTTATATTCCATCTCCTTCCATACACGTCCTCATTCCTACACTTTGTTTTATAAAAATGCCCAGATAAAGCTTGTATTCGCCCTTCCCCCTCCACCTCCCTCATAGCCCACGATATATTAATATAATCCACTACCAAATACATGACCGCCCTTCTCACAATATCACCCACTCCCTTTATATCCAAACTCAATGCTTTCAATACCCTTAACATACCTCCTCCAACCATATCCAAGACCCTACGAAACCATAGACGTACCCTTGCGATACCCTCGCAAAAATACACCACATGATATGCAGTCTCCGCCCCCCACACAAAACACAACATGTGGACTGCACAACGCTCATCTAATACAAATGTACTTTAGTAGGTAATATCCCATGTAAAAAACCTGTTCATAGTTTCCCGCACCCTTGACTTTAAACGTAACTTGTGAAACGCACCCCAGATACCTGTCCAATTATATAAAGGAAAGACAATCTTTCCCTCCATCACCTCGTTACCCCTCACAGTCCTCCCCAATACTCGCACCTACACTTTTCCCGGTATACTAACCCTCAATAAAAATCTCAACATACACATACACTCCTCCAATTCCCTACTCCCCCACCACTGCCGCACATCATCCATAACCTCACTCACCCTTACACCCCGACCCCCACCCAACCGTATATAACTATGTTTCACATACATACTTTTCAGTCTACTACACAGTGGAATTAATCCTAATCCTTAAGCCAATGATTACCATATCCCAAATAAACGCATTACCTTCTTTTGGACCAACCTCACATCATTCTTCATCAACTGATAAACCACTGCCATATGCCACTATTTAGGATAAATGATTGTATTTTACAACTATGACCTCTGATGGATCGTCAGCCCACTCGTCTGTATTACCCCCAATCTCCTTAATACTCCTTGCACAACCCTTACGGAGTTGACCTCTCTAGCTTCTTGCGCTGCCCTTCTGTATAATACTCCACATACTTTAATTTGATTACTACCTGCCAACCATACTTTTGCCCCAAGTTTCCCCCCACCCATGAACCAACTCTAACAATTTAGACTTAACTGCATTAAGATGCATACCTGTTGCCCCACTAAGTATCTCAACGATTCGACCTACATTCTTAATCCCTCCTCTCCCCAGCTAAAACTGTCGTATCGTCAACATACCCAACTATACCAGGAGCACCCGCTGTCATATCCCCCTTTCATCTACCCAACATTAATCATCCTATATAAAGGATCTTGTAGACATGCGAATAGGATCTGAGACACGGGGCATTCCTGTCTCAGTCCCCTACCCATACTGACTACTTTTCCCATATGTCCATTGATTTGCACCTGTAGTACTGCGCCTTTGTATAATGTTTCCGCCATCGGACAATTTCTCGCCTAAACCCATACGCCTCATTATCATCCATAACGTCTCTCGCTCTACACATTCATAAGCACCCTTTCCCAATTCAAAGCAAGTACGCCCCCTCCACTCGTTCTACAATCATCTATGAAATCTTTAATCCTCCCATGTCCACTAATCATTGACTGCCCCGGCACACCCATTTGTCCCTTATCTATAACTGTCCCAATAACACTACGTAACTATTACTTAAAAACCCTTGCAAACAATTTGTATCACTGCACATTAAAGATAAACCTCTATAATACAGGATGTTATTCTGCACTTCCCCTTGGAATCATGACAACGACCCCTGTTTGTTGCGTCATACCCATGCATCCCTTTACCTTCATTTCATTTAACAAACGCACACAGCATTCCTTCAAGACCTCCCAGTTACTTAAGTAAAAATCATTTGGAATGCAATCAATCCTGGCATCTTATACTCATCCCCTGTAACGCCTTCGAAACTCATCTTCACTTATGGGCCCCTCTATCTCCACCCTGTCTTCCGGTTCCAGGATAGGTTGATATCCCTTCCTCCATAATATGCAAGTCCCCATCTTCCTATTGCCTCCTCTCATATATATCTCAAACCATTCATCCGGCAATAACCACTCATACCTTCAGTCGTTACTAACCGCTGTCCACCGTGTACCCACCCAGTCCTGATGCACTCTAATTTTAACATATTCATTATATTTTGCCGGATCTTTAATCTCCGCAGAACGCAAAGCTGATGACTTATCACCCCATAAAACATCTTCCAACCCACACCTTAATCTTTCACCATCAAACGTGCATTCTGCATCACCAGCATTGCGTCTTTATACCCTCGATCTCTTAAACCGGATTACTTCACGACAACCTTCATAACACTGTTTTAACGCCCCTCCAAATACCTCAGTCATCACATTTCCATTGTCGATCCCCGGTTTAGCACATTGCTCTCACACAGTAATATATCACTCCCAGCTTTCTTTATTCATTCCTTTTTTCCACCATTCTGCAAAACTAAGTTCACCCTCCATATTTTTCTAACAAGCTCACATTTAGTTTCCAATAAACTCAAAAAACGTTTCGGCCAAACTCACCCCAGCCACGTCCACAACCAAACCCCTCTATGATCTGAAAATACAACATTTACAGTTTCCATATTATTAACTTGTATCCCAGGAGATGCATAAATGCGGTCAAGCTACCGTTCTTTACATAAGTATGCTCCACCACCACCCCCTCCCCACTAATACATCCACTAATCCGACTCCCCTAATACATCCGTAGGACTCCCAACACACACCCAGCTCCCCGTGGCTCCACATCCTTCCTACGTATCACACTATTCCAATCCCTCCAAAAAATTGTATAAACTGGTAACCCCTCATATGATAAATTAGTGTGTCCTCAAACAAACTTTTAGTTCTTATTTCTCTGTGTTTTAGTAAGTACAAGTTTGTGAGAAATCTCGTAATTGTCTGATATGCTGCAGTTTCCAGAATATCCGAGACAGTATGATCGATAGATATTCTTGTATGTCAGCAGACATACAGTTAAACTCTTCGTGTAGTAACAACTGAACCAGACTGTCTAATTGTTACATTTCGCAGCTCTAGACCATCTCTCAAATGCAACTCTTTTCTCATGAGCAAACTCTACACAGTTTGATCTTGTCGTCGTTGTAACGTACGAAATACACGTTGATAACTTACGGGTAACAAGTTATATGTCTCTAGAATAGTTTGCTTGATAGCATCATAACTAATGTACTTGGCAAATGGTAAAGCAGCAGTACAAGTTTGAGCTCTTCCTGTCAAAGCTGTGTGCAACAAGGTTAGTCAGTGCTTACGTGGCCAGTTCATAGCACGTGCCTGGTTCTCAAAACACATCAAAATAGGTGTCTAAGTCGCTCTCAAAAAACTTAGGAACCTTTTGAGGCAGCTTTCTGCACATTAAAAGTGTCCTGTGTGTTGTACTAACAGGTTTATCAACTTTATCAATCTATCTGTCTGTTGTCTTCCAAGACGAACATTTTCTCTCTGGAAATCTTCTACGTTCAATTTCCTCTGTGCTTCTATTTGTGCTGTCTGCAACATAATGAGGCGTTCCATCCTCTCAAATTGTTCCTCAGAGATAGGACCAGTAGGTAACGGAGGGGTAAGGAATTAACGAATGAATCTGGACGGTCCTTAGGTCGGGCACCTTGTCCCTAGAGTGTCTAGATCTGGTCTAGGATAAGTAGATACAGGTGTAGCATACACGGTACTTGTATGAGGCTGAGCCATACTACCAGCTATACTCTGTACTATTGTGTTAGTGAGGAGGGAAGGTGTGAGCGGAGGTACACTAGGCTCAGACACTTCTGCTGTAGTTGCTCTCTCTTCTACGTCATCAAATAGTTATACTTTCTAATTGTGACACTAGGCTTTCTGTATCTGAATCATAATCGGGACATCTCTACATGAGCAGTAAATCAGTATATCTTTAATTAACGCTCTGACAGTTTCTGCGGTGTAATTCCTGTTATACGTCACACCGAGATATTTGGCTACTCGCCAACACGTCTGAAGTTTTAATGTACTCAACTCAGACAAAGTCAGAGTATCAATTAACTGTTTCACTTTGACATACATCACGAAAATAAATGTACTATGTGATTATGGGAAACTATAATCCTAATGGGGAATTTTAGTGTTTAGTTGTCTTAGAGCTAGTGCTCATAAACAGTATTTCCATCTCCTTAGACCAAGAGACTCAGTCAAGTACATACATCCACTTAGTATGTTGTACAAGACTAAACTCAGTCTTCAGATTAGGAAAGTGCTCAGTGTTTGACCACAGAGTTACTAGTGTGTCAAACTGGACAATTTCTCCAACACCTTGGATCAAGAGCCCCCCGGACAGGCCCCATTTGTTACAAACGCGATATCTAATAAGCATAGAGATCCCCAGTGAATACTAGAAGGACTGCCCTTCTAGCACCCACCCTGTTACTGGGTTTTCATAACAAGGAGTCAGTATCCTGGTCCAATTATCCTTTTAGAATTCAATAAGAATTATTAGTGCTTCAGGATTACAACTGGTAGGCTACTAATTTAGAGAAATTAAAATTTAGTAAATTTATTAACAAAAAAAAATGTCTAGGAGTATATTATCAAATTAAATTAAATTAATCACAGTAATCAAAATAATAATATCCACTTCTCTCGTGTACAGTATTATTGTGCTGAAGGCACATATCACATATATACGTCTTAAGTACCATCTGGTGCATTAACATTTAATAAGATATTACAAATAAGTAAGTTTGAGTGTATGTGTGTAAATGCTCTAAGTAGTTCGCTATGTCTCAAGAATCGACTAGACTTAAACAGTGACTGACTAAAAGTCCTCGCATTAACTACTTGACCACCTGGCAATCAGAACAGCTTGCTTGAACAATAAAACGACTGATAAGCCAAACAACAATATAACAAGCAACAGCGACAACAAGAATCAGAACAAGGAGATAATAAACGGCACTAAGTGGGGCCCATCTGCAGATCCTCCACAAAAGTCACAAAAACTCCCATACTACTGAATCTAAGTTCACCATTAGAAAATCCCCGATGTGACAGTACACAGATACCAGTACAAATTAGGTCAGAAGCTACAGCTCAGGACCTGAGCTGCTCAGAGTGTCTATGCGACACACAACCTCAGTACAACATCGAAAATCACTATGTCTAGACAATGTTCTGTGAACAGAGTTCTACAGAACCAACAACAAGAAAGCGACAGAGATGATCTTCCAACAAGGGCCAATAAGGGAGAGTTAGGCATGTCTTGTCAGGAATATGCCTAACCACCAAGAGAGTCTAGCCCAGACTGACTACTCCAGGCGAGGTGTGAACACCCCTTCCCCCTCTATCACATGACTGCTCTGTGGACAGTCACTGCCCAGCAACACCGAGAAGCCGGCAGGGAAACTAGCAACGAGCGAAAATTACAGTAGTTAGACAATCAAGACTTGAACTATGAGCACTGAATAATATATATATGTTACATCCTACCTAATAAAAGTAACTAAGTCAAAGAATAATATAAAGCAATATATTTACGATTTAGCTATTATCGCAAATATAAGCAATGTAAAATTATATGAAAAGGTAATATACATTATATACATTGTGACCTATTCAGGGGTTGCAACAACCACCATCAGTACTACCACTACTACCACCCCCATCACTACTACCACCACCCCACCACCACCCACCACCACCCCTATCACCACCACCTCCACTGCCCCTATCACCACCACCACAATCACCACCACCGCTATCAACACCATCACACTACCACCATCATCACTACTACCAAAACCCCCCACTACCACCATCACTACCACAACCACCATCACTACCACCTTTCTCTACCATCACTACCACCACCACTGCCACAATACCACCACTACCACTATCAATACCACCACCACTACCACCATCAATACCACTACCACCATCACTACCACACCACCACCCCTACGACCACCACTACCACCATCATTACCACACCATCCTACGACCACCTCCACCATCAATACCACTACCACCATCAATACCACCACCATACCACCATCAATACCACACCACCAACTCCCACAATCAATACCACCACCACTACCACCATCATTACCACCACCATCCTACGACACCTCCACCATCAATACCACTACCACTACCACCACCACTCCCACCATCAATACCACCACCACTACCACAATCAATACCACCACCACTACCACCATCATTACCACCACCATCCCTACGACCCCCTCCCCCATCAATACACTACCACTACCACCATCAATACCACCACCACTACCACCATCAATACCACCAAAACCCACCACAATCACTACCACCACGACAATCAATACCACCACCACCACCACCATTCCCACCAAAATCACTACCACCACCACTACCACCTCCTCCAACACTATCACTACCACTATCAACTCCCCACCACACCACTATCACCACCACCACCACCATCACTACCACCACCATCACTACCACCACCATCACTACCACCATAAACTACCACACCACACTGCCACCATCATCACTACCACCTACACAACTACCTCTACCACCCCCCTCCCACTACCACACCCCATTATCACTAGTACCACCACCATTATCACTACTACCACCACCATCACTACTACCAAAACCACCATTATCACTACTACCACCACCATCACTACTACCAAAACCACTATCACCACTATTACTACCACCACCACTACCACCAGTAGCTCTTTCAGTAAAAGGACACAGAAGCTAAATACAACCTCTGTGTCCTTGTATTGTTTGTATTAACAAAGTTCCTGGAGAGCGAAACGTCGTCACAGTAAAATGACTCGTTAGTTGCTCCTGTGTTCTTTACCTAACATCACTGAATGTTTTGTGAATCTTTTTCTTGATGACATTCACCAGACTGAATGTTCCCTCGCACTTGTAAGTGATGACATTCACCAGACTGAATGTTCCATCACACTTGTAAGTGATGACATTCACCAGACTGAATGTTCCCTCGCACTTGTAAGTGATGACATTCACCAGACTGAATGTTCCCTCACACTTGTAAGTGCAGACAAATAACTATGTATAAATAAGACTTTAATGAATTTGATAGAAGATTGTTAAAATTATGTTGATCAATTATTTCTAAATAGATTTGTAGTTTAATTAAGTGGAGGTATGCCTCCATGATGTGTCGAGTTACATGACGTGGGTAAAAGTAAGGAATGTACCATTTGAGGCAACAGAGCATGATGTGGTAGCAGTTTTCGGTAACTATGGAAAAATCCACTCAGCTGAGTTGGGAGTGTGGAAAAATGGACCATATGAGGGGTTGCCTGAGGGATCATTTACACTGAAAATGACCTTACGGCAGCCAATTCCATCGTATGTGCTACTGGACGTCTTCAGGACTCAGGTCTACGTGTATTACTCAGGACAGAGGAAGACATGCAGATTGTGTGGGTCTTATGACCATATGGCAGCCCAATGCCATAAGAAAGCAGGAAGGAGGGATCAGATACCATTGTCTATAAGTCGGCAGCAAGGTACAGAGGCGTCGGAGACTGGGGTACTCCCCAAAACGACACCTTGTCGTTGGAGTGAGGAAGTTGATAAGGCAGAGGAGGCAATGAACGAATGTGTAACATTACCGGTTGACACAGAGACTGCAGCAGCGACGACGGGAACGAGTGGTGACGAGTGTGAAGGACCACAGGATGGATTGCTGGAGGAGGTTATAAGCTCCTTTCTGAGTGAAGTTGAGGGTGGTCTGGAGGAAGCAAGGAGTACACACATGTCGGTGACATCACATAATGATTTGGTGGTTGGGGAAAATTTCCGCACTAATGGCACTGTGCACACAGTTGTGGCAGAAGTACATAGGGAGGGAACGAGAGATGAAGAAGCGTGTGGTGACGGAAGTTCGCGTAAGCGATCGGCTGGAACGTCAGAGATGGACGGCGTTCTCACTCCAGGACAGAGATCAGGGGTAAAGTCTTGGAAAAAGGAAGTGAGCCAAACGGGGGGAGAGGGGAAGGGTAATGAAGGGATGAATAGTTCTAAAGACAAGGGGGGGGTAGGGGGGTTGAACAGGCAGGCTGCCAAACGAGAACCTCTTCATCAGGAAAGTATAGTAGGACATTACCAAGGCGGAAGGGGAAAGCCGCCGCTATTAAAGTAATTCAAGGTAGTAACAATTAATGTAAATGGATTGAGAAATGAAGTGAAAAGAGTCTGGATGGAATGGTTCCTCAGGAGGTATAATTGTAGATGTATGTTTTATACAAGAACATAATTATAAGCTTGGCTGTACTTATTACTGAAAGGTTTATAAGTTATATGTGAGTGGGTCTATGAAGTTAAAAGGAGGAGTGGCTGTGGCTGTGAAGGAAAACAGTCCCTTACGTATAATAAAGTGGGGGGGGGGGGAGGGTGGTGAAGGTGGATGGTGAGTGGGGTGAAACGAGAGTATGTTTTTAGGGGTTTACATGCAGCGGAGAGCACAGTCAAATAAAAGAGGATTTTGTAAGAGACATTTTGTTGTATCATTTACCTTTAGTCACTATAACTGGAGGAGATTGGAACTGTCATAAGTGGGAGGGACGCGTGGAGCTGAGGGGGGCGGGGTGTTGTGTTAGGGGCGTTACGCAATGTTTTGCAGGATGTGGGGGTTAGGGATGTGTGGGGAGGGATGTGGGGGGGAGGGGGGCTTGGAGAATGAGTTTACCTTTGTCAGAAAAGGTTATTCAGCGCGTTTAGATAGAATCTATACATCGGAGTCAGTCAGTGTGAGGGAAGTAAGAACAGTGGACGTGGGGTTTTCTGACCATAGGGCAGTTTTGGCTGAGCTGGATTGGGGGGTTTTGGAAGTTAAATGCGAGACTAGTGAGGAGTGAGGTGGTGAGTGTGGAGTTTGGTGAATGGTGGCAAAATTTGTGGGGTGCCAGGGAGGAGGAGACGAGTATCTTGGAATGGTGGGAAAATAAAGCTAAACCAGGTATAGCGGGTTTTTATAAACGTAAGAGACGGGAGGAGGCAAGGTGGAGGTATGGATTACAAAATTATTTGGAGCAACAGCTCAATGAGTGTTATGAGGAAGTTGAGGGAAGGCAGTACGAAAAGATATTGCTGCTCAGAGATAGACTGAAGGAATACATAATGAAAGATTTGATGAGATAAGGGTAAAGGCGGGGATGGAAGCAGTACTGTGGGGAGATAAGCCTTCGGGAAGTGTTTTGAGATGTTTTAAAATCGGGCAAAAGGAGTCAACTATTTTAAACTTATAGGTTAGTGGAGATTTGGGAGGATATTATAAGGGGCAAATGATAGCGACAACTGAAGGAATGAGTAATTATGCTGATTATTGGTTTCAAAAGAAGTGGGCGAGGGGAAAAGTTGGGATAGTTTGTGAAGAAGGGGAAGGGGTGCAAGCCTTGGGGACGTGTGGGGAGGAGATAGTTGGAATGAATGGTGTAATTAGTATGGATGAAGTGAAAGACGCAGTGCTCAATTTAAGTATGGGAAAAGCTCCAGGAATAGATGGGATTTCGAATGATTTTTATAGAGTTCAATGGGACCATATAAAGTATTGTCTGGTACAGGTAATGAATTGTATGCTGAGGGAAGGTAAGTTAGGAATGACACAGCGGACGGGTGTGGTCGTGTTAGTAAGGAAAAAGCAGGAGGGAAGAACACTGACCACGTACAGGGCCATATCTTTAATGTTTACAGACTATAAGATTTTTTGCGAAAATACTAGAATAGGATGAAGAGGGTGATAGGAGGTATACTACATAAGGGACAGTTGGGGATTCCGGGACGTAGCATGAGAGATGGGCATAGCCGGATTAGGGAATTTCTGAAGGGTTGCAATGGGGGTGGAATTTTAGGTATTGATTGGGAGAATTCATATGACGGTGTGAATAGGGAGTTTCTGGGGGCCAGTTTGAGACGTCTGGGATTTGGTGAGGGAGTTGTAAAGTGGGTTGAGATACTGTATTCTGGGGCGGTGATACAGGTGCAAATTAATGGTAGGTTGGGAAGGATTTTGGAAATGGAGAGGGGTCTGAGACAGGGTTGTCCTGTCTCAAATTTTTTTCGCATGCATACAGCACCCGTTTTATGAAATGGTTGAGGGAAAGGAGATTTTACATGGGGAGGGGGTGGGGTTTAATGTGGTGGTAGGATATGTGGATGATACAACTGTACTGATCACTGGTGTAGAAGGATTGAGAACGATAGGGAGGGTCTTGAAGGTTTTTGGGAGGGCGTCGGGAATGAGCATCAACAGAGATAGGTGCTTGGGTGGGGGGTGGAATGGGGTTGGAGTTTGGATGGGAAGTGGCGGAACGGTTGAAAATTTGTGGAGTTCTATATATGGCTGATGAGCAGGAGGCTCGTCGAGTGAACTCGGAGTTGGTAGGAGAGAAGGTAGTGAAAAGGATACGGAGCCTAAGAGCGGGGGATGTTACTTTATTGCAAAGGGCGATTATAATAAATTCATTGGTGTATAGTAAAGTGTGGAATGTTGCTGTAGTGTATCCTTTACAGGTACATGAGATACAGAGGAGGGCGCTCCGTTATGTGTGGGGTTTTGGGAGGGCATGGCTCAGTAAAGAGGTGGTCATGTCAAATGTACGGAGAGGAGGAGTAGGACTTTTGGCACTGGGGCCGAGAGTAAAGGCCATGTATGTAAAACAGAGGTTTGTGCGGGAGGGGGGGGGTGAGAGGGGTAAGAGTTGGGAAAGTGATGGAGGATGTGCGACGGTGGTGGGGAGGAAAGGAATTAATTGAATGTGAGACTATGCTCAGGTTATTGTTAGTCGTCGGAGAGGCAGCAAAACTTAAGGTTGGAAGGTCGGTGGAGATGAGTAGGAAACCGGAAACCATGCAAGGGATATCGGTATACCCCTTGTATGATTGGGGTAAGATTTGGTATGATTTCCGGAAGCTTAGATTAATGCCGAGGGTGAGGGAATTAGTTTATAGATTTGTAATGGGAATTTTAGCTTCAAAGTCTGCCTTGTGTGTAATGGGTTTGGTGAGGGAAGCGACATGCGAAAAGTGTGATGAACCGGAAACAGCTTTCCATGCAGTTTATTTCTGTAAAGAGTTGGGGGAGGTACGGTTGTAGTTGGCAAGAGTTTTCAGGTTGATGGGCGGGGGTAATGTAGAGATTCTGAGAGCCCTAACATTCGAAGTAAGAGGGGTCTCTGATTACGTGAGAGCTCTTATGTACATAGTGGCAGATTTCTTGTATTTTTCTTGGGGATTGAGGGACAAAGGTGGGGGATTAGAATTAGGGCGATTGCGGCAGGAATATATCGTTCGGTATGTAGAAATAAATTAATTTATGGGGAACAGTGGAGAACGCGTTTTCCGGACTCATACAGAAATATTACAGTAAAGGGACTCATTAATGTGCCACACTAAGTATAGATTAAGGGACCATTTTCCTTTTTAGCGGAGATATATAAGTATTGGAGGGTGAGTGCATGAGGTAAGGTTATCTGGAGAGTTTGTATGGTTTGGAAGGCTATGTCAAACGTGGTGTTGTTTTTGAGAGGTATGTTGCAACTGTAGTGCAACACTACAGTGTTGTGCTTAACAAAGAATTATTAAGGTAAAGCGTCCTGTGCAGTAGCACCACTACAGAGGGGATAATCAACGTATTATGAGCGTTTGGCTACACCAACTAAATTGAGCTCATGTTGGTTTTACATACTGTTCATATTTTGTGTATTTTACAGTATATACAAGGTCAAAAAACATGGTTCCAAAAAAATGTTCAATTATTGTGTTAAGCATGATAAAAGGGTTTTGTGTGTGTGTATGTATATGTATTTGTGTATGTGTGGTGTATATATTTATATATATATATATATATATATATATATATATTTTATATATATTATATATATATATATATATATATATATATTATACATATATATATAATATATACATATATATATATATTATATATATATATATATATATATATATATATATATATATATATATATATATATATACATATATATATATTTTAATATATATATACATTTTATATATATATATACATTATATATATATATATATACATTATATATATATATTATATTATATATATACATATATATTATATATATATATATATACATATATATATATATATATATATATATTTATATATATATTATATATATATATATTTTTATATATTATATAAAATATATATATTATATATATATAATATAAGACAGCCACATTGTCATGTGACACAATTATTATATATCTATGTTCGTTTTTGTTAGATCCTGTGACCTTACTGACATTATTTAGTAATGTGTAATATAAGCCGTAAGTGGTATTATTTAAAGTAAGGTAATTTGGTGTGATAGCGAGTTTGGGAATGGACAACGGTGGGTTTACAAAGGGGGAACTTGTTTTTGATAATGAAGGTGATGTACGGGAGTTGGGTTGAATGGATTTTTATAGGAACATGTGTAGTATAAGTCTGTAAGATTTTTACATAAAGTATTAACTCAGGTGTGGGTAGCCATGTAGGATGATAATTATACTTTGAGTTTTATTTTCCGGTATGTAATCTTGTTATTTTTTATATATTGTAAAATATGTATTTAAACTTATATGATCTAAGGAAGGACATCAGATTCGATGGTATTTATCATGGTATTGTAAGGTAATTATACTCTTATGAGTATACTTTTCGGGAATGTTATTTTTTATTTGTTTTTATGTATAGTAAAATATGTACTTACACATATATGATATGGGGAAGGTCATCAGATTATATTGCAATTGTCATGAAGAGAAAAAAGGGTTATAAGATTTATAAACTCAGGTCGGTAGACTTTCTTTTCGTGGTAGAATTTTTTAGGACATGAAGAGATTATCGTATTTCTTTCTTTCAGTAGGTTGTAATCAAGCATGGATCGCTTAAGGGTAATTTGCAACAGTTGGAATGTGAACCTTTCCACAGGATGACCTGTGTGTTATGTTTTATAGTAAGTAGACCCTTTTGTTCACACTTGTTGTCTCTGTATTTAATTTTTATATTGTAATAGTTCTGATGTCATTATATATGTGCTTCTTCAGTACTGTGTAGTCACAGTTGATTATTGTTCACTGCCTGTATCTTGTTACATATTGATTATGTACCCATATATTTTGTACCTGAGTTTTAAATAAAATATAAAAAAAAAATTACTTGGGAGGACAAACAGAAATCTGCGCCCTGTAAACACCCGCCCGGGCAGGCTGGAAACACCCGCCCGAGTAGGCTGGAAACACCCGCCCGGGTAGGCTGGAAACACCCGCCCGGGTAAGCTGGAAACACCCGCCCGGGCAGGCTGGAAACACCCGCCCGGGTAGGCTGGAAACACCCGTACGGGTAGGCTGGAAACACCCGCCCGGGTAGGCTGGAAACACCCGTACGGGTAGGCTGGAAACACCCGCCGGGTAGGCTGGAAAAATCCCCCCCCCCCGAGTAGGCTGGAAGCACCCACCGGGGAGGCTGGAAGCACCCCCCCGGGTGGCTGGAAGCACCCGCCGGGTAGGCTGGAAGCACCCGCCGGGTAGGCTGGGGGAAAAAATAATTACAGGATTTTGTAGCAGGGAAATTAGTCTCCATACCTCAGGGAGTTGCCCAGTTTCAAATGATGTGTTGAAGATCTTTTTTAATGGCGCACACAATATCTCTGCTCCCTCTTTAAGGACCCATGGAGAGATGTTGTCTGGTCCCACCGCCTTTGAGGTGTCAAGTTCGCATAGCAGCTTCTTCACCTCCTCCTTGGTTATATGTACCTCATCCAGCACTTGCTGGTGTACCCCCCTGTTCTGATTTCCTGGAGTCCTACTGGTTTCCACTGTAAATACTTCTTTAAATCTCGTGTTGAGCTCCTGACATACCTCTCGGTCGTTTCTTGTGAACTCCCCATCACCCTTCCTCAGTTTGATTACCTCCTGATGTGGCTGTACAACAGCTTCGGGCCAGTCTTTACTTTTGATGCTATGTCATTTTCATATTGTCGCTGAGCCTCCCTTCTTATCTGTGCATATTCGTTTCTGGGTCTTCGGCTAATATCTTTAATTTCCTGAGTTCTCTGTCTTCTATACCTTTTCCATTCTCTAGTACACCTAGTTTTTGCCTCCCTACACCTTTGGGTGAACCAAGGACTCGTTCTGTTCTTCCCATTATTTCTGTTTCCCTTGGGAACAAACCTCTCCTCTGCCTCCTTGCATTTTGTTGCCACATAGTCCATCATTTCTTGTACAGGTTTTCCTGTCAGTTCCCTCTCCCACTGAATGTCTTGAAGGAAGTTCCTCATGCCTGAGTAGTTCCCCCTTTTGTAGTTTGGTTTTTCCCAACCTATTCCTGCTACTCTCTTCACTTGGAGCTCAACTATGTAGTCGAAGCACAGAACCACATGATCACTAGGTCCAAGGGGCCTTTTATACATGATATCCTCGATGTCCGAACTACTCAAAGTGAATATAAGGTCCAGTCTTGCTGGTTCATCCTCTCCTCTCTGGTAGTGTCTCTAACATGTTGATGCCTAAGGTTTTCTAGTACCACATCCATCATCTTGGCTCTCCATGTTTCGGGACCCCCATGGGGCTCCAGGTTTTCCCAGTCAATCTCCTTGTGATTGAAATCATCCATAACTAGTAACTTTGCTCCCCCCATGTGTGCTCTCCTGGCCACCTCGGCTAGTGTGTCGACCATTGCTCTGTTGCTCTCATCGTATTCTTCTCTTGGCCTCCTGCAGTTCTGTGGTGGGTTGTACATGACTGAAATTCTCACCTTATGTCCCTCAGACTGGATTGTTCCTACTAAGTAGTCCCTTTCGCCAGTGCCATCCATTCTTTCCATTTTCTCAAAACCCCACTGGTTTTTAATGAGCAGTGCAACTCCTTCTCCCCTTCTCCTCCCCCTGTCTTTCCAGAGGATTTGATATCCGGATGGAAAGATTGAATCTGTTATTATTCTTGTGAGTTTTGTTTCTGTGTGTGTGTGTGTGTATGTGTGTGTGTGTGTGTGTGTGTGTGTGTGTGTGTACTCACCTAATTGTGGTTGCAGGGGTCGAGACTCGGCTCCTGGCCCCGCCTCTTTACTGGTTGCTACTGGGTCCTCTCTCTCCCTGCTCATTGAGCTTTATCAAACCTTGTCGTAAAACTATGTATGGTTTCCGCCTCCACTACGTCACTTTCTAGGCTATTCCACTGCCTGACAGGTCTATGACTGAAGAAATACTTCCTTACATCCCTTTGACTCATCTGAGTCTTCAACTTCCAATTGTGACCTATTGTTTCTGTGTCCCCTCCCTGGAACATCCTGTCTCTGTCCACCTTGTCTATTCCACGCAGTATTTTGAATGTCGTTATCATGTCTTCCCTAACCCTCCTGTCCTCCAGTTTCGTTAGGCCGTTTTCCCTTAACCTTTCCTCAAAGGACATTCCTCATAGCTCTGGAACTAACCTTGTCGCAAACTTTTGCACTTTGTCCAATTTCTTGATATGCTTGACTTGGTGTGGGTTCCAAAGTGGTGCTGCATACTCCAGTATGGGCCTGACGTACACGATGTATAGTGTCTTGAACGATTCCTTACTAAGGTATCTGAACGCTATTTTCAGGTTTGCCAGGCGCCCATATGCTGCAGCAATGATATGGTGTGCTTCCGGAGACGTGCTCGGTGTTATACTCACCCAAAGGTCTTTCTCCTTGAGTGAGGTTTGCAGTCTTTGGCCAACTAGATTATTCTCCATCTTCGGTCATCTTTGCCTTTCCCCTATCTTCAATACTTTGCACTTGGCGGGGTTAAATTCGAGAAGCCAGTTGCTGGACCAGGTGTCCAGCCTGTCGAAGTATCTTTGAAGTTCTGCTTGATCCTCATCTGATTTAATTCACTTCTGAGTCTATCCCTTCTATCATATCATTCACATATACCAAAAATAGCACTGGAACAAGGACTAACCCTTGTGGGACCCCTCTCGTCACAGATGCCCACTGTGATACCTCATCAAGTACCATGACTCGTTGTTGCTTCCATGTCAGGTATTCTCTCCATACCCCCGGCTGGGATTGAACCCGCGGTCATAGTCTCAAAACTCCAGCCCGTCGCGTTAGCCACTAGACCAGCTAGCCACAATAAGATTCATCCAACTAGGTATATTTCTACACCATAGGAAGGTTAGCACAGGCACCACTGTGACCACAAATGCAAGTTTTTACAGACAAATCTCCAGCTAGCGTGGCCGTGACGAACTCTAGCTCAAGTCCCTTCACTGCCGTCAACATGACTCAAGAAATCGTAATGACACGATTGCAAACAAACCATACCCCCGGCTGGGTCACAGTGGTGCCTGTGCTAACCTTCCTATGGTGTAGAAATATACCTAGTTGGATGAATCTTATTGTGGCTAGCTGGTCTAGTGGCTAACGCGACGGGCTGGAGTTTTGAGACTCTATGACCGCGGGTTCAATCCCAGCCGGGGGTATGGTTTGTTTGCAATCGTGTCATTACGATTTCTTGAGTCATGTTGACGGCAGTGAAGGGACTTGAGCTAGAGTTCGTCACGGCTACGCTAGCTGGAGATTTGTCTGTAAAAACTTGCATTTGTGGTCACAGTGGTGCCTGTGCTAACCTTCCTATGGTGTAGAAATATACCTAGTTGGATGAATCTTATTGTGGCCAGCTGGTCTAGTGGCTAACGCGACGGGCTGGAGTTTTGAGACTCTATGACCGCGGGTTCAATCCCAGCCGGGGGTATGGTTTGTTTGCAATCGTGTCATTACGATTTCTTGAGTCAGGTATTCTCTGATCCATTGCAGTGCCCTTCCTGTTATACTCTCCTGATCCTCAAGCTGCTGCACTAATCTCTTGTGAGGTACTGTGTCGAAGGCCTTCTTGCAGTTCAAGAAAATGCAATCAACCTACCTCTCTCTCTCGTACCTCACTTCTGTTACTTTATCATAAAAGATTTGTGACACAGGATTTGCCTTCCGTGAATCCGTGCTGGTTGTCGTTTACACTCTTGTCTCGTTGCAGGTGCTCCACAACTATCCTCTTGACAATCTTCTCCATGACTTTGCATACTATACACGTCAGTGACACTGGTCCATAGTTTGTGCCTGTCGCATGCAAAGAGTATGTACCCATTATTCGGCACTTGTACACACCCTCATTGAAAGGCTATCTCCCCCATCCAGCGAACCAGGTGCTAAGGGTTGATGGGGCCCCATCGTTCGATCAGTACCCAAGTTCAAGCCAATGAGAAGATGGTTTTGGCAATCGCAGAGGTTATGTGGGTACTACACACCTGTGTGTCCTTGTCATTCCCATTCTAGAGCTGTTTGAAGCACGGTCTGCTCTCTAGTGGCTTCTATCTGCCTTGCTTACAATGGAGTGCACTAATACCTATTGTTGTTCATAGTGTATATAGTGTACATAATTCTGTTCTTGGTGAAGGATAATATAAGTCAAAAATTTTTCGGCTGTGTTTATTTTGCTCCATTTACTCCCAGGATAACAGGCCTTTGGATTCCTGGGATGTAATAGTTCCTCTTTTCTGTCTCTTCTTTAAAAGAAACTGTGAACTACATTTGCCATCTTCCATAACTCAGGTAGTTGTCCAGTTTCAGGGGATGTGTTGAAGATTGTGGTTAGTGGCACACACAGCATTTCTGCTCCAACTCTAAGGACCTAAGGGGAGATGTCCGGTCACATTGCTTTTGAGGTATCAAGGTCACTTAGCAGCTTCTTCACCTCCTCCTCAGTTGTGTATGTCAACCAGCCCATGTTGGAGTATTCACTGTTGGTGTCCCCCTCTGTCCTATCCTCCCAGTGGTGGGGTTGAACTCCAGGAGCCAATTGCTGGACCAGGTCTGCAGCATGTCCACATCCCTTTGTAGTTCTGCCAGGTCTTCGATCGAATGAATTCTTCTCAACTTGTGTGTGTGTGTGTGTGTGTGTGTGTGTGTGTACGCCCGCCCCCTTACCCCTCATCCAATGTCTTTCCTTCATTACACAAGGTGATCATCGTCTTTCTCAGTATCCTCACCTCCAGCTTCCTACCTCAATCTCTCACCAGGATCTTGTGTCCAGGAATTCATCCCTCTGTCTAGTGGAATTCTTACCTTCCCCATTTTCCGGGGGTCCCAGGCGACCTTGCTGGATTGGTATAATGTATTTTCAAACTAAGGTGGAGACTTTCCTGGTGGAGGAATTACAAAAGGGAACATAAAGAAATGTGTTGCCTATAATTGCACTCTCCAAGACAGACATGAACGTACACCAACACACCTGAATATCTCTGTTTTATGAAAATTTTAGCCCTACTTATGTTACAATATGTATCAATATTAATATATATTTTTTCAATTATATAAAAGTATAAGCGTATATAAGAACGTTGTATTGTGTGTAAATGACTGCCAGATTCTTAATCTAATTATCATCCTCCATGAAAAATGTGATGTTATTTCTTCTGTAACTCGTCTTTTGTGATTGTAAAATATACACAGGTTTATAAATGTGCGCACATAAGCAAAATAAATAAACTTTTGAGGGTGAAACAACAACTAGCTACTGGTGGAGACGCCATCATATGGTAAAAAAATAATTTTGTAGGTCGCTGCTACAGTCTGGCCAGTACGACTGTGTTGTTAATGTCTCCTATACTATGTTGTGATCAACTGTCATGTCTGGATATTGCCATTTATCACAATGTAAGTTAGGGAACAATATATTTTTGTACGTCATAAAACGTTTGGGATAAGAGGTTTTAGAGAGACAGAGAATATTTCCAAGAAATGTTGAATGGAAATAATGAATTGCTCGAGGAATTTCCTTCTTGGGAGAAATAATAATGAGAGCAACGTTGCATCAGAAGATAGCATCAAGGAAAGAATGAAGGAAATGAGTAAAAGGAGTGAGTGTGATTGCGTATAAAGGAATTATGTGTGAAGGAACTGGGATTTAGAATGAAGGCAGAGGTGAAGGTGAGTAAAAATGCAGTGAGAACGATGGAAGTAAACTTAATGAATGTGTATATGAGAGGATTGGTTTGGGATTTTGGAAGTTGGGAGAGATATTATATATCTGTATATACGCTTCTGAACTGTATCTGGGCGCCTCTGCAGAGACAGTGCTTATGTCTGAGTGAGGTGAAAGTGTTGAATGATGAAAGTATTTTCTTTTCAGGGATTTTATTTCTTTTTGGGTAACCCTGCCTCGGTGGGAGACGGCCGACTTGTTGAAAAAAGACTTTATGAAAGAAGAGAGAATACAGAAGAAGAATATGAAGAATTGAGAGCAGGATGTAATATGTAGGATGTGCTCCTGGAGAGTACAGGATGGGTGATGGAGATGTCAGGGAGAGTACAGGATGGGTGATGGAGATGTCAGGGAGAGTACAGGATGGGTGTTGGAGATGTCTGGGAGAGTACAGGATGGGTGTTGGAGATGTCTGGGAGAGTACAGGATGGGTTTGGAGATGTCTGGGAGAGTACAGGATGGGTGTTGGAGATGTCTGGGAGAGTACAGGATGGTGATGGAAATGTCTGGGAGAGTACAGGATGGGTGTTGGAGATGTCTGGGAGAGTACAGGATGGGTGTTGGAGATGTCTGGGAGAGTACAGGATGGATGTTGGAGATGTCTGGGAGAGTACAGGATGGTGATGGAGATGTCTGGGAGAGTACAGGATGGGTTGTTGGAGATGTCTGGGAGAGTACAGGATGGGTGATGGAGATGTCTGGGAGAGTACAGGATGGGTGATGGAAATGTCAGGGAGAGTACAGGGTGAGTGATGGAGAGGTCTGGGAGAGAACAGTGTGGGTGATGGAGATGTCTGGGAGAGTACAGGATGGTGTCGGAGATGTCTGGGAGAGTACAGGATGGGTGATGGAGATGTCTGGGAGAGTACAGGATGGGTGAAGGAGATGTCTGGGAGAGTACAGGATGGGTGATGGAGATGTCTGGGAGAGTACAGAATGGGTGATGGAGATGTCTGCGAGAGTACACGATGGGTGATGGAGATGCCTGGGAGAGTATAGGATGGGTGATGGAAATGTCAGGGAGAGTACAGGGTGAGTGATGGAGATGTCTGGGAGAGTACAGGATGGGTGTTGGAGATGTCAGGGAGAGTACAGGATGGGTGATGGAGCTGTCTGAGAGAGTACAGGATGGGTGATGGAGATGTCAGGAAGAGTACAGGGTGGGTGAAGGAGTGCTATGAGAGAGTACAAGATACACAAATAACCCGCACATGGAATAGAGGTGCTTATGACGACGTTTCGGTCCGACTTGGACAGTCGGACCGAAACGTCGTCGTAAGCTCCTCTCTTCTATGTGCGGGTTATTTGTGTATCGTTCCAGTCACGGTATTGTGCCTTTTTTTGTTATTTGAGTACAAGATGAGTCATGGAGTGCTCTGGTAGAGTACAGGATGGGTAATGTAGTGCTCTGGTAGAGTACAGGATGGGTAATGTAGTGCTCTGGTAGAGTACAGGATGGGTAATATTAGTGCTCTGGTAGAGTACAGGATGGGTAATGTAGTGCTCTGGTAGAGTACAGGATGGGTAATATTAGTGCTCTGGTAGAGTACAGGATGGGTAATGTAGTGCTCTGGTAGAGTACAGGATGGGTAATGTAATGCTATGGTAGAGTACAGGATAGGTAATGTAGTGCACTGGTAGAGTACAGGATGGGTAATGTAGTGCTCTGGTAGAGTACAGGATGGGTAATGTAGTGCACTGGTAGAGTACAGGATGGGTAATGTAGTGCTCTGGTAGAGTACAGGATGGGTAATATTAGTGCTCTGGTAGAGTACAGGATGGGTAATGTAGTGCTCTGGTAGAGTACAGGATGGGTAATATTAGTGCTCTGGTAGAGTACAGGATGGGTAATGTAGTGCTCTGGTAGAGTACAGGATGGGTAATGTGAAGGCTTACTCAGCCCTGTAACAACTTCAGACAGTATTACCAAGGCTGGCTCCTCCTCAGGAAAATTAATGAATAGAAAAAGAAATAATAATTCACAAAGATAAACACTTTATTATTTATTAAAGCAAACATAAAACAATAAAACATGAAAGGTATATCCGTATTGAAAGAAAAATGAAAAATGAAATGAATAAAAATAACATTTGAACTCAAAGCTAATATATATAGGGGGTTGGTGTTGGTGACACTGAAGTGTTTTAAAATCGCAGCAGTTGCGGAGGGGGGGGGGGCGCGGGTTTTTGGTTACAACCCACCTTTCGTTTTTCACAGTATACCCGTGAATATTTTCCCGGATGCGGGAAGCAGGTTTTTTCCGCTGCAATGAGGGGGTTACTCCTGCAATTTATACAGGGGCACAGGTAAAAAAATCCAAAAAGGGAAGTCTAAAACGTTAGCCCTTCCCATCAATTTTCTATGTTGATTGGCGGGTGACCCTCTGTGTCACCAAGATATGGGGGAGCTGTGAGTTATGTTTATTTTTGGGCCCGGACCCCCACACGTCACCTGTCGGGGGGGGGGGGAAGAAGAGGGGAAAGGCCCTAATAAGCTAGACTGACCCTCCTTTAAAAAGCACCGCCCGTGAAACATTGTTCTATATACCCCTCCTACTCCTATCTATTAACTTTTCCTCACAGGGAATTATGCTCTGGTTGAGTACGGATGGTAAGGGCGCTCTGGTAGAGTTCGGATGGGGAATGTGTGCCTGGTAGGTACAGGAGGGTAATGTAGTGCTCGGAGAGTACAGGATGGGGAATGTAGGCTCTGGTAGATACAGGGTGGGTAATGTATGCCTGGTAGAGTAAGGATGGTAAAGTAGTGATCGGGGAGATACAATGGTAAGTATGCTCCGGTAATACAGGAGGGGAATTAATGCCTGGTAGGGTACAGGGGGGGAATGTAGTGCCCTTTGGGAGGGTAAGGTGGGGGATGGGGTGCTCGGAAGAGTACAGGATGGGTGATTTAGTGCCTGGAAAGACAGAATGGGTGATTTAGTGCTCGGAGAGTACAGGGTGGGTATTTAGTGCTCGGTAAGTCAGGAGGGTGATTTAGTGCTCGGGGAGAGTACAGGATGGTGATTTAGTCTCTGGAAAAACAGGATGGGTAAGTATGCTCTGTAGAGTACAGGAGGGTAAGTAGCGTCTTTGGGAGAGTAAGGAGGTAAGTAGTGCTCTGGGAGTACAGGGTGGTAATGTACCCGGTAGGTTAAGGAGGGTAATGTAGTGCTTGGGGGTACAGGTGGGTAATGTAGTGCTCTGGAAGAGTACAGGATGGGGAATTAGTGCCTGGTAGAGTACAGGTGGGGATTAGGGTCGGGGAGAGTACAGGAGGGGAAGTAGTGCCGGTTTGAGTCGGATGGAAATGTATGCACTGGAAGTAAGGGTGGGAATGTAGTGCTCTGGAGAGACAGGATGGGTGATGTAGTGCTCTGGTGATACAAAAGGGGAAAATAGTGCCGGTAAGACAGAATGGGTAATGAGTGCTCTGTAGAGTACAGAAGGGTAATTTTGTACTCTGGTGGTACAAATGGGGAAAGTAGTGCCTGGTGAACAGAATGGGGAATTAGTCTTGGTAGAGTCATAAGGGTGGAAAATCCTGGTAGAGTACAGAATGGTAATGTAGTGCTCTGGTAAGGGGCAAAATGGGTAATGTATGCCGGGAAGTACAGAATGGGGAAGTATACCTGGTAGAGTAAGAATGGGTAATGAGTGCTCTGGTAAGTACAGAAAGGTAAATTATGCTCTGGGGGATACAGAGGGTATGTTGTGCTTTGTAGATACGAAAAGGTAAATTTGCCTGGGAAGTACATAATGGGTAAAGTGCTTGGTAGAGTACAGAATGGGGAAAGTTCTCCCGGTAGAGTAAAATAGGTAAGTAGTACCATAGAGTACATTAAAAGGGTAATGTAGTGCTTGGGAGATACAGAATGGGTGATATAGTACCTGGAGATACTTAATGGGGAATGTAGTGCTTTTGGAGAGTACAGAAGGGAAAAATATGCTCTGGTAGAGTACGAAAGGGGAATGTAATACTCTGGTAAATACAGAATGGGGGAATATATGCTTGGAGAGTACATAATGGTAATGTAGGGGCCGGTAGAGTACAAAGGGGAATGTAGCTCGGTAGAGTACATAAAGTAATGTAGTACTCAGTAGATAGAAGGGTAAAGTAGTCCTGTAGAGTACTAATGGGTAATGTGTGCTCTGGGGAATACAAAGAGTAATGTGTACTCTGAAGTAAGAATGGGATGTTGCTCTGGAGGTACTAATGAGAAGTATACTCTAGTAAGTAAGAGGGAATGTGTGTCGGTAGAGTACATAATGTAATGTAGTACTCTAGTAGAGTACAGAATGGGGAAAGTAGTTTTGGGGGAGTACAGAATGGTTAAGTATTTCTGGTGAAAACATAATTAAGAGTGCTCTGGAGAGTACATAAGGGTTTAAGTAGTACTCTCTTTAATACAGGAAGGGGCACAATGTTTTAGATGTAAAACTTTTTTAAATTTAAAATTTAAACAAAATTAATTTAGGGGGGAAATTTTTTTAATTATAGCAGGAAAGTGTATATTAAAACTGTGATTAACAGAATGAGTGGAAGACAATGTTTTTAGTAATGATCAACCAAACACTAAAAAAGGAAAACAAAGTTATGTAATGATCAACACAACACTAAATAGGGAAACAAGTTTAAGTAAAGATCAACCAAACACAATAGGGGGGAATGTTTATGTAATGATCAACACAAACACTAATAGGGAAGACAAAGTTTAGTAATGTCAACACAACCTAAAAAGGGAAGACAATGTTTAGTAAAAGATCAACCAAAATAAATAGGGAAAACAATGTTTGGATCAACCCAAAAATTAGCACAACTTTAAATTATAAAAAAAATCTCAAAAAAAATATTTTTTTTTTGCAAATTAAAACAGAAACATATAAGTGGATAAAAACCTGTTAGCAGAGAAACAGTGGGTAAAACCCGTTAGCAAAAACAGGCATAAAACCTGATAGCAGAGAAACATGGGTAAAAACCCTGTAAGCAAAAAACAGTGGGTTAAAAAACCTTTAGAAAAAACAAAGAATCTAATTTGCCCAAAAAGTTTTTTGGTCAAAAAATCAAGACTACCAGATAATCATCTTAAGACAAGACACCAGATAATCATCTTAAGATCAAAATATCATGTAACATCTTAAAATCAAGACACCATGTAAACATCTTAAGATCAAGACTACCATAAACCTTAAACAAGATATCATGATAACTTTAAATCAAGACTATCATGATAATCATCTTAAAATCAAAGTACATGATAATCACTAAGTCAAGACTACCATGATAATCATCTTAAGATCAAAGACCCGATATACTTAAGGGCAAGACTATCAGAAACATCTTAAGATCTGACACCAAAAAAATCATTTAAGATCAAGACTACCATGATAATCATCTAAGGCAAGACTCCATGAAACATCTTTAAATCAAAGGGTATCATGTAACATCTTAAATCAAACTCCAGATAAACATCTAAAATCAAGAACATGAAAACATCTTAAGATCAAGGGGCAATGTAATCACTTAAAATCAGACTATCTGAAATCATCTTTAATCAAAACACCATGATAATCACTTTAGGCAAGAAACATATAATCATCTTTTAAAAATCAAGACGCCATGATAATCAACTTAAGAAAAGACTGTCAGATAATCTCTTAGATCAAGCTTCATATAATCACTTAAAATCAAGACTGTCATGAAATCATCTTAAACAAACTATCATGATAATCACTTAAATCAAGACTGTATGATAATCATCTTAAAAATCAAAACTATCATATAATCTTTAAATCAAGACTGTCATGATAATCCTTATGATCAAGGTATCAGATAACATCTTAAAATCAAAATTTTATGATATCGTCTTAAGATAAAAAACCCGTAACATCTTAAAATCAAACATCATGATAAACACTTAAGATAAAACTATATGTATCATCTTAAAAACAAGACTATCATGATAATTTATCTTTAAACAAGACTATCAGTAATCATCTTAAGATCAAGCTATCATATAATCACTTTAAAACAAGACTATCATGATAATCATCTTTGACAAGACATCATGAAACACTTAAGATCAAGATATCATGTTTAAACATTTAAGATCAAACTACATGATAATCATCTTAAGATCAAGACTATCATGATAATCATCTTAAGATCAAGACTATCATGATAATCATCTTAAGATCAAGACTATCATGATAATCATCTTAAGATCAAGACTATCATGATAATCATCTTAAGATCACAACCTGAACAATGTTTTTAAACACTTTTGAGCACTGTTTATTAAACACTGTTAAAGCTCCACAACTCTATGGCGGAAACCTGCGGTAATTAATTATTGGTTAATCTAGGGAATAGTGACTTTCCTGGTGTTCAGAAGTCACATGATTTTAGCTGTGGAAAATGTTTTAAATGCAACAGTGACCTGTTTTACGACATTAAATGGAAAAATCAACTAATCACACGTTCCATAATGGAACGTTTGTGTCGTTCTATAACGGAACTTTTGTGTCGTTCCATAATGAAACTTTTGTGTCGTTCCATAATGGAGCTTTTGTGTCGTTCCATAATGGAACTTTTGTGTCTGAAACTACCTAGCAGACTTTCCATGGTGGAATCCATCGAGGGAACAACTTCCACCAACATGTTTCATCCGAGAACTTTTATGGGGCAAAACTCACACCCAAATGTTCCAGGGTGTGAGTTTTGCTTCATAAACGTGAGATTATTTAGTCGGTGATGGTTCTCATAAAAATAGTCCAGAATTAATAAACAGATTTACCAGAGAATATTTGTAAAAAAATATACAATTATATACTTACAAATGAAATTATAATTAGAAATATGTATGCATGTAAATATACAGGCAGAGACATAGATGCACAATTAGAACAGTTTCTTGGTAGAAAGAATACAGACACTGTTAGTCTGAGGATAAAACGCCTACCTGCAGTTCGTCGCGCTGCTACTACTTGTTCCTTTTCACATTATTTAATCTCGTTATTTGCGCTTAACTGAGATTTAATTAGGAACAGTCTAGGTTAAGCGTTACATAACGAATATATAATTCCAGGTAATGTTTGCGATCGTTTAGAAACGGACATGTAAACACGCTATTAATTAATTTAAGAAGAATGCGCTGACAAAGTCTACGGGTAGTAAACACCGCATTTCACTACCCCATTCCCATCCTGGGCACCACCAGCCATCTCCTGCCGGGCACCTAAGTACCAGCCCTACTCTACTGACACTGCTGACACCAGCACATCTCGCTCCAACACAACCTCCTGCAGTACCTCTGCACATCACTCTCCAGAGTGGACGGGCCACTCACCTCTGCAACCCCACCTCCTACTCCACTCTCCCAACCTCTTCCATTTTTCCAGCCCTCCCCTCCCTCTTTCTTCCTATCCTCACCAACCCCCAGGTCAGAGAACTTTAACTTCATCATGTGCGTGGTAGTCAAAAGAGGTACATAATGTGTCCAGGGACTGGGCCCCAAAGTTCTGACAGCTGAACGAAGTACAAAGGTAATGAATTAACAAGTTACAAAAGTAATGAATCATGTAAGTTAGTAAATTTACTTACTTATGTTTATACGTGGTTACAGTCATGAACAAATTATAAAATAATGAGCAATTCACACATCCACACCCGGTCACATCTGTAATGAGTTATCTGTGCAAATATTAATTATTGGGTCACACACACGCACATAAATAAGTGACTCCACACACACACACGAGCGTACTTACACACACAAGCACACGCACTCACGCATGTATGAGTACACAAATACGCACGCAAACAAGCACACAAGCACACACACACACAAACACACACACACACACACACACACACACACACACACACACACACACACACACACACACACACACACACACACACACACACGGTAATGCTTTATTTACAGAGTGCAAAGTCAGAGTATTTTTCCAGAATGGTCTGTAATATACCACTGTGGATAAAATATTTTAACATATCTTGAACATTTCTGAGTGAATTGTCTCTGAATTCATTAATTTTATCACACTCCAGTACATAATGACACAGGGTGAGATATTTCGTTTGGTCTACATCTGGTGGTGGTGATTTAACCTGCCAAAGATACTTGTAACCCAGCCGGAGCCGGGCGGTAGTGACATCCAAGAGTCTGCTTATTTTGTCGGATGCACCAAAGACATGTTATTCCTCCTGCATGATAGAATGAAGATTGATTGACTGACTGGTGTCAATCTCCCCAAGTCTTAAGTCAATAAAATTCAGTTGAAGTTATTTTCGTATTATTGTTCTCAAACTGCTAACTGACAAGCCAAGATTGTAATCTACTCCCTCTTTGAAAGCATACAGCTTAGCCAGTTTATCAGTTCTATCATACATCTGAAGACCAATGTGAGATGGAATCCAAAGCATGTGCACTCTGACTCCACTGTTCACAATCTTACCATACATGTGTCTAACAAGAGAATGTAATTTAAGAGTCTTCAATCTTTCTTCATAAGGAAGATTTCTAATGCTATGTATTAATTTAGTCATTCTACGCTGAATGTTTTCTAACGAATTTATATCCATTCTGTAATATGGAGACCAGAACTGATCTGCATAATCTAGGGGAGGCCTTGCTAATGATGTATAAAGCTGCAGTATAACCTCTGGACTTCTGTTGCTTACACTTCTTGATATAAATCCCAATAATCTATTTGCCTTATTACGTACGCTTAGGCATTGCTGTCTTGGTTTAAGGTTGCTGCTCACCATAACCCCCAAGTCCTTTTCGCAATCTGTATGGCTAAGTTCTACATTATTTAACTTATAATTGCTAGGGTTATGGACACTCCCGAGCTTCAGAACCTTGCGTTTATCTACATTGAAGTGCATCTGCCACTTTTCTGTCCAAGAATAGAGTTTGTCTAAATCCTCCTGAAGTTCCCTAACATCTACGTTTGAATCAATTATCCTACCTATCTTTGTGTCATCGGCGAACCTGTACTCAACTCAGTGGTGACCTGTATTTAACTCTGTGAAGAAGTGTCTTGTGTGCTCTCCGTGGACTGAACGATGATGCCTTCCGTCGAGCAACTTTTCCAGCAGCTTAAGGAAGAATTGAGAGTAACGAAGGTGGAGATACGGCGATTAACTGAGGAAAACAAGAGGATTCGTAGCAGTCCTCCTGTTTTGAGTCCTCAGATCAAGAAGGGAACGTGCTCAGTGGCTGGACAGCATGGAACGAAGTTGACGATCAAGAAGAATGGAAAGACAGAAACGATGAAGAAGAAAGAGACTGCTGTGGAAACTTCTAATGCATTCTCGGTGCTACCCGAAGAATGTGAGTCGACTACTGGGAACGTCACGACGAACGACACCAAGGAAGGTAAGAATATTGTTGTTGTTGGGGATAGCCAGGTTAGATACATGGATAGGGCTTTCTGCTTGAAGGACAGAAGGAGACAGAGGGTTTGCTTTCCTGGGGCTGGGATGGAGGACATTGTTAGCCGGTTTGACAACATCATGAACGGTAATGGGATCAATCCTATTATTTGTCTCAGTGCTGGAGGCAATGATGTAGGCAAGTATAGAAGTGAGGATTTAGTTAGAAAGTTCAGGGCAGCTATAGGCATAATTAGGAAGAAGAGGGGGGCGCCCTGTTATATGTGGCATTTTGCCAAGAAGAGGTGTTGGTAATGAATGGTTGTCCAGAGCAATTGGTATTAATTGTTCGCTGGATAAACACTATAAGGATAATGTAGTACTTCTATGGCCGAAATGACATGTATGCCAGGTATGGGGTTCACTTATCCAGGGCAGGTGTGGGTTTTCTTGCTGGCTCAGTTGAGGGGGTTGTTAGGGCTTTAAACTAGGATTAGTTAGAGGTATGGATTTAGAAATGATAAATAATGAGTATGGATATATTGACTTATGCTCTGATATTAAGAATCTTATAATAACTGTCATGGAGTAACTCTGGGTAATGATAATGGGCTGGAAGTTTCCACAGTAGTCTTCTGGTTTCTCGTTGTTTCTGCCTCTCCAACAGTCTTCTTGATCCTCAGCTTGGTTCCATGTTGCCCGGCCACTGACCAAGTTCCCCTCTTAACCTGGGGACTCACAACAGGAGGATTACTACGAATCCTCTTGTTCTCCTCCGTTAATCGCCGTATCTCCAGCTTAGCAGCCCTAAGCTCTTATTTCAGCTGCTGGTAAAGTTGCTCGAGAGAAGGCATCCTGGTTCAGATTCACAGAGACGCACAAACAGGTCTTCACAGAGCTAAGTACACGTCACCACTGAGAACCCTTGAAAAAAGTTCATCAGGGCCCGGGGACTTATTTTGCTTTAACGGGTCTATCTGTTTGATAACCAGTTCGGTAGTGACTGTGATATTGCATAATTTATCATCATCAGGCCCACTATAAAAATTAATTACTGGGATATTGTTAGTGTCTTTCTGAGTGAAAACCGAGAGAAAATAATTATTAAGAATAGAGCACATTTCATTCTCCTTGTCAGTGAGATGCTCAGAGCGATTTTTAAGGGGACCTATCTTATCTCTAACTTTTTTTCTATAAACCTGGAAAAAACTTTTTGGGTTAGTTTTCGAATCCCTAGCAACTTTAATTTCATAGTCCCGTTTAGCACGTAAGCAAACACTATGACATTTATTAGAAAACGTTTCGGTCCTGGGACCTTGATCACATCTAACATGCAGAGGTAGACAGACATTGTACATATAGGCGGAGACTGAGGTATGAGTGACGCATGGTGACCTGAAGAATGTCATGTTGGGATGAGGACGGGTAGACGATGAAATCATGTGACT
Organism: Cherax quadricarinatus; assembly: GCF_026875155.1. NCBI lineage: Eukaryota > Metazoa > Arthropoda > Malacostraca > Decapoda > Parastacidae > Cherax > Cherax quadricarinatus. Next base: position 38,154,993 of record NC_069440.1, read on the forward strand.
CCTGTGTTGTTGGGCTGGTGGTGCTTAAGTATCATGTATACCAATGTTTTTGAAATTTTGTAGTTTCCAGTGTTACGTTCTATAGTGTCGGTGACGGCGATTAGTTAGGCTTCTAGGCACCGTCGGCGTCTGACGTCTGGTTCGGTGAGAACTAGTTGTGCCTCATTCCAGTTCATCAAATGCCCCGTGAAGTCTCTGTGGAGGACACAGGCGTACATTACATCGTCTCTGTTAGAGGCATTTCGATGCTCGTTCAGGCTCGTTCAGCCTGTCTCGCCTACATATTTCTTAGGACAGAATCCACAGGGGATAGTGTAGACGCCTGCTGTAGAAATTAGAGGTTTGGGGTTGTGTTTCGTAGTGAGGTCTTTGATAGATGATGTGTTTATGGTGGAAACGTTGATGTTACTCATAGCAAGTGCCCGGCGAGTATTCGTGGCAATATCGCCACATGTGAGCACTATGAACTGCTTAGGGGGTTGTTCCATGGGCGGTTTGTTGAGGATAGCTTATGCCTTGAGTCTGCAATCTCGGATGAAGAAAGATGGGAACTGAAGACGTGTAAAGGCTTGTGTTATGTAAGTGCATTCTTCTTCAAGAAAACAAGGGCTGGAAATGCGAAGAGCTCTCAAGAAGAAGGAAATGAGGACTCCTCTTTTAGTGCGGGAGTCTTGGTGTGAATAAAAGTGTATAAGATCGTCCTTGTTGGTAGGTTTTCTATACACTTTGAAGAGAAGTTTGTCACTGTCGGGAGATCTGCACAGGAGAACGTCGAGGAAAGGAAGTTTGCCATCGTTTTCGAGTTCAAGTGTAAACTTTATTGATGGTTCGGCTGCATTGATCTTGTTGAGGTCCTGGATATTGAGACGTCTCGGATATGTAAATATGTCATAGTGTTTGCTTACGTGTCTTTCTAAACCAGCTTTTCTTATCTCCTTTTTAACGTCCCTCTTATTGTCAGTATACCGATTCATAAGATAACCCTCACCTCTTTTGATGAGCCTATAAATTCCTTTTTTCTGTCCTAAAAGATATCTGAGCCTATTATTCATCCATTTGGGGTCATTTCTATTCGATCTGATTTCCTTATATGGGATAAATGTCCTTTAGGCAGCATGTATTGTGTTAAGAAGGCAGTCATACTGAAAGCTCTCTTCGTTACCCCAGTCCACAGATGACAAGTGTTCTCTAAGCTCATTGTAATCTGCTAAGCGAAAATCTGGGTCCAGTACTGGATTATCCCTACTATCATACTTCCATTCAATGCTAAAGGTAATTGATTTGTGATCGCTTGTGCCGAGTTCCTCTGTAATTTCTAAATTATTAACAAGGGATTCATTGTTTGCCAGAACTAAGTCAAGCAGGTTATTTCCCCTTGTAGGCTCTGTCACAAACTGCTTCAAAAAACAAACCTGAACTACTTCTAAGAAGTCGTTTGATTCTAAATTCCCAGTCAAGAAATTCCAATCAATATGACTAAAGTTAAAGTCTCCTAGAATAACTACATTATCGTGCCTTGTGGCCTTAACAGTTTCCTCCCATAGTAGTCTCCCTTGGTCCCTATCTAAGTTTGGGGGACGGTATATCATACCTAAAATCAATTTTTCATGTCCCTCTGAAAATTCTATCAAAACAGACTCTATATGCGTTACTTCAGACTTAATACCCGTTTTTATGCAACAGTTCAAGCGATCTCGGACTTACCGTGCCAACCCCCCCCCCCCCCTTCCGGTTACTTCTGTCTACTTGGAACAATTTAAAACCCTGTATGTGACATTCAGCAGGCATTTCCCCGATTTTTCGTATTGAACCACGTCTCAGTTAAGACAAATACATCAATGTTACCTGCACTAGCAACTAATCTCAACTCGTCCTTATTCCTAGCACTATGACTATTTGTGTAATATATATTTAAGGACCCTCCTTTCTCTTTACCCTTCCTGCTCCTTTCTGTTATTCCACTAAACCTATTACTGTCCTTGTCACCTAGTGCCACTGGCTTTCCAATATCCACCTCGTTATGCCTATTACTAGTTCTCCTAGTACTCATATTACTACACTGGGACTTCACTGTTTTCCCGCCAAAACCCATACCACTAACTATTCCTAGTTTAAAGTCCTAACAGCTCCCTCCACTGCAGTTGCCAGTGCTCCCACCCCAAACCTAGATAAGTGAACCCCATCCCTGGCATACATGTCATTTCTGCCATAGAAGAGGTCCCAGTTGTCAATGAATGTTACCGTATTTTCTTTACAGTATTTGTCCAACCAGCAACTGACACCAATTTCCCTGGACAACCATTCATTTCTAACTCCTCTCCTTGGTAAAATACCACACATGGCAAGGTTCCCACCCTTCCTCCTAATTATCTCTATTGCTGACCTATACCTGCTAACCAGGTCCTCACTCCTACGTCTGCCAACATCGTTGCCTCCAGCACTGAGACAGATAATAGGATTGCTCCCATTACCTCTCATGATGTCATCCAGACGGCTAACAACATCCTTCATCCCAGCCCCTGGAAAACACACTCTCTGCTTCCTACTCCTATCCTTCAAGCAGAATGCCCTATCCATGTACCTAATCTGGCTATCCCCAATAACAACAATGTTTTTACCTTCCTTGGCGACATCCGTCGTGATGTTCCCAGTAGTCTTGGTTTCAGATCACTGCTAACCAGAACTCCTAAATCCTTGATCCATGATCTACCTCCTCAAACACCTTAGTGAAAAATGTTAGTAAATTCGTAAGACGGGAACGCCCCTTTGTAAAACCGTGTTGAGATTGAGGGAGAGAGAGAGAGAGAGAGAGAGAGAGAGAGAGAGAGAGAGAGAGAGAGAGAGAGAGAGAGAGAGAGAGAGAGAGAGAGAAGAAAGAGAGAGAGAGGGGGAGAGAGAGGGGGAGAGAAAGAGGGAGAGAGAGGTAGAGAAGTAGAGAGAGGGGGAGAGAGCGATGGAGAGAGAGAGAGGGAGAGAGAGAGAGAGGGAGATAGAGGTAGAGAGAGAGAGGTAGAGAGGGAGTGGTAGAGAGGGAGTGGTAGAGAGGGAGAGGTAGAGAGGGAGAAGGAGAGCGGTAGAGAGAGAGAGTGAGAGAGAGACCTGGTCTCAGAACAAACCAGCAGGATCTCTGAATTGGTGAACACTCACACGTCACCCACTCAGTTATTCCTATCCCAGCACAGCAGGTGGTATTGTGCCTTATACAAGACCACAGACCTACATCCCTGCAGCTGCCTCAGTACCCTTCCTCTCTCAAGGGCAGGCGCCTTACATGCCCTACACACCCACCACCTCAAGCTGACCACATCATGAGGAGCCAGTCTATCAGCATCCTGTCGGCCAACATTAGAGGTTTCATTACTAATGTTGGAGAGCTCACACATAGTTTTGTGAACACTCGACGTCCCGACATGATAGCTGTTGTTGAAACATTTTTGGATGACAGGACTCCAGAAAATTTTGCAAGAACTGCTGGCTACACCTCATGGATGAAAAGAGACAGGCAAGGGCAAGGAGGAGGTGTTGCTGTGTGCTTCTCTAAAAGTGTTCATGCCCAGCACATTGATGTTGCCACCCCTACACATCTTGAAATGATGTTCTTCAAGTTCTGCATAAACACTAGTACCTCTGTACTAGCATGCGCAATGTACAGATCTCAGTGGCAACATGCAGTCCCTATCAACTTCCTAATGGAAAATACTGACTCCCTTCTGCTACAACACAACTGTCAACATATCATAATTGTTGGTGACCTCAACCAACACCTTATACAGAGTGACTTTGATGACCTTCTTGCAGTATTTGACATGAGAAACTTTGATTTCCCTACTCACATCTCTTGACCCAGTAGTGAGTGATCTGGCAGAAGGCATAGTCACTTGTCAACCCCTCGGCTACGTTGGATCGTCTGACCACAAGGCTGTTTTACAACACTTAAGATCCCAACAGAACGAGGTGAGGAGTCCACACTCACAACCTGGCTATGGGAAAGAGGTAATTGGCCAGCCCTTTGCTCTGAGCTTGCCATCACCGATTGGAATGCTCTTCTCCAAGGGGATGTTGACAACCAAGTGAAAGACTTCACTGGACACATCCTTAATCTGCAACAAGAACACATTCCTCACCGGCAATATGTGACAAAGCCTGCAGATCAGCCTTGGTTTGGCTTTCGTTGTAGAGAGGCTGCTACTGCTAAGTACAAAGCATGGCGAAGGTATAAGACACATCCTACCACCTATAACAGGAACTTGCACATGCAAGCCTGTAGGCATATGGGTGATGTTCAAAAGTGGGCCATTGCTAAATGGGAGGTGGACACTAAAAGTAAGCTAGCATCAGGTAGGTAGGCTCCAAAACCTGGTGGTCTCTCGTCAAGGACAGTCAAGGTTATCTGCCTGATAAATTCATTCCACCTCTAAATCGACAGGGTGGAACCACCTCTACTAGTAGTCAAGAGAAGGCGGACCTCTTTGCTACCAAAATGCAAGTTCCTGATCCAGCAAGGGACCCTCCTTGGCTAGCTGCAATAACTGTGTCAAAACTGTCAGTGGTGACAATAAGGCAGGAGGAGGCGAATTTCCTTCTTAAATCGCTTGACCAAGAAAAGGCTGTGGGCCCAGACAAGTTGAGCCTAAGATTGCTGAGGTGTGCAGACCAGCTAGCAGCACCTCTAACTCGCATCTTTCAGCACTGCCTAGTACAGTGTAAATGGCCCTCGCTATGGAAAGAGGCAAATGTAGTCCCTGTTCAAAAAAAGGAGAGCAGAGCAGAAATCAGCAACTACAGACCAGTGTCACTCCTGTCAATCACTGGTAAGATCCTTGAGACAATAATCTCAAGACAAATGACAGGGTTTTTTGACTATCACTCACAACTTTGTGACCGTCAATATGGCTTCAGGAAAGGTTACTCTGCTGCTGATCTGTTGTTAAACCTCTCCACTAAGTGGCACCAGTCACTGGATGAATCCAAAGTCAGCTGTGTGGTAGCACTGGACATTGCTGGCGCTTTCGACCGGGTGTGGCACAAGGGTCTCTTAGCAAAACTTCAAGCACTGGGAATTGCAGGCTCTACGTTATTGACTCCTCAGTGATTACCTTCATGGTAGATCTCTAAGGGTAGTTCTCAATGGAACGGAATCAGCAAGACATCCTATTGGGGCAAGTGTTCCACAAGGAAGCGTACTGGGACCATTGTTATGGAATGTCTACTTCAACGACCTTCATCTCATCCCAGAATCCCATGCATATGCAGATGACTGCACACTGACATTCACTTATCCAAGAGAAGAAATGCCAGCTGCTCTAAGCTACATCAATCACCAGCTGAGTGCTATATCAGCTTGGGGAAATAGATGGCAAGTAACATTTGCACCTGAGAAAACGCAAATGATAATCGTCTCTAGGCACCATGATGGTAATGCTTGTGCAGTAGTAAAGGATGAATGGGAGGGTGTTAACACCTGGAGAAGAAGTTGATATCCTTGGGGTGAAATTTGACTCCAAACTAACCATGAAGAACCATGTAAGTCTAGCAAACAAGGCAGTCAGGAGGCTTACAGCACTTCGCCGTATCTCGCATCTGCTTGACAGTAGGGGTTGCATGATTCTGTACGAGGCACAAGTACGCTCACACCTTGAGTATGCCCCACTTTCTTGGTTTGCCTGCCCCTCTCTCATCTTCGACTGCTTGACAGAGTAGAGAACAGAGCAAGACGTCTCATCTCTCGCCTGGACCCATCCTGGATAGATCTGTCATTTCAGCAGAGCCTTAAACACAGGAGGGATGTGGGTGGCCTTACTGTTATGTACAAGGCCAATATTGTCAAAGTACCACACTTGGATCCACTTCGTGGACAGCGTGAAACAAGCTTTTATGCCACAAGACGGGCAGGAAGCAGTAACTTCACTCTGGCTGTACCCTTCTCCAGAACATCACTCCATCTGAGATCATATATACCCAGGATGACTCGAGTATGGAACACATTCGTACTGCATAATGATGTCAACGAGATAACGTCAGTTGATCAAATGAAAATGTTGGCCCACAGATGGCTCCAACTTCATCCTGTTCCCTACTTGTATGTCTCATAACAATAAAAATACTTTCAAATGAGCTGATGTAGGCAATAGCTCTTAGCTAACCAATAAAGTTAGGAATCCTTAACTTGTAAATAGCTTGCCAATAAAACAAGGGATCCTTAACCTTGTCAAACCCTGTGTAAAAAAAAAGAGAGAGAGAAAGAGAGGTGAGAGAGAGAGGAGTGAGAGAAAGAGGGGTGAGAGAGAGAGAGAGAGAGAGAGAGGTGTGTACTCACCTAATTGTACTCACCTAATTGTGGTTGCAGGGGTTGAGACTCAGCTCCTGGCCCCGCCTCTTCAATGAGTGCTACTAGGTCCTCTCTCTCTCCATGCTCTATGAGCTTTATCGTACCTCATCTTAAACCTGTCTATGGTTCCTGCCTCCACTACGTCACTTGCTAGGCTGTTCCACTTCCTAACTACCCTATGACTGATGAAATACTTCCTAACATCCTCTTGACTCATCTGAGTCTTCAACTTCCAATTGTGAGCCCTTGTTTCTGTGTCCCCTCTCTGGAACATCCTCTCTCTGTCCACCTTGTCTATTCCACGCAGTATTTTGTATGTTGTTATCATATCTTCCCTAACCCTCCTGTCCTTCAGTGTCGTCAGGCCGATTTCCCTTAACTTTTATTCGTAAGACATTCCCCTTAGCTCTGGAACTAACCTTGTCGCAAACCTTTGCACTTTCTCTAATTTCTTGACGTGCTTGATCAAGTGTGGGTTTCAAACAGGTGCTGCATACTCCAGTATGGGCCTGACGTACACGGTGTACAGTGTCCTGAACGATTCCTTAATATGGTATCGGAACGCTATTCCAAGGTTTGCCAGGCGTCCAAATGCTGCAGCAGTTATCTGGTTGTTGTGTGCTTCCGAAGACGTGCTCGGTGTTATACTCACCCCAAGATTTTTCTTCTTGAGCGAGGTTTGCAGTCTTTGGCCACGTAGCCTATACTCCGTCTGCTGTCATCTTTGCCTTTCCCCGATCTTCATGACTTTGAATTTGGCGGGGTTAAATTCAAGAAGCCAGTTGCTGGACCAGGTGTCCAGCTTCTCCAGGTCTTTTTGAAGTCCTATCTGATCCTCATCTGATTTAATTCCCATCATTAATTTCACATCATCTGCGAACAGGGATACTTCTGAGTCTAACCCTTCCTTCATGTCATTCACAAATACCAGAAATAGCACTGGTCCTAAGACCGACCCCTGTGGAACCCCGCACGTCACAAGTACCCACTGTGATACCTCATCACGTACCATGACTCGTCGTTGCCTCCCTGTCAGGTATTCTCTGATCGATTGCAGTGCCCTTCCTGTTATACACGCCTGATCCTCTAGCTTCTGCCGAAGGCATTCCTGCAGTCCAAGAAGATGCAATCAACCCACCCCTCTCTCTCGTGTCTTACTTCTGTTCTGTTACCTTATCATAAAACTCCAGTAGGTTTGTGACACAGGATTTGCTTTCCATGAATCTGTGCTGGTTGTCGTTTATAATCTTGTTCCGTTCCAGGTACTCCACCACTCTCCTCCTGATAATCTTCTCCATGACTTTGCATACTATACACGTCAGTGGCACTGGTCTATGGTTTAGTGCCTCTTTTCTATATCCTTTTTTAAATATTGGTACTACATTTGCCGTCTTCCATACCTCAGGTAGTTGCCCAGTTTCATGGGATGTGTTGAAGATTGTGGTTAGTGGCACACAGCATTTCTGCTCCCTCTGTAAGAACCCACGGAGAGATGTCTGATCCCATTGCCTTTGAGGTATCAAGGTCCCTTGGCAACTTCGTCACCTCCTCCTCAGTTGCGTGTACTTCATCCAACACTTGTTGGTATATTCCTTGTTGGTGTACCCCTCTGTTCTGTCCACCAAGAGGCCTTCCTGTCTCCACTGTAAATATTTCCTTAAATCTCTTGTTGTGTGTGTGTGCTTGCATGTATATGCGTGCTTGTCCGTGTGTGTCTTTATGTGTATGTGTGTGCGTGTGTGACCAACAGAATTCGTAACATAACTTCATTAATACCGATAATGTCTGCTACGGTCGAATTTAAAACACTAAAAAGAGTAGAAGAAGCAATTTTGCCGTTATCAGTCGGTCAGTTCTCGTAGGAGGTGATCAATCTCTCTTCTTTCTTAAACATGTATTAAGTTGGTTGGTTAATAGGGTTCAAAACCTACCCACAAAAATACTTTAATTCCTACAATTTTAATTGAGGAAAATATATGGTTTCTTGTATATATCCCCTTGAAGCCTATAGCATAGGTTGGTTGGTTGAAGTTTAAAACCTATCAACCTATCACCTACACTATGATCATAAATGCTGCTTGGTGAGCTGTCCACTAACGGACAGAAATAATTCAATTACTACAACAGGGATTAATGTCTCAGGATGTATATACTCTGGGAGAAATAAAACCCTCTAAGTACATATCCTCTGTTGCATAGACATATGGCCAGAGCTTAAACACTAGACCAGAAGTCAGGTACAACACTTGGAATTGACGTCACGGGTGATTGATGTCAACTCATTAGTGGAGTGAGTCGTGAAAATGGTACGTTGGTCAGTGAAGCATTTCTAACACCCAGCCATAGTTATTTAGATTAAGATTCGTAATATAAATAAAAAATGTACTGCTAATAAACAAAATATCTTTAAATAAGTTCCATATATATCTCTTGACCACTAACAGCCTCTTTAAAGAAATATGACAAAACACTTGACAGTGGTTCTGAGAGAACTGGTTCAGTCTCTCTGCCTCAACCTTACGTGTCAGCGACTGTGATCAGTTTAGTGTTGGGTGAGGTAGTGACCGCATGTGTGTGTTACAGTGCGTAATATTACGTGTTAAGTGTTAGTGATACACTGAATGATATTGTGTGAAGTGTAATGCACAAAGTGTAATTGATATGTGGATAAAATCAAACAATAGATATATTGTTACAGTGTATAAGATGTTACAAGACAATTCTACAATGTTTATTATTAATTATCCTTAGAGGGGATTTTTAAGTGATTTTCAGTGTCACTTTTAATTCCAAATTTGTCCGATATGCTTGTAATTTCCAAGGTTTGTGTAGTGTAACTAGAGTCAGATTAATGGAACAATAAGCAAGTGCACGTCGTTACTGTCTCGAGCTGCTGAAACCACTTCCGTGGGTAAACATTAACTATGTACAGCACCTTACAGTACAGGAGGACAATGACAACGATAGCCATCAGCACATATGATAAATGATACGGTCTCATCCCCTACAGTCTATTCCCACACTATTCACTACTCTCTCCGAACTAACCTCCCTTGCCTGATCCCTATCGCCCGTTTACACTATCCCACAAATATTTAATGAGAGATCTACATTTGTTACAACAGAGCAACCTTATACTTGACGGCCCTCCCTCTCACCCAACCCCATTACCTTAGATTTAGCCCTACCCATCGCCCTCCCATTCATCTCAACGACCTCCACTAGCACGTCCAGCTTCGTATATTCGTTAACCAGTAACGTGGTGTCGTCCACATAACCAACAATCTCCGGGTAAACCCTATTTCCCCCACCCACGACGCCACCAAAAACCTTTTCCCGCACCAACCTATAAAAGGGATCCTGTACACACCCGAAGAGCATCTGAGACAGAGGACACCCCTGCCTCAAATCCCTGACCGTGTCCACAACCCCGCCCAATATACCATTAATCTGATCCCTTGCCTAAGTCCCCTGGTAAAACGTGTCAACCCACCCCACTATTTCCTCCCCAAACCCCTGGATGAGGAGAATTCTTCTCATGGTATCCATTTCAACTGAATCATACCCCCACATCCAGCCTAGGGCCTAACCAAGGATATATAGAGATGAAGAACAACCTGAGGACTTCTATTATTTATACTTCTAGATATAAAGCCAAGAATTCTGTTAGCTTTATTGCGAACACTAGTGCACTGTTGTCTTGGTTTTAGATTTCTGCTAACCAGAACTCCTAAATCTTTTTCGCAATCAGTAGTATTTAGCTTACATTATTTAGTTTATATGTCGCATGGTTATTTTCCTGTCCAACATTTAGAACTTTGCATTTGTCTATTTTAAACTGAAATGGCAGATACAGTTTAATATAGACAAATGCAAAGTTCTAAATGTTGGACAGGAAAATAACCTTGCGACATACAACCTAAATAATGTAGAGCTTGATACTACTGATTGCGAAAAGGATTTAGGAGTTCTGGTTAGCAGTAACCTAAAACCAAGACAACGGTGCATTAGTGTTCGCAATAAAGCTAACAGAATTCTTGGCTTCATATCTAGAAGTATAAATAATAGAAGTCCTCAAGTTGTTCTTCAACTCTATATATCCTTGGTTAGGCCTCATTTAGACTACGCTGCTCAGTTCTGGTCACCGTATTATAGAATGGATATAAATGCTCTGGAAAACGTACAGAGGAGGATGACAAAGATGATCCCATGTATCAGAAATCTTCCCTATGAGGATAGACTGAGGGCCCTGAATCTGCACTCGATAGGTGTAGAATTAGGGGGGATATGATCGAGGTGTATAAATGGAAAGCAGGAATAAATAAAGGGGATGTAAATAGCGTGCTGAAAATTTCCAGCCAAGAAGTTGGAGAAACTCAGATTCAGGAAGGATTTAGGAAAGCACTGGTTTGGTAGTAGAGTTGTGGGTGAGTGAAACAAACTCCCGAGTGCAGTTGAGGCTAAAACGTTGTGTAGTTTTAAAAAAAAAAAGGTTAGATAAATACATGAGTGGGTGTGGGTGGGTGTGAGTTGGACCTGACTAGCTTGCGCTGCTGGGTCTGGTGCCGTGCCCCTTCCTTGAGTGGAGGTGACCAGACTGGGTGGGTCATTTGGCTAATTCGGCGGGGGGAGACATGGACCTGCTCTGCATGGGTCAGTAGGCCTGTTGCAGTGTTCCTTCTTTCTTATGTTCTCTTTTTCCCCCTCCTATTCATGTCTCCCACAAAATCATCAATAATGGAATGCCCAGAAAGCATTGACCTACCCGGAAGGCCATACTGTCCCGATGAGAAAACACGATCCACGACTCAGTACAGTTTCCCAACACCTTGGCAAACAGTTTACGGTTACCACACAACACAAAAATCGCAGCATAATCCCCAAGACTCCTCTGCCTCTCGCCCTTCGGCACCAACACTGCCGCTGCCGTTGACTGTACCAGCACTATTTAACATGGTACATCTCCTTTGTAAAGGACATCAATAATATGTTTTTTTTTTTTTTTTATCTTTGATTTCTTAGACACCCATGGGTCAGTTGATAACACCCTCAGCTCACATACCGAGAGGTCCGTGGCTCGATCCCCGTCACGGTTGGAAACTTTTAATATGTTTCCTTAAACATTCTGTCCCTTTTCACTAGAAGTTACTAAGTGGTTTAAACCTTGGTAATAAATACCGACAAGTTGGTTTAGAAAGACACGTAAGCAAACACTATAACATATTTATTAGAAAACGTTTCGGTCCTGGGACCTTGATCACTTCTAACATGTTAGAAGTGATCAAGGTCCCAGGACCGAAACGTTTTCTAATAAATATGTTATAGTGTTTGCTCACGTGTCTTTCTAAACCAAGTTACTAAGTATCTGGGTGTCATTAACCGTGGCATCCCGGGGGAGGTAGTATACCTTAGACAGGACAGGAATTCGTAATGAGATTAATTAGGATAACATTTTTAGCTTCTAAAATTGATCAGTTTACAAAAACGCTATACACCTTTAATGCAACTCTTCAACAACTGTAGCTTGGTAATGATTGTGCGAATTTTATCGTAACAGTGGTATTAGTGTGAACATCTTGTATGTTATTTGAGATGTCTAAAATATCAAGATTAGCCAGTGACAAACTTAACTTCTCTAAATTTAAGGCAGCAAGGTAGATATTTCCACCAGATTTACGAAATATTCTCAGCTCATTAAGCGACGCTGTATTTTGTCACTGAACGTAGTAGTCTCGTTTTCTCTTCGTGTTCAGTTCCGAATTCTAGACGTCATATTATATAGTACATAATTTTGATGACCAGATATTCGTTAAGTTGTAAGGAAAGTCTTTACTGATGAAGTCTACTGAAGTACGTGATGCAGTGCATTAAAATAGTTGAGGGACTCCTTCCCTTAACCTAGTTGGCGTGATATAAACGTGGCCAGAGTTTTGTCAGTGCAAACACCAATCGACTTCTGTTATTCATATAGCAAAATAACATGAACACCTGCTAACTGAACTGTCAAATAACTGAATAAACAATTTAAATGTGTTACAGGTCCATTTTTGCGCTATCATCCAAGACGATAATGCACCAGTTCATACCGCTAGAGATGTTCAAAACTGGTGTGAATAACACGAAAGTGAAGGTGAACACTGGGATTGGCCTCCACAATCACTGGATCTAAATATTATCGAGCATCTGTGGGGTCAATTGGAACTGCAAGTCAGGAACAAATTTCCTCCACCGTCGTCTTCGGAAGTTTCAGCAAGTTGTGCTTGAGTAATGGCTCAAAATTTCCCTGGGTACCGTTCAAATGCTATATGAATAAATTTTTCTATGAATTAGCGCTGTTTTAGCTGTAAATGGCCAACTCCACACTGTAACTAAAATATATTAAAGAACAAGGTGTTCCTATTAATTTGTTCCAACTCCTGTATTTCTTACTCACTGAATAAGGTTGACATAGCAGTGTAATTAGTGACATTCAGTGTATTTAGTAACGTAGCATTGTAATTAGTTTGTGGTTTCATTGCAGTAGATTACAATGACTGGAGACAAACATGAGTTCACGAATTGAATGTGTAAGTCAAATGCTATTTCACCAGTCTTCTGCTATCATAAATTGTTGAGCTACACAACACTGGTCACACACGTCTCACTCATGGGTATCTCATGGAGAGGTGTCCAGTTCCACTGTGTATATGTTGTCAGGTTCCAGTTTAAGTTTTCCATATTCTGCTGGATGGTCCAGTCTATCAGCGAGCACGGAGAATTTACCTTCTACGTCGTCCCTGCTCTAACACTCTTACTCTATCTTCCCTCCTCGCTGACAGCCCCTGCTTAAACACAGACACTATCTTACCTCCTCGCTGACAGTCCCACCTTAGACACACACACACACACTATCTTGCCTCCTCGCTGACAGTCCCACCTTAGACACAGACACTATCTTACCTCCTCGCTGACAGTCCCACCTTAGACACACACACACTATCTTGCCTCCTCGCTGACAGTCCCACCTTAGACACAGACACTATCTTACCTCCTCGCTGACAGCTCCACCTTAGACACTATCTTGCCTCCTCGCTGACAGTCCCACCTTAGACACAGACACTATCTTACCTCCTCGCTGACAGTCCCACCTTAGACACAGACTCTATCTTACCTCCTCGCTGACAGCTCCACCTTAGACACTATCTTACCTCCTCGCTGACAGTCCCACCTTAGACACAGACACTATCTTACCTCCTCGCTGACAGCCCCACCTTAGACACAGACACTATCTTACCTCCTCGCTGACAGTCCCACCTTAGACACAGACACTATCTTCCCTCCTCGCTGACAGCTCCACCTTAGACAGACACTACCTTACCTCCTCGCTGACAGCTCCACCTTAGACACAGACACTATCTTACCTCCTCGCTGACAGCTCCACCTTAGACACAGACTATCTTACCTCCTCGCTGACAGTCCCACCTTAGACACAGACACTATCTTACCTCCTCGCTGACAGTCCCACCTTAGACACAGACTATCTTACCTCCTCGCTGACAGTCCCACCTTAGAAACAGACTATCTTACCTCCTCGCTGACAGTCCCACCTTAGACACAGACTATCTTACCTCCTCGCTGACAGCCCCACCTTAGACACAGACACTATCTTACCTCCTCGCTGACAGCCCCACCTTAGACACATACACAATCTTACCTCCTCGATGACAGCCCTACCTTAGACACAGACACTATCTTACCTCCTCGCTGACAGTCCCGCCTTAGACACAGACACTATCTAACCTCCTCGCTGACAGTCCCACCTTAGACACACACACACTATCTTGCCTCCTCGCTGACAGTCCCACCTTAGACACAGACACTATCTTACCTCCTCGCTGACAGCTCCACCTTAGACACTATCTTACCTCCTCGCTGACAGTCCCACCTTAGACACAGACTATCTTACCTCCTCGCTGACAGTCTCACCTTTGACACAGACTATCTTACCTCCTCGCTGACAGTCCCACCTTAGACACACACACACTATCTTGCCTCCTCGCTGACAGTCCCACCTTAGACACAGACACTATCTTACCTCCTCGCTGACAGCTCCACCTTAGACACTATCTTACCTCCTCGCTGACAGTCCCACCTTAGACACAGACTATCTTACCTCCTCGCTGACAGTCTCACCTTTGACACAGACTATCTTACCTCCTCGCTGACAGTCCCACCTTAGACACACACACACTATCTTGCCTCCTCGCTGACAGTCCCACCTTAGACACAGACACTATCTTACCTCCTCGCTGACAGCTCCACCTTAGACACTATCTTGCCTCCTCGCTGACAGTCCCACCTTAGACACAGACACTATCTTACCTCCTCGCTGACAGCTCCACCTTAGACACTATCTTACCTCCTCGCTGACAGTCCCACCTTAGACACAGACACTATCTTACCTCCTCGCTGACAGCCCCACCTTAGACACAGACTATCTTACCTCCTCGCTGACAGTCCCACCTTAGACACAGACACTATCTTCCCTCCTCGCTGACAGTCCCGCCTTAGACACAGACACTATCTTATCTCCTCGCTGACAGCTCCACCTTAGACACAGACACTATCTTACCTCCTCGCTGACAGCTCCACCTTAGACACAGACTATCTTACTTCCTCGCTGACAGCTCCACCTTAGACACAGACTCTCTTACCTCCTCGCTGACAGTCCCACGTTAGACACAGACACTATCTTACCTCCTCGCTGACAGCTCCACCTTAGACACAGACACTATCTTACCACCTCGCTGACAGCTCCACCTTAGACACTACCTTACCTTCTCGCTGACAGCTCCACCTTAGACACAGACACTATCTTACCTCCTCGCTAACAGCTCCACCTTAGACACAGACACTATCTTACCTCCTCGCTGACAGCTCCACCTTAGACACAGACTATCTTACCTCCTCGCTGACAGCTCCACCTTAGACACAGACACTATCTTACCTCCTCGCTGACAGTCCCACCTTAGACACACACTATCTTACCTCCTCGCTGACAGTTCCACCTTAGAAACAGACTATCTTACCTCCTCGCTGACAGTCCCACCTTAGACACAGACTATTTTACCTCCTCGCTGACAGTCCCACCTTAGACACACACTATCTTACCTCCTCGCTGACAGTCCCACCTTAGGCACACACTATCTTACCTCCTCGCTGACAGTCCCACCTTAGACACAGACTATCTTACCTCCTCGCTGACAGTCCCGCCTTAGACACAGACACTATCTTACCTCCTCGCTGACAGTCCCACCTTAGACACAGACTATCTTACCTCCTCGCTGGCAGTCCCACCTTAGACAGACACTATCTTACCTCCTCGCTGACAGTCCCACCTTAGACACAGACTATCTTACCTCCTCGCTGACAGTCCCACCTTAGACACAGACTATCTTACCTCCTCGCTGACAGTCCCACCTTAGACACAGACACTATCTTACCTCCTCGCTGACAGCCCCACCTTAGACACAGACACTATCTTACCTCCTCGCTGACAGCCCCACCTTAGACACAGACTATCTTACCTCCTCGCTGACAGTCCCACATTAGACACAGACACTATCTTACCTCCTCGCTGACAGCCCCACCTTAGACACAGACTATCTTACCTCCTCGCTGACAGTCCCACCTTAGACACAGACACTATCTTACCTCCTCGCTGACAGCCCCACCTTAGACACAGACACTATCTTACCTCCTCGCTGACAGCCCCACCTTAGACACAGACTATCTTACCTCCTCGCTGACAGTCCCACATTAGACACAGACACTATCTTACCTCCTCGCTGACAGTCCCACCTTAGACACAGACACTATCTTACCTCCTCGCTGACAGCCCCACCTTAGACACAGACACTATCTTACCTCCTCGCTGACAGCCCCACCTTAGACACAGACTATCTTACCTCCTCGCTGACAGTCCCACATTAGACACAGACACTATCTTACCTCCTCGCTGACAGCCCCACCTTAGACACAGACTATCTTACCTCCTCGCTGACAGTCCCACCTTAGACACAGACACTATCTTACCTCCTCGCTGACAGCCCCACCTTAGACACAGACACTATCTTACCTCCTCGCTGACAGTCCCACCTTAGACACACACTATCTTGTCTCCTCGCTGACAGCCCCACCTTAGACACAGACACTATCTTACCTCCTCGCTGACAGTCCCACCTTAGACACAGACTATCTTACCTCCTCGCTGACAGCCCCACCTTAGACACAGACTATCTTACCTCCTCGCTGACAGCCCCACCTTAGACACAGACTATCTTACCTCCTCGCTGACAGCCCCACCTTAGACAGACACTATCTTACCTCCTCGCTGACAGCCCCACCTTAGACACAGACTATCTTACCTCCTCGCTGACAGCTCCACCTTAGACACAGACTATCTTACCTCCTCGCTGACAGCCCCACCTTAGACACAGACTATCTTACCTCCTCGCTGACAGCCCCACCTTAGACACACAGACTATCTTACCTCCTCGCTGACAGCCCCACCTTAGACACAGACTATCTTACCTACTCGCTGACAGTCCCACATTAGACACAGACTCGATCTTTGACTTTTTGACAACAAATTTATTACACAACCTTTGATAATACTTCCCTTTAACAATCTTCACTAACTTTACAACCTCTACCTTGTAGCGCTGTATGACCCTGGTGGTTTAGCGCTTAGTGTTGATTATAATAATAATCATCGTCCAGTAACACTTGTTTACGAAGCTCTGGTTGCTACAGCGTAATAAGGAGACTCCGGCCCAGGCAGGTGTGTCGCATGAAATAATTAGTTTGCAATAGTTAATGTAAATTGATTATGATATTAAGGTCTTAATGGTAGAGGAAGATGATTAATATAAATTTCTTTCTTTCGTTTTCCTTTACAGGTAAGTGTGGATTACTGGTCATCGTGGGACAACTCTCGCACCGCATGACAGGTAAGTGTGGATTACTGGTCATCGTGGGACAACTCTCGCACCGCATGACAGGTAAGTGTGGATTACTGGTCATCGTGGGACAACTCTCGCACCGCATGACAGGTAAGTGTGGATTACTGGTCATCGTGGGACAACTCTCGCACCGCATGACAGGTAAGTGTGGATTACTGGTCATCGTGGGACAACTCTCGCACCGCATGACAGGTAAGTGTGGATTACTGGTCATCGTGGGACAACTCTCGCACCGCATGACAGGTAAGTGTGGATTACTGGTCATCGTGGGACAACTCTCACACCGCATGACAGGTAAGTGTGGATTACTGGTCATCGTGGGACAACTCTCGCACCGCATGACAGGTAAGTGTGGATTACTGGTCATCGTGGGACAACTCTCGCACCGCATGACAGGTAAGTGTGGATTACTGGTCATCGTGGGACAACTCTCGCACCGCATGACAGGTAAGTGTGGATTACTGGTCATCGTGGGACAACTCTCGCACCGCATGACAGGTAAGTGTGGATTACTGGTCATCGTGGGACAACTCTCGCACCGCATGACAGGTAAGTGTGGATTACTGGTCATCGTGGGACAACTCTCGCACCGCATGACAGGTAAGTGTGGATTACTGGTCATCGTGGGACAACTCTCGCACCGCATGACGGTAAGTGTGGATTACTGGTCATCGTGGGACAACTCTCGCACCGCATGACAGGTAAGTGTGGATTACTGGTCATCGTGGGACAACTCTCGCACCGCATGACAGGTAAGTGTGGATTACTGGTCATCGTGGGACAACTCTCGCACCGCATGACAGGTAAGTGTGGATTACTGGTCATCGTGGGACAACTCTCGCACCGCATGACAGGTAAGTGTGGATTACTGGTCATCGTGGGACAACTCTCGCACCGCATGACAGGTAAGTGTGGATCACTGGTCATCGTGGGACAACTCTCGCACCGCATGACAGGTAAGTGTGGATTACTGGTCATCGTGGGACAACTCTCGCACCGCATGACAGGTATGTCCATATTACTACGATAAATATACCTGACCAATGAACACAGTGTTGCTAATTGTCAGTTGTATCAACACTTGTGAATTGTCGTTGGTGTTGCTTCTGATAGCTTGTAATGTGAAACTTGTGCGAAATACAGTATGTTGCAGACTAGCTCAGGTGATCGTGGTTGTCTGGTTCCCACGAGTCTACACCAGAGTTTACTAGTGTGTGACAGTAGTCACCTGGTTCCCACGAGTCTACACCAGAGTTTACTAGTGTGTGACAGTAGACACCTGGTTCCCACGAGTCTACACCAGTTTACTAGTGTGTGACAGTAGTCACTGGTTCCCACGAGTCTACACCAGAGTTTACTAGTGTGTGACAGTAGTCACTGGTTCCCACGAGTCTACACCAGAGTTTACTAGTGTGTGACAGTAGTCACATGGTTCCCACGAGTCTACACCAGAGTTTACTAGTGTGTGACAGTAGTCACCTGGTTCCCACGAGTCTACACCAGAGTTTGCTAGTGTGTGACAGTAGTCACCTGGTTCCCACGAGTCTACACCAGAGTTTACTACAGTGTGACAGTAGTCACCTGGTTCCCACGAGTCTACACCAGAGTTTACTAGTGTGTGACAGTAGCCACCTGGTTCCCACGAGTCTACACCGGAGTTTACTAGTGTGTGACAGTAGTCACCTGGTTCCCACGAGTCTACACCAGAGTTCACTAGTGTGTGACAGTAGTCACTGGTTCCCACGAGTCTACACCAGAGTTTACTAGGGTGTGACAGTAGTCGCAGGGTTCCCACGAGTCTACACCAGAGTTTACTAGTGTGTGACAGTAGTCACCTGGTTCCCACGAGTCTACACCAGAGTTTACTAGTGTGTGACAGTCACTGGTTCCCACGAGTCTACACCAGAGTTTGCTAGTGTGTGACAGTAGTCACCTGGTTCCCACGAGTCTACACCAGAGTTTACTAGTGTGTGACAGTAGTCACCTTGTTCCCACGAGTCTACACCAGAGTTTACTAGTGTGTGACAGTAGTCACCTGGTTCCCACGAGTCTACACCAGAGTTTACTAGGGTGTGACAGTAGTCGCAGGGTTCCCACGAGTCTACACCAGAGTTTACTAGGGTGTGACAGTAGTCGCTTGGTTCCCACGAGTCTACACCAGTTTACTAGTGTGTGACATTAGTCACCTGGTTCCCAAGAGTCTACACCAGAGTTTACTAGTGTGTGACAGTAGTCACCTGGTTCCCACGAGTCTACACCAGAGTTTACTAGTGTGTGACAGTAGTCACCTGGTTCCCACGAGTCTACACCAGAGTCTACTAGTGTGTGACAGTAGTCACTGGTTCCCACGAGTCTACACCAGAGTTTACTAGGGTGTGACAGTAGTCGCAGGGTTCCCACGAGTCTACACCAGAGTTTACTAGTGTGTGACAGTAGTCACCTGGCTCCCACGAGTCTACACCAGAGTTTACTAGTGTGTGACAGTAGTCACCTGGTTCCCACGAGTCTACACCAGAGTTTACTAGTGTGTGACACTAGTCACCTGGTTCCCACGAGTCTACACCAGAGTCTACTAGTGTGTGACAGTAGTCACCTGGTTCCCACGAGTCTACACCAGAGTTTACTAGTCTGTGACAGTAGTCACCTGGTTCCCACGAGTCTACACCAGAGTTTACTAGTCTGTGACAGTAGTCACCTGGTTCCCACGAGTCTACACCAGAGTTTACTAGTGTGTGACAGTAGACACCTGGTTCCCACGAGTCTACATCAGAGTTTACTAGTGTGTGACAGTAGACACCTGGTTCCCACGAGTCTACACCAGAGTTTACTAGTGTGTGACAGTAGTCACCTGGTTCCCACGAGTCTACTCCAGAGTTTACTAGTGTGTGACAGTAGTCACCTGGTTCCCACGAGTCTACATCAGAGTTTACTAGTGTGTGACAGTAGACACCTGGTTCCCACGAGTCTACACCAGAGTTTACTAGTGTGTGACAGTAGTCACCTGGTTCCCACGAGTCTACACCAGAGTTTACTAGTGTGTGACACTAGTCACCTGGTTCCCACGAGTCTACACCAGAGTCTACTAGTGTGTGACAGTAGTCACCTGGTTCCCACGAGTCTACACCAGAGTTTACTAGTGTGTGACAGTAGTCACCTGGTTCCCACGAGTCTACACCAGAGTTTACTAGTGTGTGACAGTAGTCACCTGGTTCCCACGAGTCTACACCAGAGTTTACTAGTGTGTGACAGTAGACACCTGGTTCCCACGAGTCTACATCAGAGTTTACTAGTGTGTGACAGTAGACACCTGGTTCCCACGAGTCTACACCAGAGTTTACTAGTGTGTGACAGTAGTCACCTGGTTCCCACGAGTCTACACCAGAGTTTACTAGTGTGTGACAGTAGTCACCTGGTTCCCACGAGTCTACATCAGAGTTTACTAGTGTGTGACAGTAGTCACTGGTTCCCACGAGTCTACACCAGTTTACTAGTGTGTGACAGTAGTCACCTGGTTCCCACGAGTCTACACCAGAGTTTACTAGTGTGTGACAGTAGTCACCTGGTTCCCACGAGTCTACACCAGAGTTTACTAGTGTGTGACAGTAGACACCTGGTTCCCACGAGTCTACACCAGAGTTTACTAGTGTGTGACAGTAGTCACCTGGTTCCCACGAGTCTACATCAGAGTTTACTAGTGTGTGACAGTAGACACCTGGCTGTATTTAAGGTGTGCAGGATTAGGACCACCAATAAGTCGACACTTGTCAATTTCAGTAACTGCAGTAAATTCACAGTCCTGTGTTGCAGAGAACAACACAAACCTCTACATCAGAGAGTTGTTAATAATTAATTAAGTGTTGAACATTATGGTTTTATCCTATAAAAAAGTGATATATAATTGCCAGCAGAACTGTTATTTTTTTTTAAATCTGAGATTGTCATTATCATAGTGTTTAGTCTGGCACTGTTGTGGCGGGAACCTGGCACTGTTGTGACCGGGAACCTGGCACTGTTGTGGCGGGAACCTGGCACTGTTGTGGCCGGGAAGAAAATTGACATTTTTGACCTAATACGAAAATATCAAACATTATTTTTCATGAGTGTGACTCGTTTAGATTTAATATTAATTTAAGTTTAAATAATGACTGAGAACAGTGTAACAATAAGCAGTGAAGTTCCTGATCAGCGACCTATATTATGGCTGAAGTCTTAGCTGACGTATTCCTGGGAAAATATTATTTTCTGTGATTATTTTATTCGTAAATGATTTTGTCTTGACGGATACTGACTGCAGTTTTTATAACCTAAAATATAAATCGAATTGTCATTTGGAATTCTTTATGCACAAATAAAAGCATTTTTAGTAATATTTTGCAATGAAAATTCGACCACATTTCATCTATACTGAAAGCGATGTTGAGAAGTTTAAAAATTATCGATTTTTAATTATATAATTCTAGTTAAGTAAAAAAAAATAACTAGCCGCAGAGGTTAACAGTTAATCTTCATTACCGTCGTACTTAATGAAGTTGTGGAATATCGTGTGGACGGTGAAGTAACGTTGTTCACTACTTGAAGTTTTTGTAAAGGTTGTAAACATTTAGGGAATTGTATGTTTTTTAATATAATAGCAAAGGACATTTTTCTGGCATGCACAAACACCAGTGATGATGATAAATTAGATACATGTGCAACTCTTGGGTATCTTTATTGAGGAAACGTTTCGCTACACAGTGGCTTCATCAGTCCATACAAAGGAGAACACTGAAGAACAGGAGGAGAATGAGGTAATCAGTCCCTCAACCTTGAGTCGATGTGGTCAGTCCATCAATCTTGAATAGAATACGGCATATTAGCGGAGAAGCAGCTTATAAACCATATAGCAGGAGAGGTGCAGCAGTCGTAGGTGGTGTCACATTTGTTCAATGTGGAAGTAGGTCGTGCCCAAGGGTTAGGCAAGTGAAGAATTCCCAAATATTAAGATCCCAAGAAGTTGCAGTGGTCAGTCCATCAAGATTGATGGACTAACCACATCGACTCAAGGTTGAGGGACTGATTACCTCATTCACCTCCTGTTCTTCAAGTTTCTCCTGTGTATGGACTGATGAAGCCACCGTGTGGCGAAACTTTTCCTCAATAAAAATATATTTTTTTCAATTACGTTAATGATTTTGTACCTAATCCAAGTAAATATATTTTCTACAAGTTGACAATAATTTAATAAACAAACACAATGGAAAATACTTTTTCCGTTAGATTCAGAATGAGTTTTGTGAAATTATTGCATACACAAATTTTTGCTTGCCCCACTCGGCAAGGAAAGCCCATGTATGAAAGTTACTGTATAAATCAAAAATTAAAAATTAAATATAATCAAATTTTTTTTCTCATTCTTATGACCAGAGTCTTTGGTAAGATGGGTAAGGAAGAAGGATGCGTGACGATAGAAATATTGGAAAATGGTGGGAGGGGGGAGTGAGGTAGGATATAAAAGGTAAGTGACACAACCACTTTGGTGCAATTTAAAAAGTGTATGTGAAATAATAGAATGTTCTTGAAGGGGTATAATACTAACCCATCGGAGTCACATAGATATAACAGATATATAAGTACATGACTCTGAATTATTGGTAGTAGATATACAAGTTGCAATTTTTTTTTTTCCGATTGCATAACGAATATTGAGATGGCAAGACAAGGCGGTAATTGTCTGGACAATTCATGAAGAATTACTTGGCACGTTAGCGAATTTATATCAGTTGTAAAAGTAGAAATGTTAAACAAGATATCTCCCTAATTAGGGGCGATGATTTTCTTAGTAGACATAGAAGGGTTCTGGTGTTAGCCAATCATCTTCATCTGCAGGGAGGTTGCTCAAAATCATTGGTCGATGGTAATCGTCTTTATGGATGAAGAGACGCAGCCTCTGAGGGAGAGTCATGCTTTGGGTCCTGTGAGGAGGAGTATTGATGACATAATCCGTGGTATTTTCAACTTGGAGAGGATGTTCTCTATCTGGTATGTAGAGTTCTTGCATTGCATAGAGTTGTTTCTTCTTCAGCGTATCAAGGCGTACATTTAAGGCAGTAATATCCTGTTGTATGTGTAAATCTGCCATTTTGACTCTGTCTCTCCTCCTGGTACCTGTAATAAAGCAGAGCTCTATTCTGGACCCGTTGCAACTGTAGCATGTTGGTCTTTGTTGTTAACGACATTGGGACACAAGGATATTCGAGTATAGGTCTTATCATTTTTTACAGATGTTTTTTGACATGTGAAGGGGCTTGATTAAATCTAAAGAGACTGCAAAGACCGGCTTTGGCTATGTTGATCTTTTTATTGACGTGAGATGTTGAGTGGAGCAGCCTGTCTATTTCATATCCCAAGATCTTGTTAGGATTTCTAATGGCTACAGGTGTACCTCTGATGGAGATACCCCCTTATCTTCGATGGTTGATGCAAAACATCGTATCGTGCTAACCAGAACTTTGTCAGGGTTAGTTGTAATTCTCTATTTCTTTTCCAAATTGGATGTTCGAAGAAGTTCAATAATCATTTTTTCTATGTCTCTTTCATATTTGTATTTTCCTGTTACCGGAGTTGATGAGACGACATGGATAACATCATCTGCAAATTGCGTTATAATTGTATCATTAAACTCTGGTTGAGGAAGATCAATCACATAAATATTTAATAGAATTGGACTAAGACAAGAACCTTGTGGGACACCAGCTGCCGGTATATAAGGCTCTGTTGGCTTTCCATGAAAGGTGGGAATGATTGTTCTTTGAGTTAAGAAGTTGTATATAAATCTGAGAAAGGTCCAGTTATGGTCAGGTAGGTCAATAAGTTTGTATATAAGACCATCATGCCATAAGCTATCAAAAGCTTTATGAACATCTCTGGTGGCAATTAGGGCAAGATTGCCCTGGTGTTTTAGACTTGCTACAGTATCATAAATAATATTTATTGCATGATGGGTACCTCTATGTGTCGTAAAGCCAAACTGTTTTTCAGTAAAAAGATGATTAAACTCCATATAGTAGTTCAGTCTGTTGGAAATTATTTTTTCAAGAACTTTCCCAGTGACTTCAAGTAAACACATAGGTCAATAGTTTCCTGGTTGATGGATGTTTTTATTGGGTTTAGCAAGAAAGATCATCCTAGCAGTCTCAAAAACCACTGGGAAATGTCCTGAGGCCAAGATGGCATTAAAGATATTAACCAAAGACTGTTTACAATTTCTGGGTAGGAACTTTATTTGTTTCATTGTTATTCCAGAGAGACCAGGGGCTCTATTTCGCATTCTTCCAATAACCTGACTCATCACAAGTAGTGTGATAGGTCTAGTAAGCGGGTGTGCCTCTTCAAGAGTTGATGTATCGATGGTAGGTAGTGGCTGTAGATCATCCAAGTTCTCATCTCTCCATTCATTGACCAACTGATAGTGATTATTATTAAATCGACGACTGTTATTGTGGGAGAGAATTTTCTCCCATATATCACCCATCAAATTAGCCTGGTCCTGTGGATCATCGAGTTTAATCTCAATGTCTTCATCGTCATCATCAGTGAAGGTATGAATTAGGTAGCTAGGAGCCTTATGCTTTACACCTAAAAGTTGCCGAATCTTACCCCAAAATTTGGCAGGCTCTCGTTTATACTGATTAGCTTTTAGAACTAGCAGTTTCCATAAGTCATGTTTGTGATGACTAATCATGTTAATTAATTCTTGCCTCAATCTATATAATGTAGCTACTGGTGGTTGCCGCGTTTGAAGATGCCTTCGACATTGTTTGATAATTTCTCAAAGCGTCTCTAATTTCCCTCGTAGGTTTATATTGTTGGTAGATCTTTGTGGAAGCTAATTGGCAAGTTGCATTAGTAGCATCAATTATTCGATTGTGAAGGGACCTGATCGCGTCGTCAATTGCAGTGGAAGGTAGATTTTCCAGGGACTCAATTTCATCTTCACCCAGAAATGCCCTGAAGGGGTCAAATCCTAGGGTGTTGAGATTGGGTTTAGGAGTTACAGGTATTCTAAATGGAGAAGTTTGTAGTTGTATTATAACAGGGATATGGTCAGATCCTACATTTCCACCAGGAGAGATACGACAGTGAAAGATGTCACAGTCTCTGTTTGTCAGGACTATATCTGGTGTCCCTGGATGAGGACCAATATACGATTTAATTAAAGAATGGGCCTTGAAATGACAAGTTTCTGGCTGTCATGATATTAAATAATTGTTTTCCTTTCAAGTCACCCAGTGGATTACCAACTCCACAGTTAAAGAGGGCAGGGTGATGACCATTAAAATCTCCCGCTAGAATTGTTGGAATATTTCTGCTTAATATCCTATGTAGAGGAATTGACTCTATATATGGTTGTCTCGGGAGAAAATATCCAGTTCCTATCAACAGTTGGTCATGAGGCGTCGTTAGTTCTATTGCAAGAATGTTATCTTCATCAATATGAATATTTCTAAATGCGTAGCCTAATTTAACTAAGATGGCTACACCACTAAAGGGTCCTCGCGATTTCTCCACAGTAGAGTAACCACGTAATTTAATATGTTAATCAACTCTAGCAGCTGTCTCATTTAAGAGTTTAACATCAGGATTGTAATTATGTAGTTCAACTTCAAGGAGGTAACGGTTGTTAAAGAAATGTTGAACATTAAGTTGGAAAATTGTAATCCCCATTATTTCTTGCACTTCGCACGTTTACTGCGGTCTGAACGTCTGCAAGTAAATTCATGATTGGTATACACGCTATCCCTGCTGGACTCGTCAAGGGGAGGAGGGAAATTCTGAGTAGATGCTTGCGTACTAAAAGTGTCATCATCCTCACTAGAGTTGGTAATATTAACAGAATCATTAGAGTCATTAGTCATCATCAGAAAACTGAGGTGTGATATTCCCAGTTTCAGGAAGCAGAGGCTCATGAAAGTTAATGGGAGACTGTGGAGGCTCCAAGGTAAAATTTGGTAGGCCAGGTGAATTACACTGGGAAAGTTCCTGTTCAACAGGATCAGCTGCAATAGCGGAAGAGTAAGCACCAATTTCTGAGGCATGGTTAGGGTCAGGTATTGACTCATCGGGTTGAGGGGAGTTGACAACCTGGGTATGGGAGGCGGGTGATCCCTGAACAAGGGATGAATTGGGCTTATTTGTAGAAACAGAGTAGGGCACATACTTCCTGTTTTGAGAGGGCTGGGCTATAATAACTTTAACATTATCTGGGATAGTAATGGGAGTGATCCAATTAGCCATTAACAAATCATTGAAAATATTAGAGCAGAGTTGAATGTCACCACCTGCTATGTCCTTGGCCATCATATACATCAGTTGAGCTCTCGTCATATCCCCGGCTGAGGATACCTGAGATATGGGAGGTGAGGATGAACCTTGTGGTTGCGTTTGTGTATGTTGTAGGTAAGGGTTAGATTGGGGCACTCCAAGAGGGGCAGAATTCCAAACATTCCACCGGTTCCAATGTTTGGAATTCTGCCCCTCACCTACAACATACACAAACGCAACCACAAGGTTCATCCTCACCTCCCATATCTCAGGTATCCTCAGCCGGCGATATGACGAGAGCTCAACTGTCCTACACTATCCTCCCATCCCCAGGTTCATGTGTCCAGGAGTCCATCTGTGTCCCCTCAGACATTCTCCCTTCCCCACTTCCTGTCCTAAACTATCCTCCCTTCCCCAGGTTCATGTGTGCAGGAGTCCATCTGTGTCCGCTCAGATATTCTCCCTTCCCCACTTCCTGTCCTACACTCTCCTACCTTCCCCAGGTTCATGTGTCCAGGAGTCCATCTGTGTCCCCTCAGATATTCTCCCTTCCCCACTTCCTGTCCTACACTATCCTACCTTCCCCAGGTTCATGTGTCCATGAGTCCATCTGTGTCCCCTCAGATATTCTCCCTTCCCCACTTCCTGTCCTACACTATCCTACCTTCCCCAAGTTCATGTGTCCAGGAGTCCATCTGTGTCCCCTCAGATATTCTCCCTTCCCCACTTCCTGTCCTACACTATCCTACCTTCCCCAGGTTCATGTGTCCAGAGTCCATCTGTGTCCCCTCAGATATTCTCCCCTTCCCCACTTCCTGTCCTACACTATCCCTACCTTCCCCAGGTTCGTGTGTCCAGGAGTCCATCTGTGTCCCCTCAGATATTCTCCCTTCCCCACTTCCTGTCGTGCTCTATCCTACCTTCTCCAGGTTCATGTGTCCAGGAGTCCATCCGTGTCCCCTCAGATATTCTCCCTTCCCCACTTCCTGTCCTGCTCTATCCTAACCTTCTCCAGGTTCATGTGTCCAGAGTCCATCCGTGTCCCCTCAGATATTCTCCCTTCCCCACTTCCTGTCCCTACACTATCCTACCTCTCCAGGTTCATGTGTCCAGGAGTCCATCTGTGTCCCCTCAGATATTCTCCCTTCCCCACTTCCTGTCCTACACTATCCTACCTTCCCCAGGTTCATGTGTCCAGGAGTCCATCCGTGTCCCATCAGATATTCTCCCTTCCCCACTTCCTGTCCTACACTATCCTACCTTCTCCAGGTTCATGTGTCCAGGAGTCCATCTGTGTCCCCTCAGAATATCTCCCTTCCCCACTTCCTGTCCCTACACTATCCTACCTTCTCCAGGTTCATGTGTCCAGATCCCATCCGTGTCCCCTCAGATATTCTCCCTTCCCCACTTCCTGTCCTACACTATCCTATCTTCTCCAGGTTCATGTGTCCCCTCAGATATTCTCCCTTCCCCACTTCCTGTCCTTCACTATCCTACCTTCCCCAGGTTCATGTGTCCAGGAGTCCATCCGTGTCCCCTCAGATATTCTCCCTTCCCAACTTCCTGTCCTACACTATCCTACCTTCCCCAGGCTCATGTGTCCAGGAGTCCATCTGTGTCCCCTCAGATATTCTCCCTTCCCCACTTCCTGTCTTACACTATCCTACCTCCCCCGGTTCAGTGTCCAGGAGTCCATCTGTGTCCCCTCAGATATTCTCCCTTCCCCACTTCCTGTCTTACACTATCCTACCTTCCCCAGGTGCATGTGTCCAGGAGTCCATCTGTGTCCCCTCAGATATTCTCCCTTCCCCACTTCCTGTCTACACTATCCTACCTTCCCAGTGCATGTGTCCAGGAGCCCATCTGTGTCCCCTCAGATATTCTCCCTTCCCCACTTCCTGTCTTACACTATCCTACCTTCCCCAGGTTCATGTGTCCAGGAGTCCATCTGTGTCCCCTCAGATATTCTCCCTTCCCCACTTCCTGTCTTACACTGTCCTACCTTCCCCAGGTGCACGTGTTCAGGAGTCCATCTGTGTCCCCTCAGATATTCTCCCTTCCCCACTTCCTGTCTTACACTATCCTACCTCCCCAGTTCATGTGTCCAGGAGTCCATCCGGGCCCCCGGATGTCTTCTCCTTCCCTGAACTTCTGGAAATTCTTTTTGATATTTTTGATGCCTCACCCAGTCCCCTTCCGCCCCCCCCCCCAGCAGTCCCACCCCAGGTCCGTGGTTCCAGGTATTCACCCTTCACCACTTCCCTGAGGTCAGCAAGTCCCACCCCAGGTCCGTGGTTCCAGGTATTCACCTTCACCACTTCCCTGAGGTCAGCAAGTCCCACCCGAGGTCCGTGGTTCCAGGTATTCACCCTTCATCACTTCTCTGAGGTCAGCAATTCCCACCCCAGGTCTGTGGTTCCAAGTATACACCCTTCACCACTTCCTGAGTCAGCAAGTCCACCTCAGTCCGTGGCTCCAGGTATTCACCCTTCACCACTTCCCTGAGGTCAGCAAGTCCCACCCCAGGCCCGTGTTCCTAGGTAATACCCCTTCACCACTTCCCTGAGGTCAGCAAGTCCCACCCCAGGCCCGTGGTTCCAGGTATACACCCTTCACCACTTCCCTGAGGTCAGCAAGTCCCACCCCAGGTCCGTGGATCCAGGTATTCACCCTTCACCACTTCCCTGAGGTCAGCAAGTCCCACCCCAGGTCCGTGGCTCCAGGTATACAACCCTTCACTTCCCTGAGGTCAGCAAGTCCCACCCCAGGTCCGTGGCTCCAGGTATACAACCCTTCACCACTTCCCTGAGGTCAGCAAGTCCCACCTCAGGTCCGTGGTTCCAGGTATACACCCTTCACCACTTCCCTGAGGTCAGCAAGTCCCACCCCAGGTCCGTGGCTCCAGGTATACAACCCTTCACCACTTCCCTGAGGTCAGCAGTTTCAGCCAGCCTTGAAGCACTGTCCATATATGATATTACTACACAAGTGTATTAATATCAGTATACAGAGGAAGACGTTATTACAGAGGAGGACACGCAGAAAATCTGCGCTCTGTAATAACTTCTCCTGGACAGACTCGAACGTCGACTACCTGAGACATGAGAGATCTCTATCACAGTTCGTCCACCAAGAACTGGCCACTAGTGAAAATTTGGAACATATATTTATATTTAATATTGTACCTATGTCAGTTATTAACTTGTTCAATTATTTAGCTGTGTAAGTGTATTTGTGAACGTTTTTATGCGCCTAGATTAGTGTGGGTGTGTGAACCTTTGTGTACACAGCATGGTAAGTGTAATGAATTGTTATCAATTATCTTTTTTTTCTTGTTACTGATCGTCTTTATTTTGATTATACACAAAGGTTCACAAGCGCGCACTCTTCTATACATTTAATTCTGTATTTCCACATACACATCCTACATACACATCACACATACAGACGCACAAATAAACACACACCACACACACACACACACACACCACACACACACACACACACACACACACACACACAGCCGCTGTATCAAACATACACATACATTTATTCAACAATCCATATACAATCCTTTTCTTTCAGTATTTCTAGTATGTAAACACACGCACCCACACCTCACACTTCTTCCTCTACGCTACACACACATGTACACACAAATATGTAAATCATGTGTACAAACACCGACACTCCTTAAGGAGAAAATGACGGGTCACCACACACCTTCAGGAGACAGTGACGGGTCACCACACTCCTTCAGGAGACAATAACGGGTCATCACACTCCTTCAGGAGACAGTGACGGGTCACCACACTCCTTCAGGAGACAGTGACGGGTCACCACACTCCTTCAGGAGACAGTGACGGTCACCACACCTCCTTCAGAGACAATAACGGGTCATCACACTCCTCAGGAGACAGTGACGGTCATCACACTCCTTCAGGAGACAGTGACGGGTCACCACACTCCTTCAGGAGACAGTGACGGGTCACCACACTCCTTCAGGAGACAATAACGGGTCATCACACTCCTTCAGGAGACAGTGACGGGTCATCACACTCCTTCAGGAGACAGTGACGGGTCATCACACTCCTTCAGGAGACAGTGACGGGTCACCACACACCTTCAGGAGAAAGTGACGGATCATCACACTCCTTCAGGAGACAATAACGGGTCATCACACACTCCTTCAGAACAGTGACGGTCACCCACTCCTTCAGGAGACAGTGACGGGTCACCACACACCTTCAGGAGAAAGTGACGGATCATCACACTCCTTCAGGAGACAATAACGGGTCATCACACTCCTTCAGGAGACAGTGACGGGTCACCCACTCCTTCAGGAGACAGTGACGGGTCACCATCTGGAAAAGACTTGTGTCAGGACGTAGTTCCTGGTGATTATATTATCATTATTATTATCAACCTTTCGTGTTTCCCTGTGACAGCTAATGATCCAAATCCCACTGAATAGTCGTCAATGTGCTGGTTATGTGCGTATGTATAAATGTTTGTATGTATTATTTTTAAATGTATAAATGTATTTATGAATATTTGAGCATCTGTATACGTATGAATATGCATATATATGCATAAGTGGCTATCACCACCAATGACAACTTTAATGTTCACTATGATAAATGAACACGACCAAGAACAATACCTTTACACTAATAGTCAGTGTTGTACATGAACAACATTGACGTGAACAACACTGACATGAACAACACTAACATGAACAACATTGACGTGAACAACACTGACATGAACAACACTAACATGAACAACATTGGTATGTAAAGGTTAACTCTGGTGAGTGAAGACAAACAAGAACTCAGAGAAGACGTTGTCATCGAATTACTTAATAAAACTGTTTTTACAGTAGCTTATTCATAGCTCCTGGACCCGCTTCACAACTCTTTTTTGCCGGTTTTATGCATTACTGGTCTATAGGGACAGAAAATCTGTTCTTGAAGCTGTGTATGTTGTTTGGCTCCAGCCCCACCACTTGACCTAGTACAGTCCACTTACCACCACCACTTGACCTAGTACAGTCCACTTACCACCACCACTTGACCTAGTACAGTCCACTTACCACCACCACTTGACCTAGTACAGTCCACTTACCACCACCACTTGACCTGGTAAAGTCAACTTACCACCACCACTTGACCTAGTACAGTCCACTTGCCACCAACACTTGACCTAGTAACAATCCACTTGCCACAACCACTTGACCTCGTACAGTCCACTTGCCACCACCACTTGACCTAGTACAGTCCACTTGCCACCACCACTTGACCTCGTACAGTCCACTTGCCACCACCACTTGACCTAGTACAGTCCACTTGCCACCACCACTTGACCTCGTACAATCCACTTGCCACCACCACTTGACCTCATACAGTCCACTTGCCACCACCACTTGACCTAGTACAATCCACTAACCACCAACACTTGACCTAGTACAATCCACTAACCACCAACACTTGACCTAGTACAATCCACTAACCACCAACACTTGACCTAGTACAATCCACTAACCACCAACACTTGACCTAGTACAGTCCACTAACCACCAACACTTGACCTAGTACAATCCACTAACCACCAACACTTGACCTAGTACAGTCCACTTATCACACTAAGACTAGAAAAGTAATTATATATTATGATATACAATAAGATCACAGTACACAGGTAATATCACAACATGCAAGAAAAAAAATAGTGAAAATCACTTGAGAAATAACGAATGTGCTGGGAAGTTTTCTATTTTTTCACAGTGGTTGTTGAACATATTCTGTTATGTTAATAGCTTAGTAACATACCATAATATAACTAAACATAACAAAACACCACATAACATACCACAACATAACATCGTATAATGTAACAAAACATAATATAACTTTAACATAAGAAATAAGATAAATTTAGAAAGAAAGAAGAGAAGAAGAAAGCTTGGTGGGCACGTTGTATCAGGAGATAAAGTAGGTTTGGTCACCAGGTCAAGTGTCTCTGGAAGGTTGGATCACAGGGAGATAAAGTAAGTTTGGTCACCAGGTCAAGTCTCTCTGGAAATGTTTTAACTTATAATTTATTGCATTTTATTGTGTTTATATTTTCAATCACTTTATCGTAGTGTTGACTAACCATGATACACACACATTGATGTATATCCTAGTGAATGTTTTAAAACGAGAAAATGTACCATCGTATTAAAAATACTAATTAATTTTTAAATTACATTTACAATTAATTTTTCAATTACAGTTTAGGAAGTGTGTTCCGAGGGACGATGACCCCTGGAACCATTATAGTAAAATTTCAAATTTTCAGCCATTATGATTAAACTTATGAGGCATCATCATCATCCTTCATATAGACTGTATCCTCAATAACATTTTCAAAAGAATCAGAAGAAGAAATTGAAAAACCCAAAACACTTCTTCTCTTATGCCAAATCTAAGGGAAAAACAACATGCATTATTGGGCCTCTGCTTAGGCGGGATAGGACATACACAGATAACAGCCAAGAAATGAGTGAGATATAAAAAATCCCAATACGACTCAGTGTTCAGAGAGCCGCTGCCCAGACTAAGAGTTGACAATCCGAATGAATTCTTTATGAACGAAACCCAAAATGTCGTCATTTCAAAAATCTCGGATATTATCCTCACTCCACAAGACTTTGAAAAGGTAATAAATGACATGTCCATGCACTCTGCCCCAGGCCCAGACTTATGGAACTCCGTGTTCATCAAGAATTGCAAGAAGCCCCTATCACGTGCCTTCAGCATAGACATGGGGCTCATTCCACACACACTAAAAACAACAGACATAGCCCCACTCCACAAAGGTGGCAGTAAAGCAATTGCAAAGAACTACAAACGAATAGCACTAACATCCCATAACATAAAAATCTTTGAGAGGGTTCTAAGAAGCAAGGTCGCCAACCACCTAGATACCCATCAGTTACACAACCCAGGGCAACACGGGTTTAGAGCAGGTCGCTCCTGCCTGTCCCAGCTATTGGATCACTATGACAAGGCCCTGGATGCTGTTGAGGATAAACAAAATACAGATGTAGTATACACAAAGTATGCAAAAGCTTTCGACAAGTGTGACCATGGTGTAATAGCACACAAAATACGTGATAAAGGAATAACAGGAAAAGTTGGTAGTGAAAAGCTCTGTTCCACAAGGCACAGTACTCGCTCCCATTCTATTCCTCATCCTCATTTCTGACATAGACAGAGATGTAAGCCAAAGCCTCGTGTCTTCCTTTGCGGATGACACCCGGTTTGCCATGGCAGTGACCTCCATCGAAGACACTGCAAGATTCCAAGCGGACATCAACCAAATCTTCAAATGGGCCACTCAAAGCAATATGAAGCTCAGTGAGGAGAAATTTCAACTACTCAGATATGGAAAACTTGACGAAATTAAAGATGTATCAGGGTATACGACAAATTCTAACCATGCAATAGAGCGAAAAGGAAATGTGAAGGACCTGGGAGTGATAATGTCAGAGGATCTCGCATTCAAAGACCACAACAGTGTATCTACTTCATCGGCTAGGAAAATGATAGGATGAATAATGAGAACCTTCAAAACTAGGGGCGCAAAGCCCATGATGACAGTCTTCAAATCGCTTGTTCTCTCAAGGCTGGAATACTGCTGTACTCAATGGCCCCCTTCAAGGCTGGCAACATTGCAGACCTGGAGAGTGTACAAAGAACTTTCACAGAAAACATAAGTACGATAAGGCACCTAAATTACTGGGAACGGTTGAAGGTCCTTGATCAGTATTCCCTGGAATGCAGGCGAGAGATACATGGTAATATACACTTGGAAGGTCCTGGAGGGATTGGTACCAAACCTACACACGAAAATCACTCCCTATGAAAGCAAAAGACTCGGCTGGAAATGCAACATTCCTCCGACTAAAAGCAGGGGCACCACGAGTGTATTGAGAGACAAGTCAGTAAGTGTCCGGAGCCCAAGACTGTGATGTAGTTTAACTGTGCTTTTGAGGTCGCTAAGGGAGACCTAATTAATTAAGTAAATGGTCACACCTTGCCTTGGCAAATAGCTGTCAGACACGCCTCGGCTTAAGTCTCAGGTCCTTTGTTCGTCACTGGCGTCAGGTCGTAACACGTGGCCTATGCCTTATGAGGAAGGGGGGTGCTTTGAGGACCATATAAGCCCAAGGAACAGCTGAGCAAGGGACAGAGGTTGGTGACAGGTCCGGTGAGCGGGAGCCCTGGACAGCCGCGTGTGTAGTGGACCACGCATTGTGAATCTTGGGTCAGCTGGTCGGTGAATTAAGAGCGAGTACCAGTCCATGTTACTGATAACATCTACCCTTCCCCCTGGTAATAAGTCTCATAGGTCAATTGTTATGTTATGTAAGTTTCCATCAGGATATGTTGTATTCTAGCCCTTTATGTTATTAAGTAAACTATAGCCATAGGTCCCATTTTTATTTGTACCTTCATATGCTATTCCCTATTCTGTTAAGCACTGGGAGAACACAGGAGACGTGCTCAGGCAAAGTGAGTAAGGGCCTCACATGGTGGCAGCGGTTTAGCGTTTATCATTAAATGCGGCTCACGTGCTTTACGATTGGTCGGCTTTGGCTATCAAAACCAAACTACCAAACATTAATTTCTTGGTGTCGCCCTAATCATTTGTTTTACCATTTAACTGTGATCATAACCAGGACAACCCTCAACCCTACCCTTATGTTTGTCAAGTGGAGTGATGCTTTACTCTGCGGGTGATGACAAAATATAATTTGCGTAGCAAGACGTTGGACAGTGCAATCAGACGATCAAGTAGGATACAGGTAAAGTTCCTAGTAAACACGATGGCAGAGGCTAACCTCAATGTTAGTGATCTTGCACCAGGATCAAGTGAAGGATCTAGTAATATGGTTCCAGAGCAGGATGTTAGTGAGAGAGAAGCCTTGGGAATACATAATCCAGAAAAAGGAGAATTCAGGGAAAGATACATCGGACTCAGAAATAGAGATTTCAGGAATAAATAATACTTCATGAGTACAAATATCAGGGACAAATCATCCCCAAGCCCAAGGCTCAGGAATGAATATAGTATCCACGGTGACCCCCAGTAGCACCACGAATACTATGGCTCCAGTGGTATCTAATACATCTACGACTGCTGTTAGTCCGGGAGTATCAACTTTACCAACCCGGGATGTTACTAGCCGCATACTTTCGTATTTTAATAAATCAGTTAATGCTGACTGTAGTATGTATCTTTATCTTAATACTGTGCTTCAAGGTGCTATGGATTAAGTTATCAATAACTCCCAACCCCCTATTGCTGTGCCCCTTCCCCAAGTTCCTGGGGTAGCTTCCTTTATGGTTCTCACGTCTGCGTCTGGTACTATAATTACTAGTAAACCTAACCCCTCAGTAACCTTAGCTGTGTCAAAAGTTGATCCTCTTCCCTCAGTCTTTTATGCGGCACCCACTGCTGTGTCCAATGCTGTTCCTGTAAACACTAAGCACCCACACGTGTAACTACCGCTGGGGAAACTTTCAACATTTCCCCGAATGGGTCGGTCCTTATCTAATATACCGGGATTCCCCACCCAACCCCAACTTCTGGGCCTCCAGCCTTCCCTGGTCAACCCTTCCCTAACCCAGCCACTCAGTGTCTCAACGAACCCTATGACTCAGCAACAGATTTTATTTGGGGCATCAGCTCCAGAGAGTAGTGTTGGAACCTCTATGTGTTGGACAATAATTGTCGATAGGCCATACTTGGAAAATTTGCCGAAATTTCATGTAGAAGATTTGCCGAGGAATCCCATTGAAAGAAATATCAAAGTAGAAGCTTGGATTAAAAATACTGAGGCCATTTTGTTTAATATTTCTGACGTGAATGTAGATGAATGGTTCAAAGAACCGACAAGTTGATAAATTAGACATATGTGCAACACTTGGGTATCTTTAATGAGGAAACGTTTTGCCACACAGTGGCTTCATCAGTCCATACAAAGGAGAACATTGAAGAACAGGAGGAGTTGGAGGTAATCAGTCCCTCAGCCTTGAGTCGATGTAGTTCTCTGAACCATTCATCTACATTCCTGTCTGACACAGCAACATCTTGGGATCTTAATACAGGGAATTCTTCACTTGCCTAACCCTTGGGCACGACCTACTTCCACACTGGACAAATGTGATACCACCTACGACTGCTGCACCTCTCCTGCCTACGGTATATAAGCTACTTCTTCGCACATGTGCTGTATTATTTTCAAGATGGACTGACCACATCGACTCAAGGCTGAGGGACTGATTACCTCAAACTCCTCCTGTTCTTCAGTGTTCTCCTTTGTATGGACTGATGAAGCCACTGTGTGGCGAAACGTTTCCTCAATAAAAATACCCAAGTGTTGCACATGTGTCTAATTTATCAATATATCTGACAAAAAAATGAAAGTTTCACCTGGGTTCAGGGTAATTGTGGATAATACAACATCCATGTTTAGTCTCCAGCAATTTATTAATGTTAAGGACTGGGGTAGTTTCAAGGATGCTATAAGATATAGGTTCCAGACGGCAGCATCAGTTGAAAATATCCATCGATACCTGGAACAACTGCAACTGAATGTGGGACACACACGTAGGGACTTCAGTTGTCTGGTATGGTCCAGGGTGGAAGATGTGAACGGAACTTTAAAATATAATGCAGAACAGCTGGAGCTTTATAAAAAGCAGGTATTGTGTGAAGGGTTGCCAGTCTGGATGAGAACTAGTTGCTATGGTACTAGCGATTAAAACCTTCGAAGACTTAGTTCAATATGCCATGTCTCTCGAGTCCGAGTATGGTAGAGACAGAAAGGGAGATAGTATTGTTGTCTCAGAGAGTAACACCTGAGTCACCATATATGGCGACAACCAATAATGAGAAGAAATATATATATCCCCGCACCGCTGGACAGGCGGTGGTGGGCGTAATGAACAGAATGCTCGTAGAACGAATCAATGTTGGGAGTGTGGCGGGACTGGCCATATTAGGGCCAACTGCTCTTCGAAAGAAGAAGGTGCAAGGTTAAGAAAGATAGCTCTGATAACCTTGTTACTAATAATTAAGCAAGAGGTTTGTAATAACTGGAGGGGGTTGTAAAATAAACAAAGCTAAGATATTACTGCTGTAAATAGTAATGATATTAATGCTGAGGGACCAACGGACCTATAATTTGAATTGGGTGAAAGTTATAAAGTTCACGCTTGTTTAGTAGTGTCTGGACTAAGGAGTAAGGTTTCCGGGTATTTACTCTTAGGTATGGATTTTCTCAGAAGGTTTAACTTCCTCTTGTCGTATGGCAAAGGAAGGGAAACCAGTCGGCTGATACTGGATGAGGTTTCCTTTCCAATAAATTTCATAGAACATCCCTCAACAGTAGCTTCTATGAGCAGGAGTAATAAATTATTCAAGGCCCCATCTAAACCAGTTTTTGAAGTGCAGTTACCTAATGTGAACTCTTCAGACGCAGTTTGTGCAGTTCATGTATTATGTAACCAGGTATGTCCACCTAATACATTCAGATTTATTAAAGGCTCAGTAGGAAGGAAGGTAGAGCCAGGAAGTATCCTACAATTAGCTGGGAAAATAGAATCCTCATCATATAGCTCAGGTTTCTGAGAAAAGAAATATCTTAACACCAGTGATAAATCTGACAAGTAAAGCGTTAAGATTCAAGAATGGTAGAAGGTTAACATCAGCTGAGATTATCCCCCAAAGATTTAATTTTTGAACCTCACTCCGTTAAGTTACCTGCCCAAGGTCAACAGTGTGGAGCACCTGACTCCGTTAAGGTACCTGCCCAAGGTCAACAGTGTGGAGCACCTGACTCCGTTAAGGTACCTGCCCAAGGTCAACAATGTGGAGCACCTGACTCCGTTAAGCTACCTGCCGAAGGTCAACAGTGTGGAGCACCTGACTCCGTTAAGCTACCTGCCCAAGGTCAACAATGTGGAGCACCTGACTCCGTTAAGTTACCTGCCCAAGGTCAACAGTGTGGAGCACCTGACTCCGTTAAGTTACCTGCCCAAGGTCAACAATGTGGAGCACCTGACTCCGTTAAGTTACCTGCCCAAGGTCAACAATGTGGAGCACCTGACTCCGTTAAGTTACCTGCCCAAGGTCAACAATGTGGAGCACTTAATACCAGAGTCACAGAAAGGGTAATAATGACACGTGCCGCTCCCACCCCGAACGAAAGTAAATGGGACAAGATATTTAATGATGTAAATCTGAATCATTTAAAATGCTCTGAGAGGCGTGTCTGACAGCCATTTTCCAAGGCAAGGTGTGACCATTTACTTGGTTAATTAGGTCTCCCTTAGCGACCTCAAAAGCACAGTTAAACTACATCACAAGACCGATCAACTGCCTCCCAGCATTCATAAGGGGGATTACCAATAGACCCCTGGTTGTCTTCAAGAAGGCACTGAACAGGCACCTAAAGTTAGTACCTGACCAACCGGGCTGTGGTTTGTACGTTAGTTTGTGTGCGGCCGGTAACAACAGCCTGGTTGATCAGACCCTGATCCACCATGAGGCCTGGTCTCAGACCGAGCCGCGGGGGCGTTGACCCCCGAAACTCTCTCCAGGCAAACTCCAGGTAAGGGAGGTTCCATGACGCTGGTGAGGGGTTCTTGATCAAGGGAATTTGATCTGTGCTCCGGCTCCCTGGATTGAGCCTGAATACCTTCCATCCTACCCCAGGCGCTGTTTAAATATACGGGTTTAGAGCTCTCCTTGATTATAATAATAATAATAATATGGAATAAAAAATGAATATCACTGTTTATTGAATATAATTAACAAATTGTTGTTATATTACTCATTAGCAGAGTGATCCTGGTGTTCAGGAAACCTCACCAGTGGTGAAAATTTGAAGCCGATCAGTCGAGTCATTCTCCAGTTATGGCGAGGATATCAATGATTCCAAGTTTATGGAATATTTTATAACATCAGCAAATTTGTCTGCACACAAAGGAAACTTAACAGGTACTATCCTGGCCATAACTTAACAGGTAATATCCTGCCCATAACTTAACAGGTAATATCCTGCCCATAACTTAACAGGTAATATCCTGCCCATAACTTAACAGGTACTATCCTGGCCATAACTTAACAGGTAATATCCTGCCCATAACTTAACAGGTACTATCCTGGCCATAACTTAACAAGTACTATCCTGCCCATAACTTAACAGGTACTATCTTAACAGGTACTATCCTGGTCATAAAAAACAGGTGCTATCCTGGCCACAACTTAACAGGTACTATCCTAGCCATGACTTAACAGGTACTATCTTGGCCATAAACTGACAGAGACTATCCTATGTTGGAAAATATTTTCATTCTGAAGCAGAAATTATCAAATTGTAGATAACTGATGATCATAATTAATGATCATAAGTCTATCAACGTATATAGGAAATGTAAGATAATCAAATCTAGTTCAACGCTGGAATACTCATATACAATCTACATCACACAAAATCCTCAAGATCAACACTGTATCAAGGTGTTTAACTGACTAGCACACGCCACATAGTTCACACAGTTCATGTGTGTGTAGATACCATACAGTCAAACACACACCACATAGTCCACAGTTCATGTGTGTGTAGATACCATACAGTCAAACACACACCACATAGTCCACAGTTCATGTGTGTGTAGATACCATACAGTCAAACACACACCACATAGTCCACACAGTTCATGTGTGTGTAGATACCATACAGTCAAACACACACCACATAGTCCACAGTTCATGTGTGTGTAGATACCATACAGTCAAACACACACCACATAGTCCACACAGTTCATGTGTGTGTAGATACCATACAGTCAAACACACACCACATAGTTCACACAGTTCATGTGTGTGTAGATACCATACAGTCAAACACACACCACATAGTTCACACAGTTCATGTGTGTGTGTAGATACCATACAGTCACACACCACATAGTCCACACAGTTCATGTGTGTGTAGATACCATCCAGTCAAACACACACCACATAGTCCACAGTTCATGTGTGTGTAGATACCATACAGTCAAACACACACCACATAGTCCACACAGTTCATGTGTGTGTAGATACCAT
Organism: Cherax quadricarinatus; assembly: GCF_026875155.1. Lineage (NCBI taxonomy): Eukaryota > Metazoa > Arthropoda > Malacostraca > Decapoda > Parastacidae > Cherax > Cherax quadricarinatus. Next base: position 38,195,793 of record NC_069440.1, read on the forward strand.
ACAGTCAAACACACACCACATAGTTCACACAGTTCATGTGTGTGTGTAGATACCATACAGTCACACACCACATAGTCCACACAGTTCATGTGTGTGTAGATACCATCCAGTCAAACACACACCACATAGTCCACACAGTTCATGTGTGTGTAGATACCATACAGTCAAACACACACCACATAGTCCACACAGTTCATGTGTGTGTAGATACCATACAGTCAAACACACACCACATAGTCCACACAGTTCATGTGTGTGTAGATACCATCCAGTCAAACACACACCACATAGTTCACACAGTTCATGTGTGTGTAGATACCATACAGTCAAACACACACCACATAGTTCACACAGTTCATGTGTGTGTAGATACCATACAGTCAAACACACACCACATAGTAACACACAGTTCATGTGTGTGTAGATACCATCCAGTCAAACATACACCACATAGTCCACACAGTTCATGTGTGTGTAGATACCATACAGTCAAACACACACCACATAGTACACACAGTTCATGTGTGTGTAGATACCATCCAGTCAAACACACACCACATAGTTCACACAGTTCATGTGTGTGTAGATACCATACAGTCAAACACACACCACATAGTCCACACAGTTCATGTGTGTGTAGATACCATACAGTCAAACACACACCACATAGTACACACAGTTCATGTGTGTGTAGATACCATCCAGTCAAACATACACCACATAGTCCACACAGTTCATGTGTGTGTAGATACCATACAGTCAAACACACACCACATAGTTCACACAGTTCATGTGTGTGTAGATACCATCCAGTCAAACACACACCACATAGTTCACACAGTTCATGTGTGTGTAGATACCATCCAGTCAAACACACACCACATAGTCCACACAGTTCATGTGTGTGTAGATACCATCCAGTCAAACACACACCACATAGTTCACACAGTTCATGTGTGTGTAGATACCATACAGTCAAACACACACCACATAGTACACACAGTTCATGTGTGTGTAGATACCATCCAGTCAAACATACACCACATAGTCCACACAGTTCATGTGTGTGTAGATACCATCCAGTCAAACACACACCACATAGTTCACACAGTTCATGTGTGTGTAGATACCATACAGTCAAACACACACCACATAGTTCACACAGTTCATGTGTGTGTAGATACCATACAGTCAAACACACACCACATAGTACACACAGTTCATGTGTGTGTAGATACCATACAGTCAAACACACACCACATAGTCCACACAGTTCATGTGTGTGTAGATACCATCCAGTCAAACACACACCACATAGTTCACACAATTCATGTGTGTGTAGATACCATCCAGTCAAACACACACCACATAGTCCACACAGTTCATGTGTGTGTAGATACCATCCAGTCAAACACACACCACATAGTTCACACAGTTCATGTGTGTGTAGATACCATACAGTCAAACACACACCACATAGTTCACACAGTTCATGTGTGTGTAGATACCATACAGTCAAACACACACCACATAGTTCACACAGTTCATGTGTGTGTGTAGATACCATCCAGTCAAACACACACCACATAGTTCACACAGTTCATGTGTGTGTAGATACCATCCAGTCAAACACACACCACATAGTCCACACAGTTCATGTGTGTGTAGATACCATCCAGTCAAACACACACCACATAGTTCACACAGTTCATGTGTGTGTAGATACCATCCAGTCAAACACACACCACATATTTTCACACAGTTCATGTGTGTGTAGATACCATCCAGTCAAACACACACCACATAGTTCACAACAGTTCATGTGTGTGTAGATACCATCCAGTCAAACACACACCACATAGTTCACACAGTTCATGTGTGTGTAGATACCATCCAGTCAAACACACACCACATAGTTCACACAGTTCATGTGTGTGTAGATACCATACAGTCAAACACACACCACATAGTACACACAGTTCATGTGTGTGTAGATACCATCCAGTCAAACATACACCACATAGTCCACACAGTTCATGTGTGTGTAGATACCATACAGTCAAACACACACCACATAGTACACACAGTTCATGTGTGTGTAGATACCATCCAGTCAAACACACACCACATAGTTCACACAGTTCATGTGTGTGTAGATACCATACAGTCAAACACACACCACATAGTCCACACAGTTCATGTGTGTGTAGATACCATACAGTCAAACACACACCACATAGTACACACAGTTCATGTGTGTGTAGATACCATCCAGTCAAACATACACCACATAGTCCACACAGTTCATGTGTGTGTAGATACCATACAGTCAAACACACACCACATAGTACACACAGTTCATGTGTGTGTAGATACCATCCAGTCAAACACACCACCACATAGTCCACACAGTTCACGTGTGTGTAGATACCATACAGTCAAACACACACCACATAGTCCACAGTTCATGTGTGTGTAGATACCATCCAGTCAAACACACACCACATAGTTCACACAGTTCATGTGTGTGTAGATACCATCCAGTCAAACACACACCACATAGTCCACACAGTTCATGTGTGTGTAGATACCATCCAGTCAAACACACACCACATAGTTCACACAGTTCATGTGTGTGTAGATACCATACAGTCAAACACACACCACATAGTACACACAGTTCATGTGTGTGTAGATACCATCCAGTCAAACATACACCACATAGTCCACACAGTTCATGTGTGTGTAGATACCATACAGTCAAACACACACCACATAGTACACACAGTTCATGTGTGTGTAGATACCATCCAGTCAAACACACACCACATAGTCCACACAGTTCATGTGTGTGTAGATACCATACAGTCAAACACACACCACATAGTCCACAGTTCATGTGTGTGTAGATACCATCCAGTCAAACACACACCACATAGTTCACACAGTTCATGTGTGTGTAGATACCATCCAGTCAAACACACACCACATAGTCCACACAGTTCATGTGTGTGTAGATACCATCCAGTCAAACACACACCACATAGTTCACACAGTTCATGTGTGTGTAGATACCATACAGTCAAACACACACCACATAGTACACACAGTTCATGTGTGTGTAGATACCATCCAGTCAAACATACACCACATAGTCCACACAGTTCATGTGTGTGTAGATACCATACAGTCAAACACACACCACATAGTACACACAGTTCATGTGTGTGTAGATACCATCCAGTCAAACACACACCACATAGTCCACACAGTTCATGTGTGTGTAGATACCATACAGTCAAACACACACCACATAGTCCACAGTTCATGTGTGTGTAGATACCATCCAGTCAAACACACACCACATAGTTCACACAGTTCATGTGTGTGTAGATACCATCCAGTCAAACACACACCACATAGTCCACACAGTTCATGTGTGTGTAGATACCATCCAGTCAAACACACACCACATAGTTCACACAGTTCATGTGTGTGTAGATACCATACAGTCAAACACACACCACATAGTCCACACAGTTCATGTGTGTGTAGATACCATACAGTCAAACACACACCACATAGTTCACACAGTTCAGTGTGTGTGTAGATACCATACAGTCACACACCACATAGTCCACACAGTTCATGTGTGTGTAGATACCATCCAGTCAAACACACACCACATAGTCCACACAGTTCATGTGTGTGTAGATACCATCCAGTCAAACACACACCACATAGTTCACACAGTTCATGTGTGTGTAGATACCATACAGTCAAACACAACACCACATAGTTCACACAGTTCATGTGTGTGTAGATACCATACAGTCAAACACACACCACATAGTCCACACAGTTCATTTGTGTGTAGATACCATACAGTCAAACACACACCACATAGTTCACACAGTTCATGTGTGTGTGTAGATACCATACAGTCACACACCACATAGTCCACACAGTTCATGTGTGTGTAGATACCATCCAGTCAAACACACACCACATAGTTCACACAGTTCATGTGTGTGTAGATACCATCCAGTCAAACACACACCACATAGTCCACACAGTTCATGTGTGTGTAGTACTATTACGAATAGGAGCTTTTTTTATATATATATTTTTATTCAAAACATGGAACAAATACAAGGATGCACAAGAGTATAATAAAATTAAAAACTGTACTGGATATTAACAATAACCTCTATTACACAATCCCAGTACAGAAAATAAACACTATAGATAATGGCCATATTACAACCATATTCACAACCCACAACATATCCTACACAACCCTCCTTTTACAATAATTATTATTGCCAGTGCAGCCACAGCTGACACTTCTCCCCCCCCCCCCCCCCCCCCCGCCCCTTAAATATTTACATTCACCGTTCTAAGAAACATACCATTAATTATCCTAATTTAGGTTCATACCCTGACCTCATCAAAAACTTAATGAGTATTTACCAATAGTTGGTGGTGCAGGAACATCAATAACACACAAACATAAAATTACAGACTAAAACAGATATAAACATTACATGCCTAAACACCCATACACCTTTATAAGTATAAGAATATATACCTACAATATATAATATCATATTAATGTAACAACCATGAAACTCAAGCTCTTATAACAACATTGCATAACGTGAAGTTCACACTTTAAAATGCTAGAAAATACACCACATGCTACATTATCGGTAAAATACTAGGATATGTAAATATTTTAAAAGAATCAAAGACTAGGACATGAAAAGATTATCCATGGAACAGTTAGGTATCTTTATTACGAAACGTTTCGCCTACACAGTAGGCTTCTTCAGTCGAGTACAGAAAAGTTGATAGAAGCAGAAGAGACTTGAAGACGATGTAATCAGTCCATCACCCTTAAAGTTTTGAGGTGGTCAGTCCCTCAGTCTGGAGAAGAGCATTGTTCCGTAGTCTGAAACAATATAGAGTTGAAGTGACAGGATGGAGCCTTATATAGCGCCAGGAGGTGAGACGTAGGTCACTAGTAGAACTCAGATTTTGGAAGGGCAGGTCCCTCTCAAATCCAGCCGTTCTCACTAGTAGAGGTTGTCGAAGTTGATTTCAGGTCTGTACCAAGATACCCTTGTGTTGCAGTGTCTGACAGATTGAACATTAAAATGGTATAAAATACCGACAGGTTGTAGGTAAGACACATATGCAACAGTTAGGTATCTTTATTTCGAAACGTTCAAAATGTTCGAAATGTTCGAAATGTTCAATCTGTCAGACACTGCAACACAAGGGTATCTTGGTACAGACCTGAAATCAACTTCGACAACCTCTACTAGTGAGAACGGCTGGATTTGAGAGGGACCTGTCCTCCCAAAATCTGAGTTCTCCTAGTGACCTACGTCTCACCTCCTGGCACTATATAAGGCTCCATCCTGTCACTTCAACTCCATATTGTTTCAGACTACGGAACAATGCTCTTCTCCAGACTGAGGGACTGACCACCTCAAAACTTTAAGGGTGATGGACTGATTACATCGTCTTCAAGTCTCTTCTGCTTCTATCAACTTTTCTGTACTCGACTGAAGAAGCCTACTGTGTAGGCGAAACGTTTCGAAATAAAGATACCTAACTGTTGCATATGTGTCTTACCTCCAACCTGTCGGTATTTTACACCATTTTAATGTTCAAGATTATCCATAAGTTTCATTTTGATTTTAGTAAGATAACAACACCATAACAAACTCCTTACAACATCTAACACACCACATACAAACATACCAAAACTTAACACACATTCCACCAGACTAGACTTTCTCTGTGCCTTCTAGCACGTGCCTAACTAGTATTACATACAAATATACAATGAATATTAATTTAGGGTACTAGTCCTTATTCACACATGATTACTTAATAGGTAATTACTTCAAAAAGAAAAGATGCAGGAACACGTTACAAAAATTGCAAAAAACCTCAATGTTTCAAGGAACATAGTGAAAGGAAAACCCTCTCAGTTTAAAATTCACTTGCAAGAACAGTGCAAGCGGGACAATTCGCTACCAAAGAAAATTCATGTTACATATTTTATGTTATGTATTTATAAATGTTATATATTTAAACTTTGATTTATACCTTCCCCAACAAGAAAACTGTACAAAATAGATCTTTCACACCATCACATCCAGTTTCACAAGTATACCTCCAGTTACACCCATCCACCCATCACTTCACACCCGAGGAGGTCAGCCCGTTGAATACCCCTGACTCCCCCCCCCCTTTTTTTTAACAACATACTCACCCCGGCAGTTAAAAACCCGTTATAACGCCCTTAAAGTTCCTATTGTTAGTCCTCTATAACCTTCGGAAAAAGCCTCACCCCACCTTTTCCCATACATGTCTCTATTGCGACACAAAGTTCGATAAAACGTAGCCGCCAAAATCCTTCTCAGCACTTCCCCACCCTCCTTACCCCTCATACTCCACACAACATATATGTAGTCCACGATTATATATGCTAAACCCCTTGCCACACCCTCATCCACCCTACTCATATCAAGACTGAACGCTCTCAGTACCGACATACCATGACCCCCCACACTTGCCACTACCTTACTCATCCATACCCTGATGCACTCCAAACCTTCACAAAAATAAACATGATACGCAGTCTCTTCCCCACTGCATCTGCTACACCCCCACCCATGATGTCCCTCCCATCTCGGAGCATCGCTCCCGTTGGCAGTATACCATGTAGGAAACGATGCATAAACTCACGGGCCCTAGGTCGTATCCTTAATTTACTAAATCTTTGCCATATTACATCCCATGCATACATGGGGTAGATCCCTTCAACCGGCACCACTACATGTCCCTCTAACAATTTACACAAAGTTACCACCTTAACTTTTCCCAGTTCCCTGGCTAACACTAGGGCACGTAACACTTTTTCACATTCCTTCATTTCAGCTCTCCCATACCATTTCCGTAGGTGATCATGTACCTTATCTAGCTGCCCTCAACCCTCCATCCACCTGCACGCATCACTTCCCTCTTAATGAACACACATTTCACGCGCTTTCTCAAGTCCAACAAACCCAACCCTCCCTTACATACCAGCAATGTCACTACCTCCCTTCGCAACCAGTTGCACCCTGAACCCCACAAGAATTTGAACACCATTCTAAGAATGCTCGTGATCGCCGTTCCTGTTAACGGCAACACTGCCGATACAAACCAGACTTTACTATATAGTAATACATTGATGCCAATTGCTCGTTGCCTAAGGGTTAAATGGTGAGGTCGCAGCATTCCCAAACGTTGCTGCACCTGTTCCACCATCCTATTCGAATTATTGACCCTTGCAGCACTCAGGTCAGCCTCATATATGACACCACAGATTTTCAGACTCCCAGTCTGACGCTGCACGACATCACATCCCCATTCTATTCTCTCTGCCCATTCTCCCAGCCCCATTATCACTGACTTCTCCAGATTTACCTTCATCCCAGTAGCTCTCCCAAACATGTGTACAACTTCCCCTAAAACTCCTAACCATGCCTCCACACACACCAGAATAGTTGTATCGTCAACATAGCCCACCAAGCCAGGCCAAGGTTTCTGCACACCATCCCCCCACCCCCCAGCCCTTAGACGATCCTCCACCATCCTATAAAAAGGATCCTGAACACATGCAAACAAAAGTTGTGATACTGGAGAACCCTGCCGAAAACTCCGCTCCATGTTGACTCCCTCCCCCACATACCCATTGATTTGCACCCTTACCTTCGCTCCTGAATACAACGTATCCACCCACCCCACTATTTCTTCGCCAAACCCCTGTCTGAGGAGAATATCCCGCAAAGCCCCTCTTTCCACCCTGTCATAAGCCCCTTGCCAATCCAATGCCAACAACGCCCCTCTGCCCCCTTCCATGTCCTCCAGGAACCCTTTTATGATCCCGTGGCCCTCAACCATTGACCTACCTGGCAACCCAAACTGAGACTCAAACACCACGCTCCCCACAACACATTTAAGCCTATTCCCAAGAATTTTCGCGAATAGCTTATAATCAGCACAAAGCAACGAAATGGCTCGGTAATCCCGAAGGGTACTCTGCTTTTTACCCTTCGGGACCAACACCACCACCGCCGTTGCCTGCGATTCTCCCATCTTACCTGCGTCTTTCATGGCATTCATTAACCTTACTAGGAAACCCCTTAGCAGACCCCAGTGTTGTAAATAAAATTCGCTTGGTAAACCATCTATCCCGGGCGCCTTTCCCTTCATCATGTCCATAAGGGCTCTCCATATTTCCTCCTCCTCAATGACCCCACCCAGTGCCTCCCCATCACTCCTCCCCAGTTTGCACGGCACATACTCACATACCTGCCCAAGAACTTCGCCATCCACGACACTACTTTTCCCGTACTCATCAAACCATCTATCTGCATACGCACTCATCCCCGTTGTTTCCCGTAATACCTGACCCTCTCGAAAAAAACCCACCGAAGAAATGACTTGCAATCCCGGTATTGTAGTTGTTTGCTGTCGTACCTTCTGTCCTCGCAGCACGCAAGCCGAAGGCTTGTCGCCCCAGAATACTTCGTCCAGCCCCGCTTGTACCAGTACCGCTGCAACACGCTCTTCTTGCAAATCCTTTATCCTGTCCTTCAACATTTGTATTTCCTCCACGGGGTACACCCCCGCCACCGACCCCCCTCCCTCCCCCGGCGTAACAATCCCGTAATCTTGATTCTAATTAATTTGACAATCCTTACCGTAATTGATTAATGCATATGCCCTCCCTCACATAAAATTGACGTATTCTTGCCTTAGCCACACTATCCCACCATCCTACCACATCCTCCTCAGTCCTTCCCTCCGCACAGAGCTGTTCCCAAAATATTGCAAAACCTTCCACTCCCTCCCCATCCCCCAAAACCATCGTATTCAGTTTCCAATAGCTTCCCTGCCTACGAGCCAAAGCTTCCCACCCCACCTCCACTATTACTGCCCTATGATCGGAAGACACCATCTCAATAGTTTTAAGAGACTCTACCAAAACCCTCTGAGATAAATATATCTTGTCCAAACGAACCGCATATCCCCGCCTTATAAAAGTATGTTCCACCTCCCCCAAAAGTATCACGTAACAGAAGATCTCTAAACAGGCCCCCTAAGACTGGGGAAAAATATCCCGCTCCTCTGGGTTCCACGTCTGCCCTCTTAACTACACAATTCCAATCTCCCCCCACAATCGCCACCGACGGTAACGTGCGTAAAAAGTACACAAGTTCCTCCCGCACAAAATCCGTCTTTACTTTCACGTCACTTTCTGCTGGGGCATACACACACACATACGCCACTCACTTGTAGTACACATTACACCTTCACTTGTAGTACACATAACACCTTCACTTGTAGTACACATTACACCTTCACTTGTAGTACACATAACACCTTCACTTGTAGTTCACATAACACCTTCACTTGTAGTACACATTACACCTTCACTTGTAGTACACATTACACCTTCATTTGTAGTACACATAACACCTTCACTTGTAGTTCACATAACACCTTCACTTGTAGTACACATTACACCTTCACTTGTAGTACACATTACACCTTCACTTGTAGTACACATTACACCTTCACTTGTAGTACACATTACACCTTCACTTGTAGTACACATTACACCTTCACTTGTAGTACACATTACACCTGCACTTGTAGTACACATTACACCTTCACTCGTAGTACACATTACACCTTCACTTGTAGTACACATTACACCTTCACTTGTAGTTCACATTACACCTTCACTTGTACACATTACACCTTCACTTGTACACATTACACCTTCACTTGTAGTACACATTACACCTTCACTTGTACACATTACACCTGCACTTGTAGTACACATTACACCTTCACTTGTAGTACACATTACACCTGCACTTGTAGTACACATTACACCTTCACTTGTACACATTACACCTTCACTTGTACACATTACACCTTCACTTGTAGTACACATTACACCTTCACTTGTAGTTCACATTACACCTTCACTTGTAGTACACATTACACCTTCACTTGTACACATTACACCTGCACTTGTAGTACACATTACACCTTCACTTGTAGTTCACATTACACCTTCACTTGTAGTACACATTACACCTTCACTTGTAGTACACATTGCACCTTCACACTGTGCATGTTAGTACAGATACCATCACCACCACACTGACCCAGGTTCACACTGTGCATGTTAGTACAGATACCATCACCACCACACTGACCCAGGTTCACACTGTGCATGTTAGTACAGATACCATCACCAGCACACTGACCCAGGTTCACACTGTGCATGTTAGTACAGATACCATCACCAGCACACTGACCCAGGTTCAAACTGTGCATGTTAGTACAGATACCATCACCAGCACACTGACCCAGGTTCACACTGTGCATGTTAGTACAGATACCATCACCACCACACTGACCCAGGTTCACACTGTGCATGTTAGTACAGATACCATCACCAGCACACTGACCCAGGTTCACACTGTGCATGTTAGTACAGATACCATCACCACCACACTGACCCAGGTTCACACTGTGCATGTTAGTACAGATACCATCACCAGCACACTGACCCAGGTTCACACTGTGCATGTTAGTACAGATACCATCACCAGCACACTGACCCAGGTTCACACTGTGCATGTTAGTACAGATACCATCACCACCACACTGACCCAGGTTCACACTGTGCATGTTAGTACAGATACCATCACCACCACACTGACCCAGGTTCACACTGTGCATGTTAGTACAGATACCATCACCAGCACACTGACCCAGGTTCACACTGTGCATGTTAGTACAGATACCATCACCACCACACTGACCCAGGTTCACACTGTGCATGAGTCTCCCCAAACAGTGTAGATACAAACAATATGACTGACTATACTTGTATAGGGAGCATTAAAAAATGCAAATTTTAAGATTTGAAAGCTGCACTTTTCAGACATTTTTTGTGTGGTCACAACAAATTTCTGTGCAAAATTTCAAGCCATTTCATGCCCATTTACCCTGCAGCATCGCGATCGACTTTTCGTCAAATTATACACCACTAAAAGCAACTAGTTAAAATTTATTGGTTGTCAGGATAATAGTCAAGTGTACATGTTTCATATCATTTGTGGTTGTGAAGATTGTATAATATTGTATATTAATCATCAACTATTTAATTTTAAACTATTACAAGTTGTAAATGAAGTCTTTCTTGGTGCGGAACTTGGGCATCACTTTCCTGGAAAATATTCTTTGCCTGATATATCTATCTCTTACCTTCTGTCCAGTCACTTCAGTACAAGCTTCAGTCATCAATGTTATCCCTCTCTCAACAGCTTGAGTGTTGTTTGGCCACTTGGACACCTCCAGTGAAGTCTCAGTAATTTTCAAAATCTGTTGATATGATAGAGAAGCAATGAAAGGAGGCTCAGTTTTGAGTTCAGTCTTCCAGTCAATCATGGAATGATAGTTCTTTGCTTGTCACTTTAGTTTGGGAATCACTACTTGTCTTGAGTTGACAATAGGAGCCACATTGTCATTCTCTTCATCTTCACTGTCATCCTCATCATCAGTGTAGATTAGCAAGTCCTCGTCAACAGCATCAGCAGAATCATCTCCATCCTCATCAGAGCTCTCAGTACTTTCTTCTGTCTGCTGATTCTCTTCTCTAATATTTCTTATTACTGAGACAACTTTGTCTCTCACAGTCATGTCTTCATCAGCGCACACACCAAGAAGCAGCTGATCTGTGTGAGCAAAGTAGGAATTTCTTTGGACAGTCTTCTTAACTATCTTCTTTTCTTCAATGTTCAGATGTCTCATAAATTGCAGTGACTGAGAGACGTTCTTTGGGTGCAGCTTGATGTGGCACCACATTGGAGCAATGATCTTTAAAAACCATAATGACGACTCTTTTCAGCTCCTGGCTGAGGTTGCCACATACAGCCTAAGGATCCTACTCCATAAAGTATTCCACCTTGACACACACGGTGAACCTGGTTCAGGAGCAGTCAAGTCATCATCAACCACACCTGTGATCACTCCTTTGCAAATCCTATACAAGTATTTCTGGTCCCAGGACAGATCCTCTGCCACCTTGTCATTCAGAGCAGGGAAATCAATGCAATTGACTGGCTGGAAAGCAACAACTGGCAGCTCAGACAGAGGATCCTTGATCTGATTGCCAATGGGACCTCTCCAATGCTCAGGACCACTTGGCTTACCGTCATAGTGGTAGAAAACAGCCCGGAAGGGCAGTTCATTTCCATAAAGCTGACATATGAAATAATGGACGGGATGACCAAGCAACATTTAGCATAAGAACATAAGAATTGAGGAACACTGCAGAAGACCTACTGGCCCATACAAGGCAGGTCCTTATCAAAACCACCACTGCCCTAAACTACCCAAGAATTTACTCCCGTATCCATGACACCAATCAAACTCAGCCCCTCCCACTCATATACATGTCCAATCTCCTTTTAAAGCTACCCAAGGTCCTAGCCTCGATCACCCTACTCGGAAGACCGTTCTACACATTCGCAACTCTGTTGAAAAAACCAGTATTTACCTATGTCCTTTCTAAATCTAAATTTATCTAAAATAAATCCATTATTTCTGGTTCTTACCTGATTCGACATCCTCAGTACTTTACTAATATCATCTTTGTTTATGCCCATCATCCACTTAAACACTTCAGTGATATCTCCCCCTCATTCTACGTCTCTCCAGAGAGTGTTGTTAGGTAAGACACATATGCAACAGTTAGGTATCTTTATTTCGAAACGTTTCGCCTACACAGTAGGCTTCTTCAGTCGAGTACAGAAAAGTTGATAGAAGCAGAAGATACTTGAAGACGATGTAATCAGTCCATCACCCATAAAGTTTTGAGGTGGTCAGTCCCTCAGTCTGGAGAAGAGCATTGTTCCATGGAATAAAACAATATGGAGATGAAGTGACAGGATGGAGCCTAATATAGCGCCAAGAGGTGAGACGTAGGTCACTAGAAGAGGTAAGAACTCAGATGCTGGGAGGTCAGGTCCCTCTCAAATCCAGCCGTTCTCACTAGTAGATGTTGTCGAAGTTGATTGTAGGTCTGTACCAAGATACCCTTGTGTTGCAGTGTCTGACAGATTGAACATTAAAATGGTATAAAATACCTAACTGTTGCATATGTATCTTACCTAACAACCTGTCGGTATTTTATACCATTTTAATGTTCAATCTGTCAGACACTGCAACACAAGGGTATCTTGGTACAGACCTACAATCAACTTCGACAACATCTACTAGTGAGAACGGCTGGATTTGAGAGGGACCTGACCTCCCAGCATCTGAGTTCTTACCTCTTCTAGTGACCTACGTCTCACCTCTTGGCGCTATATTAGGCTCCATCCTGTCACTTCATTTCCATATTGTTTCATTCCATGGAACAATGCTCTTCTCCAGACTGAGGGACTGACGACCTCAAAACGTTAAGGGTGATGGACTGATTACATCGTCTTCAAGTATCTTCTGCTTCTATCAACTTTTATGTACTCGACTGAAGAAGCCTACTGTGTAGGCGAAACGTTTCGAAATAAAGATACCTAACTGTTGCATATGTGTCTTACCTAACAACCTGTCGGTATTTTATACCATTTTAATGTTCTCTCCAGAGAGTGGAGATTCAAGGCTCTAAGTCTACGTTCATACGGGAGATTCCTTACGCAGTAAATCATTTTAGTCATTCTTCTCTGTATGTTTTCCATGATGATAATTGGCTTCATTGTCAGCTCCGACATTTACGTTGGTTCCATCACTACCAACACATACAACAGGCTGCTGAGTTAATTTCTGTTCCACCAGAAATGTATAGAGTCTTGGCAATCTCCTCTCCATGGCCTGACTTGGGAGTCACATGAGTGAGATATTCAGTGCCGGGCTCCACCATGATGATGTAATGATCTTTCACCACTATCTTTGGAATCCATTTCTTGGTCTTCTCATTCTTTGTCATTACTAGAGTGGAGGTCTTCTTTCCATCAAAATACAGTGATGTGATATTTTCTAAGTTTATTAGCTAATTTTCTTGCCTCTCCAGTCGGTATTTGTGTCTGGCACCTCGTAACTTCTGTGGTTCAATAACTTGACTTTTGTCGTCCATGGTGATAATGGCAATAACAATGGCAGCTGCAGCATAATCACTGATCAAGTATCGGTCACATGTGGCTGCCAGTGTGGGGAGTCTTGTTCTGTTCTGCTGTAAGCTGCTGGCAGTCAGACAACTCAACACATAGTCACCATCAGTATCGACAGAAGGGCTATCTGTGGCATAGTCTGAATTACCGTCAGAATCAGAAACTTCTCCAGCTGCCGGTTCATTCTGACTTTCTTCCAGCTGCTTCCTGGCCCTGGCTGCATCCTGCTCCTCTTTTACCATTACCCTATCCCACATCCTCGTTACTGTCAAGTCAACACAGCCAATTTTTATCTTCCTATCGCCTCTCTGGTCAAGGAGGAACTGTACCTCACGTTCAAGAACTTTCACATTACAATCGCAGTCCAGGTGGTATCCGTCACACTCCTTTATTTTGCAGCCTACATCTTGAAAGGCGGCAGCAGGACGGAAACAACTACATATATCAAACAGCTCGTTCATTTCTTCCTGAAATGTAGCTATTTTGGAAGCATTATTGTTCTTATTAAGTTCTATTCTTCTACTGTACAATTTTCTCAATCTTTCCTCAATAATTTTCTTCCCGAGAATAGGAATAGTATTTCTGTCTCCAGTTGATTTCTGTCATAGTTCAAAACAATCCTTAGCTGTTATCTTGATAATCACTGAAACATCAGTAAATTTTCCTTCATCACATTTATATCGCCAACAGTTCCTTAATATATCGTCTTTGTGCAGAAGTTTGTTCATTGGAAGACCACTGTCATGGCCAAACAATGCATGATCTGTGGCTTTCCTCGTTGGCATTGTAGCATCTTAGTAGTAAAGTATATAAGTAATCAGAGGATCTGAAACGAGAGAAAGTTAGTTAATGTTTATAAATACTGCAGAGTACATAGATACAGTACATAAAACATTGCGCTGCGCTACTCAGTAATACTGCAGAGTACATAGATACAGTACATAAAACATTGCGCTGCGCTACTCAGTAATACTGCAGAGTACATAGATACAGTACATAAAACATTGCGCTGCGCTACTCAGTAATACTGCAGAGTACATAGATACAGTACATAAAACACTGCGCTGCGCTACTCAGTAATACTGCAGAGTACATAGATACAGTACATAAAACACTGCGCTGCGCTACTCAGTAATACTGCAGAGTACATACAGTACATAAAACACTGCACTGCGCTACTCAGTAATACTGCTTACAAAACTGTGCTTGTTGCTGACAAACACCTGAGACCTGCTTGTCTCAGTTTACAAAGCTGTGCTTGTTGCTGACAAACACCTGAGACCTGCTTGTCTCAGTTTACAAAGCTGTGCTTGTTGCTGACAAACACCTGAGACCTGCTTGTTTCAGTTTACAAAGCTGTGCTTGTTGCTGACAAACACCTGAGACCTGCTTGTCTCAGTTTACAAAGCTGTGCTTGTTGCTGACAAACACCTGAGACCTGCTTGTCTCAGTTTACAAAGCTGTGCTTGTTGCTGACAAACACCTGAGACCTGCTTGTCTCAGTTTACAAAGCTGTGCTTGTTGCTGACAAACACCTGAGACCTGCTTGTCTCAGTTTACAAAGCTGTGCTTGTTGCTGACAAACACCTGAGACCTGCTTGTCTCAGTTTACAAAGCTGTGCTTGTTGCTGACAAACACCTGAGATCTGCTTGTCTCAGTTTACAAAGCTGTGCTTGTTGCTGACAAACACCTGAGACCTGCTTGTCTCAGTTTACAAAGCTGTGCTTGTTGCTGACAAACACCTGAGACCTGCTTGTCTCAGTTTACAAAGCTGTGCTTGTTGACAAACACCTGTGACCTGCTTGTCTCTGCTTACAAAGCTGTGCTTGTTGTAGACAAACACGTGAGACATGCCTGTCTCTGCTTACAAAGCTGTGCTTGTTGTTGACAAACACCTGAAACCTGATTGTCTCTGTTTACAAAGCTGTGCTTGTTGTTCACAAACACCTGTGAGCTGCTTGTTTCTGCTTACAAATCTGTGCTTGTTGGCAAACACATGAAAGTTACAGACAAAACCTTTCACTTCCGTTCACTAGTTTTTGGATTTGGTAATATGTATCTGAATAATAATGATATATTGGCCAAATATGTTTGCAGTCTGCACTGAAATTAATAATCGCATAATTACTTAAATAAACCTAAGAGTATAACTCTCTTACAGTGTCTGAGTCCAACACGGGATGGACCATACAAAAGCTGCATCACACAAATCACCTCAGACTCGCACAAGTACCATGGTGTACAACTCACTAGCACAAGTACCATGGTGTACAACTCACTAGCACAAGTACCATGATGTACAACTCACTAGCACAAGTACCATGATGTACAACTCACTAGCACAAGTACCATGGTGTACAACTCACTAGCACAAGTACCATGGTGTACAACTCACTAGCACAAGTACCATGATGTACAACTCACTAGCACAAGTACCATGATGTACAACTCACTAGCACAAGTACCATGATGTACAACTCACTAGCACAAGTACCATGATGTACAACTCACTAGCACAAGTACCATGATGTACAACTCACTAGCACAAGTACCATGATGTACAACTCACTAGCACAAGTACCATGATGTACAACTCACTAGCACAAGTACCATGATGTACAACTCACTAGCACAAGTACCATGATGTACAACTCACTAGCACAAGTACCATGGTGTACAACTCACTAGCACAAGTACCATGGTGTACAACTCACTAGCAAAAGTACCATGGTGTACAACTCACTAGCAAAAGTACCATGGTGTACAACTCACTAGCAAAAGTACCATGGTTTACAACTCACTAGCACAAGTACCATGGTTTACAACTCACTAGCACAAGTACCATGGTTTACAACTCACTAGCACAAGTACCATGGTTTACAACTCACTAGCACAAGTACCATGGTTTACAACTCACTAGCACAAGTATCATGGTGTACAACTCGCTAGCACAAGTACCATGGTTTACAACTCACTAGCACAAGTATCATGGTGTACAACTCACTAGCACAAGTACCATGGTTTACAACTCACTAGCACAAGTATCATGGTGTACAACTCGCTAGCACAAGTACCATGGTTTACAACTCACTAGCACAAGTATCATGGTGTACAACTCGCTAGCACAAGTACCATGGTTTACAACTCACTACCACAAGTATCATGGTGTACAACTCGCTAGCACAGTACGTAGACCAGATCAGACACACCAGAGCACTGCTTACTCACGATGCATTACTCTAACAGAGTAAAGATCAAACCAGCGAGTGGCGCAACCAATGAGTCGTCCAAACTAGCACTTGCAGCTGTCGTTAGTGGCAGGCTGCAAGTCAAATGTAATGCGATTTTATCGCTCAAGGAGGCATTTGTTGTCGTCTGTACAGACGACACAGAGGCTGAGAAACTACTTACCACCACTGCTACTACCACTCTACGAGACCAGGGATTTCTTGTCTTGACTTCCCCAGCACTGAGGGCCAGGAGAACTGTGTTCCTCAAGCGACTCGACAACCTTATCACTGTACAGGCCACTGAAGAAATCAAGTCATCTATCGAAACAAAGAACCCTTGGGCCAAGGTGGACTTCATTACTAAAATACCCAATGCTTCATCCATGCTGAAGGTCACCTTCAGTGACGTCAACATGGCAGCCAGAGCTCTCGCTGAGGGCCTGGCTATTCACTACTTCCACATCAACCCAGCCTTCATCGAAGCAGAAAAATTCCAAAATATCTCAGTGCTATAATTGTTACTCATACTTACACACCATAAATGATTGTCCTACCAAGGACAAGAAGTTCTGCTCCACCTGTGGCCGTGAGGGTCATGACTTCAAGAATTGCACTACTGCTTCACCACCTAAATGATTGAACTGCAAGAATGACCACCATACTCTTGCTGCCAGGTGCCCTACCAGAAGAGACATACTCAAGAAACAACAACAACAACAACAACAACAACAACACCAACAACACCAACACCAACACCAACACCAACACCAACACCAACACCAACACCAACACCAATCACCCACCACCACCACCACCACCACCACCACCACCCCACCACCACCACACAAGCAACCACATATTCTGCTATCGCCAAGCTTCAAGCAGACACACCAAGATACTACATGCCACGCAAGCTGCTCCCACCACTTCCCTGCCAGCACCTACTGCCGACTCCACCAAGATTCTTTATTGCATTATGTATGCTCATGTACAGAATGCAGCTGAGCCGGTTCCTTCAACACCACCATCAATGAACTTTTCAAACTAATAATATGCCTGGCCTCACATTCCCTGCATCACCACCTTCCACTGAGATCCTAAAATCTACTGCAAATATTACCAGCATCACCGCTGCTCCACCGCTGTCACAACCTCCACTAGACACAGAGATGGACCAATCAGAGACCACTGAGACGTCGGCAAACCCCACCAATGAGAGTCCACTACCGCTTGCATCCACTGCTAGAGCAACTGACCAGTCGGAAATCTCACCTTCACTAGTTCAGCCACCAGCCAAGAAAGCAAAAACACAAGAAACTGCGGATGCACCTCACAGTGCCACTGCCACTGACACTGCTGCACCACAACAAGTCCGATGCCTGAAGAGTGTATGCTTCTACACAACCAAGCAGTATAAGAACACAATGCTGTCTTCAGAAATCCATCAGCACCTCCAGGACGGAACAGTCAAGTATACCTATGACCAAACTGTTACATACACCACTGCAGACATGACCAGACTACTCACTGCCAAAACCCAACACCTTGTGGAAGTCGAGTACACCTCAAAGAGGAAATTCAGGATGCTTCATAATGGGGACCTTGAAGACGGTACCCTCCTCTAGCACGACTGTAACTGCTGCCTCTGCCCGACTGCGCTTCTCTTCGGTGAAGTCAGCGCAAGATAGAAAACGACGACACCCTCCAACCGGAGGGCCAAGAAAGATGATGATCGTCACCCCCCACCCGGGGGGCCACTGCCGGGTCACCATCTGGAGAATACCCGGGCCGGAAGTACCGGCGAATCAACATAAATGAAAATGAACTCACTAGCACAAGTACCATGATGTACAACTCACTAGCACAAGTACGATGATGTACAACTCACTAGCACATGTACCATGATGTACAACTCACTAGCACAAGTACCATGATGTACAACTCACTAGCACAAGTACCATGATGTACAACTCGCTAGTACAAGTGCCATGGTGTACAACTCACTAGCACAAGTTCCTTGGTGTACAACTAGCATAAGTATCATGGTGTACAACACACTAGCACAAGTATCATGGTGTACAACACACTAGCACAAGTATCATGGTGTACAACTCACTAGCACAAGTATGATGATGTACAACTCACTAGCACAAGTACGATGATGTACAACTCACTAGCATAAGTATCATGGTGTACAACTCACTAGCACAAGTACCATGATGTACAACTCACTAGCACAAGTACCATGATGTACAACTCACTAGCACAAGTACCATGATGTACAACTCACTAGCACAAGTACCATGATGTACAACTCACTAGCACAAGCACGATGATGTACAACTCACTAGCACAGGTACCATGATGTACAACTCACTAGCACAGGTACCATGATGTACAACTCACTAGCACAAGTACGATGATGTACAACTCACTAGCACAGGTACCATGATGTACAACTCACTAGCACAGGTACCATGATGCACAACTCACTAGCACAAGTACCATGATGTACAACTCACTAGCACAGGTACCATGATGTACAACTCACTAGCACAAGTACGATGATGTACAACTCACTAGCACAGGTACCATGATGCACAACTCACTAGCACAAGTACGATGATGTACAACTCACTACCACAGGTACCATGATGTACAACTCACTAGCACAAGTACGATGATGTACAACTCACTAGCACAGGTACCATGATGCACAACTCACTAGCACAAGTACGATGATGTACAACTCACTACCACAGGTACCATGATGTACAACTCACTAGCACAAGTACGATGATGTACAACTCACTAGCACAGGTACCATGATGCACAACTCACTAGCACACACCACATAGTTTACACGGTGCATGTGTTTTTAGGTAACCTGTAATCAAAGACGGTCTACGCAACACAGTGTAGTTACAATCACAGACAAATACCATACAGCTTTAGCAGAGACCCGAGTCAGCAAATACTAATTTTATTCAACAATTAGAATATGGAAGTAATCCTCTTCCTCAGACTGAGTTCTAATAGTAAACAGACATAAAACACCAATAAAGGACAGCTTTATATTACAAGATACTTTGTTTTTGTACAGATTTTCCTTTATTGGAAGTACTCTTTTACTGGTGAAGTATTAAATGTCTGCGATTTCACAGGCGATCTGTGACCCTTACCAGGTTAATTAACACAGTCGAGTAAAATAATTAAAATTCCATAAAATTTTGGATAATCTATGTGGATATTGTTAAATGTTTAACACCTAATTGTAAAATTAAGTCACTAGACGATAAATATAATGTACATTAGTCGAATGAAAAGAAGAGAAGTTGAACCCGAGTCTGGTGATTTAGAGTATTAATAGTAGCACTATTAATACTAATACTACTACTCATAATTATTATTATTATTAGTAGTAGTAGTAGTAGTAGTATTCAGGTACAAAGAAATTTCACTGTCAGCAGTAGTTCATTGTATTCCAAACACTACTGGACTTATACCATTGTACTTAATGTACTGGACTTACACTATTGAAGTTGCACTTTTGGGAACTCCTAAAATCCTCAAATTATACTAGGTGGAGCGAAGAGAAGAATATATAATGATTAACAGCTGGAGAACAGTTGCAGGGCTGGAAAGACAGAAATGCCACACAAATATGATGATTGAAACAATCATTTACAAGAGCAGGAGACAGGTGAGAAGGAGCAAAATACCTCAGACGAAAAGCAGAACTACAATAAATATACTTAGAGAGAGAACATTGAAGAAACTCTTGATCAGCTGGACGGAAGATAAACGTAGTCGTAGTGTGAAACTCCTGGATAAAAATTAAGTATGAATATTATAATGGTATACAATAACGACAAGTAGATAAGTAAGACAAATATGCAACTGCAACGTATCTTTATTCCGAAGCATATCCACTTGACATGAGAGTAGATGTGCAAGAAGACAGTGCTGGTAGACTTCTTTAGTGTAATACAGAGGAGGATGTGCAAGAAGACAGTGCTGGTAGACTTCTTTAGTGTAATACAGAGGAGGATGTACTAGAAGACAGTGCTGGTAGATTTCTTTAGTGTAATACAGAGGAGGATGTACTAGAAGACAGTGCTGGTAGACTTCTTTAGTGTAATACAGAGGAGGATGTACAAGAAGACAGTGCTGGTAGACTTCTTTAGTGTAATACAGAGGAGGATGTGCAAGAAGACAGTGCTGGTAGACTTCTTTAGTGTAATACAGAGGAGGATGTGCAAGAAGACAGTGCTGGTAGACTTCTTTAGTGTAATACAGAGGAGGATGTACTAGAAGACAGTGCTGGTAGACTTCTTTAGTGTAATACAGAGGAGGATGTGCAAGAAGACAGTGCTGGTAGACTTCTTTAGTGTAATACAGAGGAGGATGTACTAGAAGACAGTGCTGGTAGACTTCTTTAGTGTAATACAGAGGAGGATGTACAAGAAGACAGTGCTGGTAGACTTCTTTAGTGTAATACAGAGGAGGATGT
Organism: Cherax quadricarinatus; assembly: GCF_026875155.1. Classification (NCBI taxonomy): domain Eukaryota; kingdom Metazoa; phylum Arthropoda; class Malacostraca; order Decapoda; family Parastacidae; genus Cherax; species Cherax quadricarinatus. The sequence continues at coordinate 38,217,795 of NC_069440.1, forward strand.
ACAAGAAGACAGTGCTGCATGGTAGGTGTTGGAGTGCTCAGGGAGAGTGCTCTTGGAAAATTCAGCATGGGTTTTGGAGTGCTCTTGAATAGCACAGGATGGGTGTTTGAGTGCTCTGGGAGATTGCAGGATAAATGTCAGCAGTGACACAAGTATTGATCACTAGCACTCTGATTTATCCCTGATATACAGAGGTATACAGCAGTGACAGAAACACTGGACAAGGTCGGTGCCAGTATTGACAGAAATGCTGGTCAAGGTTGGTTCCAGTATTGACAGAAACACTTTTCAAGGTTAGTGCCAGTATTGACAGGAACGCCGGTCAATTTTGGTGCCAGTATTGATAGAAACACCTTAAATTTGGTGCCAGTATTTACAGAAACACCGGTCAACGTTGGTGCCATTATTGACAGAATCACCGGTCAAATTTGGTGTCAGTATTGACATAAGCACTGGTCAAGGTTGGTGCCAGCATTGACAGTAACACCGGTCAAGGTTAGTGCCAGTACTGACATAAACACTGATCAAGGTTTGTGCAAGTATTAACAGAAACACTGATCAAGGTTGGTGCCAGTATTGGCAGAACACTAGTCAAAGTTGGTGCCAGTATTCACAGAGAAACTGGTCAAGGTTGGTGCCAGCACTGACAGAAACATTGGTCAGGGCTGGCGCCAGCAGTGACAGAAACACTGGTCAAGGTTGGTGCCAGCAGTGAGAGAAACACTGGTTAAAGTTGCTGCCAGCAGTGACAGAAGCACTGGTCAAGGTTGGTGCCAGCAGTGACAGAAGCACTGGTCAAGGTTGGTGCCAGCAGTGACAAAAGCACTGGTCAAGGTTAGTGCCAGCAGTGACAAAAGCACTGGTCAAGGTTAGTGCCAGCAGTGACAAAAGCACTGGTCAAGGTTAGTGCCAGCAGTGACAAAAGCACTGGTCACTGCTGGTCAAGGTTAGTTTCTTTTTCTTCTTTTCCCTCTTCCCCTTTCCTCTTTTCTTTTTCTCCTCTGGGTTGACTGTCTTTCTTCTGTCTCGTGTTTCTGTTCCTTCTTTATTTATTTCACCACTTTCCCTTTCACCCACCTCTCTGCGCTTGCTCTCCCTCTGTGGGCACCTAGCTCTCTTGCAGTGCTCCCCTTTCTTTGTATTTGACTGGCTCCTCCTCCTTATTCCCGCTACTACCACTACCTCTACTACTACTATTATTACTACTACTACTACTACTACTACCACCACCACCACCACCTCTTCCTGCCTATTCTTACAAGACACACTACAGTCTTACAAGACACACTGCAGTCTAACAAGACATGCTACAGTCTTACAAGACACACTACAGTCTTACAAGACACACTACAGTCTTACAAGACACACTGCAGTCTAACAAGACATGCTACAGTCTTATAAGACATACTACAGTCTTACAAGACACATTACAGTCTTACAAGACACACTACAGTCTTACAAGACACACTACAGTCTTTCAAGACACACTGTAATCTTACAAGACACACTACAGTCTTACAAGACACACTACAGTCTTACAAGACACACTACAGTCTTACAAGACACACTACAGTCTTACAAAACACACTACAGTCTAACAAGACATACTACAGTCTTACAAGACATACTACAGTCTTACAAGACACACTACAGTCTTACAAGACACACTACAGTCTAACAAGACATACTACAGTCTTACAAGACATACTACAGTCTTACAAGACACACTACAGTCTTACAAGACACACTACAGTCTTTCAAGACACACTGTAATCTTAAAAGACACACTACAGTCTTACAAGACACACTACAGTCTTTCAAGACACACTGTAGTTCAAGACACACTGTAGTCTTACAAGACACACTACAGTCTTACAAGACACACTACAGTCTTACAAGACACACTACAGTCTTACAAGACGCACTACAGTCTTGCAAGTCAAACTACAGTCTTACAAGACACACTACAGTCTTTCAAGACACACTTCAGTCTTACAAGACACACTACAGTCTTACAAGACACACTACAGTCTTACAAGACAGACTACAGTCTTACAAGACACACTACAGTCTTACAAGACACACTACAGTCTAACAAGGCTCACTACAGTCTTACAAGACACACTACAGTCTTACAAGACACACTACAGTCTTACAAGACATACTACAGTCCAACAAGACTCACTACAGTCTTACAAGTAACATGGTGTACAAACTCGCTAGCACAGTAACATGGTGTTACAACTCACTAGCACAGTAAATGGTGTACAACCTACTAGCACAAGTACATGGTTGTTCAACTCATAGCACAAGTTACTATGATGTTGCAACTCACTAGCTCAAAGTACTATGATATACAACTCACTAGCTACAAGTACTATGGTGTACAACTCACTAGCCCAAATAACATTGGTGTACAATCACTGCACAAGTAACTTGGTGTACAACTCACTAGCACAAGTAACATGGTGTACAACTCATAGCACAAGTAACATGGTGTACAATCACTTGCACAAGTAACATGGGTGTACAACTCACTAGCACAAGTACTTGATGTAAACGCCACTAGCACAAGATAAACATGGTGTAACAACTCACTAGCACAAGTTATCTTGTGTACAACTTACTAGTTACAAGTACCTTGATGTACAATCACTATCATTAGTACATGGTGTACAAACTTACTAGCACAAGTCCATGATGTACAACTACCATCAAAAGTACATGGTGTACAGGCTCCATTAGCACAAGTACCTTGGTTGTACAAAATACTAGCCAAGTACCATGGTGTACAGCTCTTTAGCCCCAACAAGTACCATGGTGTACAACCTTACTAGCACAAGTACGATGGTGTACAATCTCACCATCACAGAGTACATGGTGTACAATTCACATCACAAGTTACCATGATGTACAAACTCACCAGCCACAAGTACCTTGGTGTACACTCACTAGCAGATGTCAATGAATGCAGTTCCTCCGACGAAATCAATGAACTCACAGAGTCTGGTTCAAAAGCAACTCTTTCAGAATATCAACGCTCTCAACGTTTTTTGTCGCAATATTGTAGCGTAGCCTTCGTTTGCTATGAAAAACCCTCGAGATACTCACGCCGTTAGTTACAGCGTATCTTTGCCAGCAATACCTTTCCGGATGGTAGACATCAAAAACGAAGACAGACCAGGACCGCAAATTGCGAAAATGAGATGAGAGTATAAATTGCAAGGTGAAGCCGCACATATTTCTGAACTTTTCTCTGAAGGACACAGCAAAGTCTTTGTAATCAATTTTGAAGAAATCATATTTGGTCTGTTTCCAATTACGAGGTTCGGTGAATGCACAGATGAAACTTGCGGGGTTCAGTACCTTCCATAAGGTTTCAGAACCATGGGTTAGCGGGGAAGTAAAAAAAGATTCAAATGAAAAGCAAGGGACTAGAATTAAATGTAATGAGAGATAGAGACGTTGAAGAAACTCTTGATCGCTGGACGGAAGATAAACATTGTCGTAGTGTTTACAGATGAAACACCTGGATAATATCTTAAGTATGGATATTTTTATGGTATACAACAACGACAAAGTAGATAAGTAAGAAACAATGCAAACTGCAACGTATCTTTATTCCGAAATATTGACGTCACATGAGAGTAGATGTGGCAGAAGACAGTACTGGTAGGACTTCTTCAGAGTAATTATCAGAGGAGGATGTGCAAGATAGAAGACAGTGCTGGTAGCTTCTTCAGGGTAATACAGAGGAGGTGTTGGCAAGAAGCAGTGCTGGTAGACTTCTTCAGTGTAATCAGGAGGGAGGATGTGCAAGAAGCGTGCTGTGACTCTTCAGTTGTAATACAGAGGAGGATGTGCAAAGAAGACAGGTGCTGGTTTGACTTCTTCAGTGTAATACAGAGGCGGATTGTGCAGAAGGACAGTGCTGGTAGACTTCTCAGTGTAAATACCAGGTGGTGGATGTGCAAGAAGACCGGGTGCTGGTAGACTTCTTCAGTGAATACAGAGGAAGGATGTGCACGCAGCCAGTGCCTGGCCCTAGATTCTTCAGTGTAATCAGAGGAGGATGTGCAAGAAGACATTGCTGGATAGAATTCTTCAGTGTAATACAGAGGAGGATGTGCAAAGAAAGACAGGTGCTGGTAGACTTCTTCAGTGTAATACAGAGGAGGATGTGCAAGAAGACAGTGCTGGTAGACTTCTTCAGTGTAAATACAGAGGAGGTATGTGCAAGAAGACAGTGCTGGTAGACTTCTTTTCAGTGTATCAAGAGGAGGATGTGCCGAAGACAGTGCTGGTTAGACTTCTTCAGTGTAATACAGGGAGGGGATGTGCAAGAAGGACAGTGCTGGTAGGACTTCTTCAGTGTTAATACAGGGAGGATGTGCAGGAAAGGACAGTGCTGGTAGACTTCTTCATGTAATACAGAGGAGGATGTGCAGAAGACAGTGCTGTAGATTCTTCAGTGTAATCAGAGGAGGTTGTGCCTGAAGACAGTTGCTTGGTAGACTTCTTCAGTGTAATACGGAGGAGGCAGCATCAATGATCTTGTGTGGAGAAACGTGTGTAATAAAGTTACCTAACAGTTAGAGAATTTTTTACTATTATTCTTAAGTACTCAGGATAAATCCGGATGGTTAATAATCCCAGTATGTGTGTTCGTGGTGTTTTATGGATGCCTGAAGGAGAAATAAAATTTCACAATGCTTTTTTACACAAACCGGTTCATCAAATCTGCAGCTACACTTACATTTCACCTCTTTAACGTTCATCGAATTAGATGGCAGCTTTTTTGAGGTTTTTGAAGCTTAGCCAACTCAGGATTTGAAAGAGATTTCAGTCATTCCAGGTGGTGTTAATGGTTTCAATAACTTTTGTCATTAAGGACATGTATAGCATGCCATGTACCCATGATATGATTCTGTTATCATACTAACAACATTAAAAGTTTGAAGCCGGATTGGATGAGGCGTTCTTGAGTTATGAGAGAAATTTATAAACAATTGACCGAAGATGAAAAAAAGTCATGCAACTTCTTAAAGATCCGACTTACGAGATAACTAAAATAATTCAGCAAATTTTTTAAGCTCCCTTCAGGGTTACTAATAAACTGGGACACACAGTTCAATGAAGTGAATTATGATTTTAATCTGCTTTAGTTGATCGGCCGTTTTGGCAACCTCCGATATGATGTTATTTTGATAGAAGTGAGGGACAGAATGATTCCAAACATGATCACTAAGCCCAAAAAACTTGACCGACCAATGACAATTTCATGCTTTACGCAAATGGCATTTTTTTAAGGTAACGACCTGATAAAATACGTTCACCTCTCACAACCGCTTAAGTATGACGTTTGCAATTATCTTATGAAAAGATAAAGATTGCCAGGAAAAAAAGTAATTAAATATGTTTCCCTCACTTTTTTCACATCTTCACTTCCTGACATCTTCAAACAAAACAATAAACTCCATGTGGAGAAAATAGAATCTTCAAGCACCGACACTCGACCTCCTGACAAAGAAATTAATCAGCGACCATCTAATAACTTGGTGGTAGTTCTTCTTAAGGGCTTATACACTGATTCTTTATTTACTAGAGTGTTAACCTTCTGTTCAGTGTTTTTACTTTTTGTTATTGTTTTTGTTGATGTACGATACTTAACGTGTTTCTCTTCTGTTCTATGTTTCTGTATTGTCTTGTTGTTTTCGGTTCTGTTCTAGTGTGTTGTTGTACTGCTCTCGGATTTATTGTTACTAAGCCAAAACCTGACTCTGACCCAATGAAATTTCAGTTGCAATTTTTACTGTACTGCCTTGTGACAGCATTTTTAAAGTTATTATACTTATGTCTTATGCATTGGTTTCATTATGTTCGGCATTGTTCTTTTGTTTACTGTATTGTTTTCTGTGGTAACTGCACTTGTGGTTTACTATGCTTTTTTTATGTCACTGAATGTTCTTGCTTGTCACTTTAATTTTCTTGTAAGTTCAATTCTTGTGACTTTTTGATGACTGTAGTGTTATTTATATGATGTAAATTTGCTAATGACACCTTCCACAAACAGTTTCTACCATAGTGTCATTTGTGTCTCCCAAAACAATTATGTCGATCAAAATTCCCAAAACCATCACTTAACAAATTCTCGAATTCATAATCCCACTCTCCCCCACATTAAATCTCCTCTATATGATATTAATACAAATATACATAAATACATACACACAAAAAATAATATCTCTCCGGAATAAAGCTGACTATCATGGTAGTCTCGATCTGACAATAATATTTTTTCAGCCTACCTTCAACCTGGAATTCGAGTCAATGTTTCGTCTCCTATACCGCTGTTTTATTCACTTACGTCTTGCTGTACTGTACCTTCAGCAAAACTTTCAACCAAAAAAAACATATTATTTTGCAACATACTCTTTTTAATGACGTAACTTGTATAAGTTATGTTGATTCTAATCCCTCCCTTTTCAGCCTCTGTTCTTCATTTTAACCTTCGTCTTTCACATCACTTTGTAAATCACATTGTGATATACACATTTCCTGGTATACTCAACAGGACCATTCACACAAACATTGACTGTTCATATTACTTAATAAAAAATATTTACATATTCTAACACTGTGTTGGGCTATGTTGCAGTATTTAGGAAACAAAGAGTGACACGAAAGCAAGATTGCGAAAGAGCGATGTTTCTAACGAATAGATGTAATTAAAAACTCATTTTATTTATTCTACATCAGCACTGCTTCAGTAATTTTAAATGTACGCAAATATTTGACGGTTATAAACAGAGAATCACACTTTGTTCTCTCAATAACAACAGTTGTAATATGCACTAAATGAAGACTTTTTACACAAATACTGAAAATAATTTTCATAAGGAAAGATCATGAAATAATGTATATATTTTAACCGGCGTATTATTACTTTAGTATGTTTAGTGTTTAGCGCTCAGTGTGGAGGGCGCGGTTGCTTCTGCAGTCTAAGACGTGGAATGAATTGGTCAACAGGGAGACTATGTTAGTTTGTATTCTACATGTATTGTTGTGAGTCTTTGTTGAGACGATAAAACCACTGTGTAAACTCGGGGTAATGTGTTAGTGAGTTGTACATCAGATACTTGTGTGAGTCAGAGTTTTTGTGATGGGGTACTCAGTTTATATAATTATTTGTGCGAACTGTGAAACTAATCTACGCCACATTAATATTAATTAACTTGTGTAGTACTATCATTATTGGACAGTGCTTTAAGGGGTGAACTAAAATGCTGACCTTCAGGAAAGTGGTGAAGGGGTGAATACCTGGAGCCGTGGGACCTGGGGTGGGACATCTGACCTCAGGGGATGTGGGTGAAGGGTGAATACCTGAGCCACGGGACCTGTGGTGGGACTTGCTGGCCTCAGAAAGTGGTGAAGGGTGAATTACTGGAAGCCACGGACCTGGGGTGGGGACTTACTGACCTCAGGGAAGGGGGAAGGGTGAATACTGGAGCCACGGACCTGGGCAGGGACTGCTGACATCGGGAAGTGGTGAAGGGTGTTGAATGAACACTTGGAACCACGACCTGGGATTTGCTGACCTTCAGGGGGTGGGACTGGGTGAAGTATTAAAAATATCGAAAAGATTTCCAGGACTTAGGGTAAGGGAAAGATATCCGGGGGGCCCCACGGATGGTTTCCTGACACATGAACCTGACGAAAGTAAGATTACCGTGTGTAAGAATTGGGATTGGGCGAAGGGAGAATATTCGAGGGGGACAAAGATGGACTCCTGGATACGGCGACTGGGGATAGCTTCAGAAAACACAGTTAGTGGGGTAGTGGATCTAAAGACGATACCACTGGCTCAATGTTATTCAAAGTTTATTCTCTATAAGATTACAATGCTGAGTTTACAGAAATTTGGTTATTGTGTTGGTTTACATGTAGTAAAATTGTGTTACATGAGTGTACCACGTGGCAGGTCTGTGTAACTCAGAAACTCTGAGGCTGACAGTGATTCACAAACTTTTGCTCTCTCTACCCACTGCTACCAATAATAATAATAATAAAAAAAAAAAAAAAAAAAAAAAATAATAATAATAATAATAATAATAAATATTTAATATAATAGAATATTATTAAGATTAATATTATGTTTCACGTGCTGACTTCACGTAGCAGTATATGGGTACTGGGTGCTCTTTTATAGTATCTCAATAATGTCTACATGTATCATGTACTTGATAGTAAATATTGAGATTATTATTATTATTATTATTATTTTATTATTATTATTATTTATTATTATTATTTTATTATATAATTAATAACTTTAGGTTTACAGTTGCTTTATCAAATAAAGCTGATGAGCTGTATTTTCATCGACACATAAGCTGTACTATGAAGCTTAGCTCTGTATACAGTGCTTCTTGTTCAAAACATAAGTGACTCACACAATCCTTGTATGAAATCATGGTGACTTCACACATTGCCTAAGCTCACAGTGACGTACACAGCGTTATTCTAAGGACTCACACATCATTTTTTATAATTCACTCCTCGTTTAGAAAGACTCAGTGATATCAGAACGAGTCAGTCTATACTTAGGAACTTATCCCAACGATTCCAAGTGTTGTAAGAATTTTACTATAGTGACAAATTTACTGCAACACAGTCTAAACTTAATGGGTAATTTCCTGTCCATATGACACCGTTGTGAGTAAGTGGGCCGGTTAAAGGACGAACTACTGACCTTCTGGTTGCTGGAGTTGGTAACCAGAACTAACTATCAGGTTGACAGTACCCGCAAACTCTGAAGTTATGTATGTGTCTACTTTTCCATAACCGGACATTCAGTTTACATAAATATTTTTTAGTCTTAGAGTGTTAAGTGGACTGCACTTGATCAGTGGGTGGCGGAGACAAACACTGTACTGGTTTTAAAAGAAGATATGATCAGTCCCTGCAGACTGAATCAACAAAGCCGTTGATACAAAAGATATGAGGTGGTTCCATGAGCTATGAATCAACCACTGTAAAATTATAGCTGGATGGCCAACTTAACCATTATTAATCTGCTCTCTCGTTTCTTTTTGCACTCACCATTAATATAAATATGACACATTCTTGTTTCAATGTCAGGTCATTCACAGCATTAACCATTAATATGAAAATGAACAGGGAATATTTATTACTGTTAATGTTAGTCCTTTATAGTGAACATTAATGTTGTTGCATATATATTCTTATTCACTATGTGAAAATTAGTTTTTACAAGAGTGCGGATGTTTATCCATTGATCATGGAACACAATCTCAGTTCTATTTACTAATTTATATTTACATGTTTGATTCCTTAATGTTTACAAGTGAGTTTTTAAGTTGAACTGCAACGTGAAGGTATTGGTGGAAACAACATGTGAAAATTAAGAGGCAATTAAAGGTGAAAGTGAAAGTTAACAGCAGGTGAATTGGCCAGACAGGAGCATAGGTGAAAGAGTGCACATGGTGAGATGCATAAGGGTCGCGTCCTGGGACCTTGAAGAACTCTGGCAGTAAAATTCATTATGCTGCTAAATTTTAATTGAACTTCTAATAAAAAGTTTTGTGAATAATTTACAACTGACTTTCAAGAGATGAAATTTTTTTTTTTATTATCACACTGGCGATTCCACCAGGCAGGGTAGCCCGAAAAACGAAAAACTTTGCACATTCATTCACTCCATCACTGTCTTGCAGAAGGGTGCTTTACACTACAGTGTTTAACTGCAACCTTAACACCCTCCGTCAGAGTGCAGGCACTGTACTTCCCATCTCCAGGACTCAAGTCCGGCCTCGGTTTCCTGAATCCCTTCATTAAATGTTACTTTGCTTCACCACTCCAACAGCACGTCATGTATTATAAAACCATTTGTCTCCATTTCACTCCTATAAAACACGCTCATGCATACCTGCTGGAAGTCAAGCCCCTCGCAACAAAACCTCCCTTTACCCCTCTTCTCCACCTTTCCTAGGCCGACCCTCCCCGCCTTCCTTTTCCACTACAGACTGATACACTCTTGAAGTCATTCTGTTTCGCTCCTTCTCTCTACATGTTCCGAACCACCTCAACAATCTTCCTCCAGCCATTGGACAACAGTTTGGTAATCCGACCTCCTCCTACTTCCAAATACGAATCTCGCATTATATTCCACACCACACATTGCCTCGGCATGACATCTCCCTGCCTCGGCTTCTCCTCGCTGCAACATCATACCCAGCTTCACACCCATATAAGAGCGTTGGTTAAAACTATACTCTCGTACATTCCCCTCTTTGCCTCCAAGGACAAGGTTCTTTGTCTCCACAGACTCCTAAGTGCACCCACTCACTCTTTTTCCATCATCAATTCTATGATTACCTCATCTTTCATAGACCCATCCGCTGTCACGTCACTCCCAAATATCTGAATACATTCCCCCTCCATACTCTCTCCCTCCATTGAATATCAATCTTTCATCACCTAATCTTTTTGTTATCCTCTTAACCTTACTCTTTCCTGTATTCACTTTAATTTTCTTTCTTTTGCAACACCCCTACCCAAATTCATCACCAATCTCTGCAACTTTCTGCAGAATCTCCCAAGAGCACAGTGTCATCAGCAAAGAGCAGCTGTAACAACTCCACTTTGTGTGTGATTCTTTATCTTTTAATCTCCACGCCTCTTGTCAAGACCCTCGCATTTACTTCTCTTACAACCCCATCTATAAATATATTAAAACAACCACGGTGACATCCACACATCCTTGTCTAAGCCTACTTTTTTTACTGGGACAATATATTTCCTCTTTCCTACTACTCTACTTGTGCCTCACTATCCTCGGTTAAAAACTCTTCCACGGCTTTCAGTATAACAATACTCCTACACCATACACTATGCAACATCTGCCACTTTGCCCCCCTATCCAACCTTTGTCATACGCCTTTTCCAAATCCATAAATGCCACAAAAGACCTCTTTAGCCTTATCTAAATACTGTTCACTTATATGTTTCACTGTAAACCCTGGTCCACACACCCCCTTCCTTTCCTAAAGCCTCCTTGTTCATCTGCTATCCTATTCTCCGTCTTTACTATTAATTCTTTCAATAATTAACTCTACCATACCTTTACCAGGTTTACTCAGCAGCCTTATCCCCCTATAAGTTTTCTCTCTCTTTTATTCCACCTTTTCCTTTATACAAAAGGAACTATACATGATCTTGCCAATCCCTAGGTACTTACCCTCTTTCCATACATTTATTAAAATAAGTGCACCAACCATCCAAACTATATCCCCACCTGTTTTAACATTTCTATCTTTTATCCATATTCCCGGCTGCCTTACCCCCTTTCATTTTACCTTCTTTGCCTCACGAACTTCCACCACACTCACAACTGGCTCTTCCTCACCTACAAGATGTTATTCCTCCTTGCCTAAACACTAAATATCACAAGCTTCCCTATCTTCATCAACATTTATCAATTCCTCAAATATTCCCTCCATCTTCCCAATACCTCTAAACTCTCCATTTAATAACTCTCCTCTCTATTTTTAACTGGCAATCCATTTGTTCTCTAGGGCATTTCTTAAATTGTTAATCTCACTCCAAAACTTTTTCTTATTTTCAACAAAATTTGTTGATTACTTCTCACCCACTTTTCATTTGCTCCTCTTTTTACATTGCTTCACCACTCTCTTAACCTCTCTCTTTTTATCCATATACTCTCTCCCTCCTTTGCATCACTTTTCTTTGTAAAAAACTTCTCATATGCTAACTTTTTCTCCTTACTATCCTCTTTACATTCATATTCCACCAATCGCTCCTTTCCCTCCGCACCCACTTTCCTGTAACCACAAAACTTCTACTGAACCACTCTAACTCTTCATTTTTTAAACACCTACCCCATACCTCTTCGACCCCATTGCTATGCACTCTTTAGCCCATCTATCCTCCATAGCTGTTTTTATCTTACCCTAACTGCCTCCTCTTTTAGTTTATAAACCTTCACTTCTCTCTTCCCTGATGCTTCTATTCTCCTTGTATCCATTCGCTCCTTTTACTCTCCAGTGTAGCTACAACTAAAAAAGGATCTGATATATCTGTGGCCCCTTTATAAACATGTACTTCCGGAGTCTACTCAAACAGTCTTTTATCTATCAATACATAATCCAACAAAACTACTGTCATTTCGCCCTACATCATATCTTGTATTACTTATTTTTCCTCTTTTTCTTAAATATATGTATTACCGATAACTAACCCTTTCTATACAAAGTTCAATCAAGAAGGGCTCCCATTATCATTTAACTGGCACCCCAAACTTACCTAACCACACCTCTCTAAAGTTTCTCCTACTTTAGCATTCAGGTCCCCTACACAATTACCTCTCACTTGGTTCAAAGGCTCTATTACATTCAGCTTAACATCTCACAAATCTCTCTCTCTCCTCTGCATTCCTCTTTCTCCAGGTGCTACACGCTTTATTATGACCCACTTCTCGCATCCAACCTTTACTTTAATCCAATATTTCTGGATTTTACTCATCATTCTCGTTTTCCTTCCATAAACTGATCATTAAACATTACTGCTACCCCTTCCTTTGCTCTAACTCTCTCAGATACTACAGGATTTAATCCCATTATTTCCCCCACTGAAACTCTCCTACCCTCCTTCATTTGTTTCGCTTAGGGCCAGGACATCCAACTTCTTTACATTCATAACATGGAAAATAATTGTGTATATAAGTTATATTTGGTTTTGCACTTTAGCCTATATATACGTGAGAATACAGTCATATTTGTCATTAAGGAAACAGCTACTCCGTATTCATTTTGCACTGGCGTCTGAAGTTCTCAGATTATGTGGGATCATGTTTTTTTTTAAGTTATTGCTGGGGAAATGAAAGTTAATACATTGTCATCGGGGGAGATATAGTGTTGGAGTGGTTGGTATTTTTTGTTTAACAATGAATGAAAGAGGGAAGGTACCTGGGTTAGCAGATAGCATATATAGGCCCTTTATATAAAGGATGGGGGACAAAAGAGACCTGCAAAAATTTTAGGGGAGTAAGTTATAGAGTATACCAGGTACTTGTACGGTGGGTTATTATTGAAAATAATTAGAGGTATACAGAGAGTAGGATTTGCAGATGGGCAAGGAGTTTTAGAGTGGTGAGGATGTTGTAGAAACAAGTGTTTACATTAAAGGTAGGAAGTTTTTATTACATTTATGGATTTTAGAAAACGCGCATATGATTAGAGTGCATAGGGGAGCATGTGGCAGATGTTACAATAGGTAGTAAGTTACTAAATGCTGTAGAGTTTTTATGAGGAATAGTGAGGCTCAGGTTAGGGTGTGTTGAAGAGAGAGGGAATTACTTTCCTTGTATGAATCTTGCCCTGGCTTCGTCTCTGTAGATGCCTTTCCTCTCCCATACACTGTAAAATGCCTCCAAACTTCAGAACACCCGTGACTTAACTGACTCTCATTTTTTCTTTTTCTTTATCTTATTCTCCCTCTTCCTTTTCCTCTTTCTCCTCTGGGCTGGTCTTTCTCTCTTCTGTCTCGTGTTCTCTTCCTTCTTATTTATTTCACCAACTTCCCCTTCACGCATCTCTGTGCGCTTGCTCCCTCTGTGGGCACTAGCTCCTTGCAGTGCTCCCCTTCCTTTGTATTGACTGGCTCTGTCCTCCTTTTTCCCACACTTCTACCATTACCACTACTACTACCTCTTCTATTACTATTATACTACTACTTTAATGATGAAATTAAGACCATGCTGCGGCGTGTCTGGGTGTCTTGTTGTGGATGGCGAAAAATTCTAGGGATGATAGAGATGCCGGGTGTTGCGTATGATCTTAATTCATCTTGTCGGTTTATATACCATTCTTTTACTACTATCTACCACCACCCTTACTGCCTATATATAGCCGTCCTGTCCACTTCTGGTTTTTAGTGTATGTGCGGGTTATTTGTGTATCGTTTCAGTCACGGTATTGTGCCTTTTTTTGTTTATTTATAGACCGGGATGTGTATGTCACCATGGTTGTTTAATTATTTATAGATGGGGTTTTGAAAGAAGTAAATGATAGGATGTTGGGGAAGAGGGGTGGGATTAAATTATGAGGAATCAAGTTGTAAAATGGGAGTTGACACAGTTACTTTTTGCTGATGATGTTGTGCTTATGGAAGAATTCTTAAGAAAAGATGCAAAGGTTATGACGAGTTTGGGATGGGGTGTTAAGGTAGAAAGTTTAAAGTGAACATAGATATGAGAAGGTGATGAGGTTTCAAACGATTTAGATAAAGAAAATTTTATATAGCACATTGGAGAGAGAGAGGGAGTATGGAGGAAATAAAGTTGCCAGATATTTGGGAGTTGACGTGTCAGCGGAATGGGTTTATGAAGGATGGAGGTTATCATAGTATTGATGATGGAAAAAGGTGCGTGGTGCGTTGAGGTATTTTGTGGTAGACAAAAAAACGTTATCCATGGAGACAAAAGGTTGTATGAACAGTATTACTGGTACCAACCACTTTGCATGGGTGTGAAGCTTGGGTTGTAAATGATGAGCGAGGAGGCGGTTGGAGGCAGTGGAAGGATGGCCTGTATAAGGGCAAATGTGTGGTCGTGAATTATTATGGCAGAAGAGATTTCGGAGTGTGGAAAATTGGGAGGTGTGGAGGGTTTGTTGGGTGGTTTGATCATTTAGAAGAGAATAGATCAAAGTAGAAATGACATGGAGAGCGTATGAATCAGTCAAGGGAAGGAAGGCCGGGTAGGGGTCGTCCTCGAAAAGGCTGGAGGGAGGGGCGGGAAAGGAGGTTTTATGGGAGAGGGACTTTGACTTCCAGCACGCGTAAGTGAGCGTGTTAGATAGAAGTGAATGAGACGAATGGTTTTTGGAAATGAGAGCGGTAGGAATGTGAGCAGGGTAATATTTAGTGAAGGGATCAAGGAGGAAAAACGGATATTTTTATATAGCGGGACTTGAGTCCTGGAAATGGGACGTACATGCCTGCACTTTTAAGGAAGGGTTGGATATACGGCAGTTGGAGGGATATGTTATATTTCTTTAATATATACTTCTAAACTGCTGTTATTGGGCACCTCTGCAAAAACAGTAGTGATTATGTATGAGTGAGGCTGAAAGTGTTGAAATTGAAATGCTAGAAGATAGATGGGGTCCACTTTGGTGTAAATTGTGGGACCCATAGCCTCATTGTTTTTTATCAATAGTTATATTTTATTACATAATATGGTACGAAGATTTAAGAGTTACATTGGTGATACAAATGACATATACTGTACATGAGGTGATGAGGATACATGTTTAGTAACATTGTTGCTTGTTTGTCATGCCCCAAATTTAATGCGAAAATCTATCCAGTCCTAGAGCTGGGGCGCGTGCCCAAAATGCAACAGGCATACCCCTCTGAACAGCCGCACTGAGACGCTGGAACAGAAAACTAGCTGCCTGGGGTCCCTAGTTACCCTGATGGAGCCATGGGTCTGGAGCCTTTGGGAACAAAAACATTAATGATAGGCAAGTTCTCCCTATTTTCTAGGACTTGTTTAGGCACTCCCTGAAGCTGGTGGCTGCCCCTCCTTCCCTCCCTGGTGTATTGGAGATAGGTATCTGCCAGGTAGATAACATGTGTAGTCCCACACTACCTGTTTACCGTCTGTCCGGCTTTAAGTGTGCTTACCGTTGGACGCTTTGGCTGCCATTGATCTGCATAGTTGCAGTGGTCTCCTTATGCTGGACATCCGGCTGTTGTGAGGTTCCTATTGATAATGTTATTAACTCCTCATTGTATTGCAATCTTTCCCTTAAATTTACGGCACACAAGACCATGGTACCCAAATCGGTCTACTGCTTCACTGCCACAAATACACCTGTGTTCGGACGAGAATAGGTGGCGGCAAGTCGAAGGGCAAACACCAATGCGGATGGTCTGTGGGTCGAGGTGTGTGCAAGGCTGGAGTTGGGGAATAGCAACAAGAAAGTCCCCTGCATGAGGGGAGCCCTTAACTTGCCAGGAGGCGGGATCTATCCTTCATGAACACTCTAAAGCATTGTTGAGGCCTAAATTCTCCACTATTGGGGCTTATCCCCAGTGCGACTGTTTGTTAGCAGTTGGGGGGAGAGGTCTGGTTTCAAGAGCCCGTTAGATTATCCAAATTCTCGGCTCCGTCAATGAACTTTTGGTTCTGGACTCCAATTTGTCCCTAAAAGATATTCAGGGAGAATCGCTGTACAAGCCCACATGCGAGGAAGCAACGCATCATGAGGACAGAAATGCCCGGGTTTTAGCGCAATCTGGGTTGGACTTGCGGACACCAATGCCTCCTAGTCTGACTGTGAAGTCTAGCTTGTTCACTGCTGTCTTCTTAGAGTAAGGTTAAATTCTTTTGTAAAAAATCTGCCTAGGTTTCTGTCATATTAAAGGTGGACATCTTAGGAAATATGTCAAACCTGGGCAGATTCCAGCACTTTGTGAGAAGGCAAAATGTCAGCGTTGGTGTCAAGTTTGCCTATTCGTTGTTCCATTTCTCCTCACTCTTCCAATTTCTTCCTGAAGAATTGTGTCAATGGCATCGCTTCCTGACTGGGTACCTCCAAGCAAGACGAATTTGTTAGGGCATTGGATGATGCTCCTGGTAAGTTTGATCTCACTGCATTTATCACTTGTTGACTGACTGAAATTATTTCACATTTGGATGGATTTATGGCGAGACCCATTTCCTGTCCCCGTGTCATCACCTGTGTAAGATCATCTAGGAGGGACGCCTTTGTGCCTGCTAGTGTGCCATCGTCCAAGAACCAGATGTTTAACTCGTTGGTCAGTCTGACTGTGATTTCCCTAGGCTCTATACAAAAGAGAAATGGTGCAAGAGGATCCCCTCGCTGGACAACCTCTGATGATGTAATTTCATGCTCTCCAAACAGGAGCATTGATTCCTTGCTATATCCAGCTGAAACAAAAGGGAAGAGACCAGGAAAATTTTCTAGAGCTATGTATATAGACATGTTGATATTTTGTGTCTTATGCCTAAGAATATAGATATGAACAATTTCCGTGTTAAATTATTATTATTATTAAAGATTAGCCGGTATTCTCCCGGCCCGGGCCTTTTCCAAGTGGTGGCCCGGCCTTGGCTCCCTCTTTAGGGAGTGTCTGAGACCTAAGTCTCCCATGGGAGGAGGCACAAGTACCTCCTCATCTGTGGGACCAACTGTCCCCAGGCCTAGCCACAAGCTAGGCCTCTCTGGTCTGCCATCCCCGCCACAAGGGGGCTAATGGGAATGACAGTCTTATGAGCTAAAGGCTCGGGCTCAGGCACCTACCCTACCCTACAAGGGTTAGGCATGGTGTCGATGCGTGTTAAATTAAATATTTTACGCTCATTCTATTAATTTTACTGTTGAGATCGAAGAAATAACTCATTGCATTTCCCATAATGATGTTAATTATTAAGGGTAACTATTTAACATTATCAGATAACCAACAAATAACTTTACTATGTACACTATTTTCTCCCCTCAAGATATAGAAGTTAAACTGTTGGGTATTCCTCATCAATATATTTTAGAACTTTGCGTATTTGTAATCCAAAGTTCATAGATGAAAAACCTCAAATTTATGAAATAGCTAATGATATAAAATATCCAAGAAAGTTCATTGATAAATCCTTATAAAATTGCCAGAAAAATTAACCCTTTTTGATTTTTTTACAATTATAAAAAGGACAACCAACCTACTCAAACAAAAATATGTTGTTCTCCATTACCCATCAAACTTGGTTGAAATGCAACCTTTCTCTTCTAAGACTTTTAACATTAAGAACAAGTACAAAATCTTAATGCTTGGGTTAAAATTTCAGTTGTGTTTCAGAGTCGTTTGTTTGTCACGTGATTGTGAGGTGTAGAGTCTTGCCCTATATGCCTTCCTTGTTGATGTTTTTTTTTTAATTATAGTCCCTTATAATGTGAGAAAGTCCCGAAAGCGTTTGCAATTGCAACTGTTTTTTTCATTATATTGTTCTGCATAATGTGGATAACACCTGTTTACTGTGACCTTATTGCATTTAATATACTATATAATTAAAAATTATAATATATATATATATATATATATATATATATATATATAATATATATATATATATATATAAATTCGTCCGAATATGTTAAAACTGGCCAAATTAGCAAGAACTCATTTAAACTTAAGTCCTTTCTAAAATGTTTCTCTGATACGCTTTAAAGATTATTTTTTTCATTAATGTTAATGTAAAAATTTATATTTTTGCACCAAAGGAACTTAGAAAACTACCTAACCTATTATAACAAGATGCAATTTATTTAGCCTAATCCTACTAAATATATTGTTAGAATTTGTTTACATTAAATTAATACTAAACAAACACAGTGAAATATATTTTTTTCGTTAGGTACAGATGATTTTGCGAATTAATTGCATACACAAATTTTCAAACTTGTCCTATATGCAAGATGAGCGTTGCTATTAAGCCAAGATCGCAAGTTCTGCCTAATCGGCAGCGACATATATATATATACATTACCGAACTAATCGTTTCACTCTCCAAGACGAAACGACCACCTATCTTTCGCCTCAATTGGTAACTGATGAGTAATACCTATACCTATGCAGAGGCGCGTATTTGCGCGCCCTCTGCAAATGGCAATGACAGTGTAAAATGATGGTGAATGTGTTTCTCTGTTTTGGGGTCCACCCTGCCTCAGTGGAGACGCCCAATATGAATGCATGCAGGGATGAGATGAAAAGCTGTAAGCTCTCTCTAAAAAGCTGTCTGCCTTGGATCAACGTCTAGCGCAAGCTGGACACCAAGGTATTGGTCCAGTGTGGCGAGAATGGTAAAGCACTGCGAACCTTGTTCCAAGGTTCGTAGGTCGAGTCTCCTTCGGCCAGAAATCATGTTTGTGTATATTTCGCCTGCTCATGCGAATTCCTTGTATATATATATGTCGTGCCGAATAGGCAGAACTTGCGATCTTGGCTTAAATAGCAACGTTTATCTTGCCATATAGGACAAGTGAAAATTTGTGTATGCAATAATTTCGCCAAAATCATTCTGAACCTAAAGAAAAAAATATATTTCAACCTTTGTTTGCTATGTTTAGTATTAAATTACTGAAAACAATCTAAAGTATTTTTAGTTGGGTTAGGCTAAATAAATTGTTCGTTTGTTAATTATAAGGTTAGGTAAGTTTTCTAAGATACTTTTGGTGCAAAATTAAAATTTTTTTACATTAACATTAATGAAAAAAAATATATCTTTAAAACGTATAAAAGAAAATTTCAGAAAGGAATTAATTTTAAATGAGTTATTGCTAATTGACTAGTTTTACATATTCGGCACGACAAATATATATATATATATATATGTATTATATAATTATATATATAATAATATATATATATATAATATAAATATATATCTATATATATATAAATAAATAATATATATAAATAAGATGGGGTCCATCTCCTGGCGTACAGCTACACACAACTTTGCGATTTTGACTTAAATAGCAACGTTCTTCTTGCCTGAATAAGGCAAGCGAAATATTTTGTTTATGCAATAATTTCGCCATGAAATCATTCTGAACCTAACGAAAAAAAACATATTTCATGTGTGTTTGTTTATTATTAAAAAATAGTAAACAATCTAAAATATATTTAGCTGGATAGGCTAATTAAATTGCGCTTTTTAATATAATATTAAATAAGTTTTCTAATGTTCTTTCGGTATATAATTATTAATTTTTACATTAACATAAATGAAAAAATATATCTTCAAAAGTATAAGACAAAATTTTAGAGAAGACTCATTTTTAAATGAAGTACCTTGTCACATAAAACATCCTTAAGGCACGTAAAGGTTTCATGTAAATGATGAGCACAGAGTTCCACCAGTCTTGGTCTAAGGGTCAGTCCTCTGCTAGCTTCCGCACTGGACAGACGCTGCTGCTCCCGATTGGTTGCCTTGCTATCCCCGTGCTGGGAGAGGCTCTTTACTTTTCATTGTAGTTGCTGAGATCTGATAAAAACTGCACTGAACTTCTGATTCAAGAGGACCTTGCCTTTCTGGCTGATCCTGGACATTCTTCATCGTGGTTTTCAAGATCTGTGCGTCGCTGGCTGCCTGCCCCAGGGCCAAGACCGTTGGCCTTGCTCTCTTGCAGCTGCTCGTGAAGTTTTCCCACTGCCAACTGTGGACGTCTGCTGGCTTCACTGTCTTCATCAGCTTACACTTCCACACCTCGCACTTGCTGTGTATATGTAATCTACCGGCAACAGCCGTTACCCTCATACCCATGTTCGGTTGTGACAAGCATCTCGAGAATAAGACAGCTTTTTTTAACCAATATTTTTGTGTGACACGGGTTTAGCTCTGTTGGTCGTAATCACCTCAGAGGCCAGTCAAGCCTCCTTCACTGAGGCGGGTAAAAGATACCCTCACAGTGAATCGCATCTGACTACATTGCTCTGGAGACAACCAGCAAGCACCTTTCTCTCCTCTCTAAAATTTTCTTCTTTTTTCTGGATCGCTTGACTGCTCTGCGTCGTAGGAGTATTTATTCGTCTGGTCCGTGCCGTGGCTGGATTCCTTGTGATTTACGGCACGGGGAAGGCCTCTTCTTTGTATGTACATTCCACAACACAAACATGTCCCCTTCAGGACTATACAGGACTTGATGCCCCATATAGAAGTCGCCACTTACGATTTATCAGCATCCCTACCTGTGCTGCTGTTTCGTCATGGCAGCTTTTCCGAACAAATGCTCTTATGCTAAAGTATTCTGAAAATGATAAGGATACTATTGACTATGCTCCACCTTTTCAACATTACCCAGGCACGCATTATAAACATTTTCAAGACAACAATACTGGCTGTAAAGTAAAATCTTGATCCAGTGAACTATGACCTCTGCATTAGTAAGGATGTCCGAGACAAGCTTCTCCTCAGGCAAGGTTTTACTACGATTGGGCTTCCTGATCATAAGGCCAAGGAGCACAGTCAGTGGCAAAATTTTTTAGACTCTTCTTTGATTAATGAATATAACCAGACAAAGACACTTTGATTCTGATATCATTCACAAAACCAGGTCACAGTTGAGGAACTTTTTCACCCTGAACGTACCAACATTCTAAGATCAATGTCTACTCCAGATGAGGCTGATTATGTTGGTTTAAAACATGGTGTTGGAGCAAACTACTTCCTTCTTCCACCTACTTCACTGTTTCTCCCTTACTATGTTCGCTATCATCAGTGCTACAAATGCCTTGATTTGGTCATTTTTAAAAGAATTTTGTTGACAGCAGCAGCTATGTTCCAAGTGGTTTCTTCTCCAGGCCACCACATGGCAGATAAGTACCAACCCCTCCACAATGCTTGCACTGCTCTCAGTCACATTCTACTACTTTTTTCAATGCACTTCACGTAAGGAACATGTTTCCTCCCCTTACGAAAAGACCAACCTCCTAAACCTTCCAAACCCAGTCTTGAATCCATGCCTCACAAGCACAGTCAACATCCTCAACCACTTACCAACAAAATACTCTGTTCCTTCTGCTTCCAACCTCTACAGCTTATCCTACCTAGCTGCTGCTGGCCCAAACAAAACCTTCCCACGCTCCTTCTCCCACCAAAACAATTCAACATCCTTGAGACCATTGGTACTCACTGTCTGTCTACTGTCACAAAGCATTCAAAAAATGCTAATTATCCCACGATGCTAAATGATCTTCTAGAATTCAACAATTTGACTCCCATTATTTTCCCTCCTGATTTCTATCTTCCCAAGGATGAAACTTTTTCCTAACACCTCTCTCCGCCATCCAGAAACTCCTCTTCATGCTTCTACTCAGGTAAGATCCTTCTCTCCCTCCACATGCCACAATCCTTTCCTCCCAGTCCTTCTACCTAGCTCAAGGCTCCAGCACTGGACCATCTCAACATTGTGGCTGCCTCTACTCGTCTTCTCCTACTCCCTCTCATAAGTTCCTCGCTCTCCTACTATGAAACCAAATTAGATTGATTCTCTCAACTTCAACACTTTTTTGGATACAGTAACCACTTAATAAACCAACCCCGACCTCCCTCCTATCTCTTCCTAACCTTCCTCTCACCCTCCTCCTCCCGCCCCCCTCATCTTCCCCTCCCCGTCTGAATCCAGAACCGTAGAAAGACACACAACCGATCAAGACAGATAGCTATTGTACAATCATGAGGGCTACCAGATAAACATAAGAAAGACTTACATCCCCCATCATCAAGAAACCCAATCATGGCCCTTAAGATTATTCAATTTAAAATACGAGTTTATAACGCAATCAAACACAATTCTTTTCTTGCTGACCTACGTTGAAATCTGAACAACCAGACGTGTGTGTTATTAAACAGCACGTGGTGCGTGATGATCACGTGTCAGACCTTTAGGGATACACAACCTTCAATCCCCTGCCGATAACTGGAATGGCGTAGCTATTCTCGTTTAAAGGCACAATCAAACATGAATTCTCACAGCATGGCTGTGAAAAATTTACACGACACACGGTCCCATTCATCTTACACGACAGTATACCAAGAACCTAACCAAAACATTAACATTCATGATTTAACCATATTTTTTAATCACATTCATCTCCCCGTATACCTACTTGCCGACCTAAATGCAAAACACACTGTCTTCCATGACAGCTTCACCAACATGCATGGTAGCAACTTCACACCCTTGTTTTCACAAAAACCATCTCATTCACTTGGAGCCCTTACTTCCCCACAGTCTTTACACACAATGGCCAAGGCACCCCAGATAAAATTTTTACAAACAGAGCCAGTACTCATCTACACCACTTCACAACACCCAGCCATCCTCTGGATACGATCACATTCCTTCCATTTTCCATATTCTTTCAAACCCTATACTCATTCCTGTTCGCCCCCTTCTCCCCGCTTATTCTCATTCCCCGCCGGATTGGGATGTGTTCAAACAACGCCTTTAAACACTGCTATATCTCACACACAACTTCACAATAGACAGTAACAGACATAGATACTCAAATTCAACGCATTCACAGTCCATTACTCAAGGCCCGCAGCAGAGGCTGTACCTATACACACTACAAAGTACGTTACTCCTTTCCGCCCTTCAGATTGAACAAAACCGAAAGCTCCGTTGTTATAGACAACCGTTTCCCCTACTAACAAAAAACAGATTAAACATTATCCTCGGGGTTTAACTATCTACGTGTACATATTATATTCATAACTAGAAAATGACCACGTCCCGACACTGCACTCTATTATAAACACAGCAGAAGCTCAGCGTATAAGAGATCCCAAAGCATTCTGGTCATTCATTTGGAGACTCACAGCACCCTTCATCCACAAGTTTCAACATATGCACCCAAAAATAACAACAGATCTCTGACCCTGCTGAGGCTGTCCACATTTTCAAAGACATATGGGAACACATCTTCCCACCCACATCCTCCAGACTCCAGTTTGCCTTAGCACACACATTAGACATTGAGCGATGGGTATCCAATCATGAAGACTTAAACAAATCCTGATCCTAATCATAACTCTAAACAAACTTTCCTCCACGCATCCTCTTAACTCTCCTTTTTCTGTAGCCGATTGTTCATTCTCTATTAGCACACCTTCATCAAAAAAAGCCCCGTGCTTCTGGTTCTCTCACACTCTGTCCTTCGTCTTCTTTTCCCACATCTCTGTGTGCTTCTGCTATTACTTACCTCTTTAATGCTTCCCTTGCATCTAGATATTTTCCTTCCATTCTTCATAATCTGCTACTGCATGCCTCATACCCTCAACCTGGTAAAGACATGATTGAACACCCAAGAATTATAGACCAATTTAGCCTCCTTAAAATCTGGGTAAGACCTTTGAACGACTTGTAAATATGCGACCTAAGACTCACCTCGAGACAAATAACTTACTGAAAGACAATTAGGATTTCCGTCAGCAACGCTCTGCCCCAAGACGTTATGATTATCCTGAATTAACATACGTATCAACAAGGCCCAGAACCTGTACCACTTCCCTAGTACACCAAAGATGTAGAAAAAGCATTTGACACTGTTTCGCGATGATGGATTAAAATATAAGATTTGCAACCTCCTTTGATTTAATTAACTTAAATAAGACGAAATTATTATGTATTTTTTTTAGATGTGCCGCCACGATGCGCATACGATCAGAGATAACTATTTTGACTATTTCCACTTTACATATCGGGGTGTTCCCCAAGGCCTCCTGTCCTATCTCCCACCCTATACATACTCTACACTAATATTTACTCTGAACCTCTATACCCTAACACACTTTACACTCTCCTATGCAGACGACATCACTCAACTACAGCACATGAAAACATTCGTTTCCTTGCACGTCAGAACACAAATAAGAGGTCCCGACTGGATTACCTGCCTGGGAGTTATTATGGCGCAATTTAAAACCGAACCCAATAAGTCAAAATCACATACTTTCCATGGAAGGCGGCGATGTTCCCGGCCCTGTCGAACTCAAACAAGCCACCTCCGTACTCTATCCCCACGCTCCCCCTCCACAGTTGTCCTTGGTTGTTACCCTTGACAGCAACACTGACTAATCTAAAACCTCACAATACCTGCTAAGAATGCAATGCTGGGATCGCGCTCTTTCATGCTATATAAGCTGCAAGGAGCTAATCCCAGTCCAAACTACATCAATACAAAGCTCCTATTCGACCTCTACTCTCTTATTCTCTTACTTCCTCTGACGATTACTGCCAAGACTAACCGCACTAAAACCCAACGCATCCAGAACCGTGCTGATTACGTTGGCTGTTGGGAGTGAGGTGGGACGAGTTCGCCACCAGCGAATCTGCCCCACCTCACACTAACACACCAGCTATAACGTATACTGGAAGACACTCGGTGACAAAACAACTTGACAGACTGAAGCATACCATGACTACTGGAACAACCTATTTTAGGTGAGACTGTCAGGCATCCTCCAACTCGATACATATAAACTAGCTTGACATATTTGCCAATTGTTCCAACAATTCTATAACCTGCCATTGTCGTAGAGCTGTGTCTATGTCGTTTCCTGGCTGAATGTTTTGCGATGAACTGTTTGCGTCACCTTTTTACAGTAACCAGAGCCCTATTGCGCGTCCAGTCGTTGCGATGATGGCTCCCGGGAGTGACACTACTTGCATTTTTATGTTTCCCTTGATTAGGCATTGGGTCTAGTCCGACACTTTTCCTCCTTCTTAAGATATTTCCTCTCTCCCCAAACCTATTTTTCTTCCCTACTGTCCCACTTGGCCCCTCGCCCCCCACGGGTCCTTACCTGTGAGTCCTCTGTTCTGTTCTGTTCTTGGTCTGGGGCAGAGTGTATGGTCATGTTGTCAGTGGCTTTTCCGAAGTCCAGTGATGTTAGGATTATGTCAGAAATATTGTCGACAATTACTCCATTAACGCTCAACAAGACATTGAGATTCAGTGTTTACCATTTTCTTTGCTATCGTCACTGTAGGTCTCATTTTGTTTAAAAACAATGACCTGATACTGGGTATGGTTTTTGTCTTGGATTTGGAATATAAAAAGCAACCAGTATCTCCTTCTTTCCAGAGTCCGCTTCGGATATTCCCCCCCCCCCTTCCCCACTTCAGAGAAAGGTGCTCTCTCTCGCCTTCCCTAGGTCCATGTGCCGGGAAGTCCATCCGTGTCCCCTAAGAAATGTTCTCCCTTCCCCACTTTCATCCAGGATTTGCACCGCAACCAGAATCTCCTTCTTTCCCAGGAGACCGATTCAGATATTCCCCCCCCACCTTCCCCACTTCCTCCAAGGTGCCTCTCCCACCGCCTTTCCCAGGTCCATGTGTCCCGGGAGTCCATCCGTTGGCCCCTTAGATGTTCTCCTCCCTTCACCCACTTTCCCAGAGTCTGCTTAGCAACCAGCATCTGTTTCTTTCCCACGCGCCCGCCTCGGGATATTCCCCCCTTCCTTCCCCCTTCCCCAAGGTGCTCTCGCTTCCCAGGTCCATGTGTCCGGGAGTCCATCCCGTGTCCTCCCCTCAGATGTTCTCCCTTCCCCACTTTCCAGGGTATGCCCTTTAGCAACCAGTATCTCCTTCTTTCCCAGGAGTCCGCCTCGGATATCCCCCCCCTTCCCCACTTCCCCAAGGTGCTCTCGCCTTTCCCAGGTCCGTGTGTCCGGGAGTCCATCCGTGTCCCCTCAGATGTTCTACTTCCCCCACTTTTCCCAGGGTCTGCTTAGCAACCAGGTATCTCCTTCTTTCCCGGAGTTCCCGCCTCGGATATTCCACCTCCCTTCCCTTCCCCACTTCCCCAGTGCTCTCGGCTTTCCCCAGGTCCATGTGTCAGGGAGTCCATCCGTGTCCCCTCAGATGTTCTACCTTCCCCACTTTCCCAGGGTCTGCCTTAGCAACCAGTATCTCCTTCTTTCCCAGAGTCCGCCTCGATATTCCCTCCCTTTTCCCTTCCCCACTTCCCCAAGGTGCTCAACTCGCCTTTCCCAGGTCCATGTTCCAGGGAGTCACATCCGTGTCCCCTCAGATGTTCTACCCTCCCCACTTCCCGGGTCTGCCTAGCAACCAGCATCTCCCTTCTTCCCAGATCCGCCTCAGATATTCCCCCCCCCTTCCCACTTCCCCAAGGTGCTCTCTCGCCTTTCCCAGGTCCATGGTCCAGGATCCAATCCGTGTCCCTCAGATGTTCTCCCTTCCCACTTTCCCAGGGTCTGCCCTTGCAATCCCAGTATCTCCTTCTTTCCCAGGAGTCCGCCTCAATATTCCCCGCTGCCCCTTCCCCACTGTGGTTTCTCGCCTTTCCAGGTCCATCTTGTCCGGGAGTCCATCCGTTTCCCCTCAGATGTTCCTCTACCTTCCCCACTTTCCCAGGGTCTGCCTTAGCCACAAGTATCTCCTTCTTTCCCATCGAGTTCCGCCTCAGATATTTCCCCCCTTCCCCTTCCCTTACTTCCCAAGGTTCTCTCGCCTTTCCCAGGTCCATGTGTCCAGGAGTCCCAGCCGTGTCCCCTCAGATTTCTCCCTTCCCCACTTTCCTAGGCTGCCTTACAACCATTATCTCCATTCCTTTCCCAGGAGTCCGCCCAGATATTCCCGCCCTCCCCCTCCCCACTTTCCCCAAGGGTGCTCTCCGCCTTTCCCACGTCCATGTGTCCCAGAGTCCATTCGTGTCCCCTCAGATGTTCTCCCTTCCCCCACTTTCCCAAGGGTCTGCCTATAGCAACCAGTATTCTCCCTTCTTTTACCACAGGAGTCCGCCTCAGATATTCCCCCCTTCCCTTCCTTACTTCCCCAGGTGCTCTCGCCTTTCCCAGGCCTTGTGTCCAGGAGACCATCCGTGTCCCCTCAGAGTTCTCCCCTTCCCCACTTTCTAGGGCTCTGCCTTAGCAACCAGTAATCTCCTTTTCCCCCCCCCCTTTTTTTTTTTTTTTCCAGGAGTCCCGCCTCAGATATTCCCCCACCCTCCCCTTCCCCCACTTCCCCAAGGTGCTCGCCTTTCCCAGGTCCATGTGTCCAGGAGTCCATCCGAGTCCCCTCAGATGTTTCTCCCCTTCCCAATTTCCCAGGTCTGTGCCTTAGCAACCAGTATCTCCTTCTTCCCAGGAGTCCGCCTGAGATATTCCTCCCCCCCCCCCTTCCCCCCACTTCCCCAAGGTGCTGTAGCCTTACCAGGTCCATGTGTCCCGGGAGTCCATCCGTGTCCCCCTCAGATGTTCTCCTTCTCCACTTTCCCAGGTCTGCCTTTAGCAACCAGTATCTCCTTCTTCCCAGGAGTCCGCCTCGATATTCACCCCCCTTCCCCACTTCCCCAAGGGCCTCTCGTCTTTCCCAGGTCCATGTGTCCGGAGTCCATCCGTGTCCCTCAGATATTTTCCCTTCCCCACTTTCCCAGTAACTGCCATTACAACCAGTTCTTCCCTTCTTTCCAGGATCCCGCCTCAGATATTCACCCCCTTTCCCATCCCCACTTCACCAAAGGTGCTCTCCAGCCTTACCCAGGACCATGTGTCCGGGAGTCCAATCCGTGCTCCCCTCAGATGTTCTCCCCTTCCCCACTTTCCCAGAGTCGGGCCCTTCGCAACCAGCTATCTGTTTTCTTTCCCCGAGCCCGCCTCCGATATTCCCCCCCTTCCCTTCCACTTCCCCCAAGGTGCTCCTCGCCTTTCCCAGGTCCATGTGTCGGAGTCCATACGTGTCCCCTCAGATTTCTACCTTCCCCACTTTCCAGGGTCTGCCTTAGCAACCAGTATTCCTTCTTCCCAGAGGATCCGCCTTCGGAAATATTCCCCCCCCATCCCCACTTCCCCAAGTGCTCTCGCCTTTCCCAGGTCGTGTGTCCGGGAGTCCATCCTGTCCCCTCAATGTCTACCCTTCCCCAACTTTCCCAGGTCTGTGCCTTAGCAACCAGTATCTCCTTCTTTCCCAGAGTCCGCCTCGGAATATCACCTCCCTTCCCCTCCCCACTTCCCCAGGTGCTCTCGCCCTTTCCCGAGGTCCATGTGTCAGGAGTCCATCCGTGTTCCCATCAGATGTTCTAATACCTTCCCCACTTTCCCAGGGTCTGCCTTAGCAACCAGCATCTCCTTCTTCCCAGGAGTCCGCCTCAGATATTCCCCCCCCTTTCCCCACTTCCCAAAGGTGCTCTCGCATTTCCCCAGGTCCATGTGGTCCAGGAGTCCATGCCGTGTCCCCTCAGAGTTCTCCCTCTTCCCCATTTCCCAGGGTCCTGCCTTAGTACATCCAGTATCTCCTCTTCCAGGAGTCCGCCTCAGATTCCTCCCTTCCCCTTCCCCCACTTCCCCAAGGTGTTCTCGCCTTTCCCAGGTCCATGTGTCCGGGAGTCCATTCCGTGCCCTCAGATGTTCTCTCCCTTCCCACTTCCCCAGTGCTGCCTTAGCCAACCAGTATCTCCTTCTTTCCCACGAGTCCGCCTCGATATTCCCCCTTCCCATCCTTTACTTCCCCAAGGTGCTCTCGCCTTTTCCCAGTCCATGTGTCCAGGAGTTCATCCGTGTCCCCTCAGAATGTTCTCCCTTCCCCACTTTCCTAGGTCTGCCTTAGCACCCAGTATCTCTTCTTTTCCCATGAGGTCCGCCTCAGATATTCCCCCCCCTCCCCCCTTCCACCACTTACCATTTCCCCAAGGTGCTCTCGCCTTTTTTTCCAGTCCATGTGTCCCAGGAGTCCCATCCGTGTCCCCTCAGATGTTCTCACCTTCCCCACTTTTTCCCAGGGTCTGCTTAGGAATCATTAATCATCCTTCTTTCCCAGGATCCGCCTCAGATATTCCCCCTCCTTCCCCACTTCATGATTTCTCCATAAGGTGCTCTCGCCTTTCCCAGGTCCGTGTGTCCAGGAGCCATCCCTGTCCCCTCAGATGTTCTCCCCTTCTCCACTTTCACCGGGTCTGCTTTAGCAAAACCAGTATCTCCTTCTTTCCCAGGAGTCCGCCTCAGATATTCCCCCCCCCTTCCCAAGTGCTTTCGCCTTTCCCAGGTCCATGTGTCCAGGAGTCCATCCGCCTCCCCTCAGATTTCTCTCCCTTCCCAACTTTCCCAGGGTCTGCCTTAAGCAACCAGTATGTCCCTTTCTTTCCCATCCAGGAGTCCAGAATCCCATCTGTCCCGCCTCAGATATTCCCCCTTCCTCACTTGCGCAAGGTATCCTTGCCTTTCCCAGTGTCATTGTCCAGGAATCCTATCCGTGGGGCCCCGGATGTCTCCCCTTCCTCACTTCCCTTAGGATTATCTTCCACCTCAAGCGTTTCCCCAGGTATGTATCCCTCCGGATCCTAGCCAGATGAGAACGAGGCCATGTTAGCTGTCTACTGTAGCGCCTGTCCAGGTGGGGGGAATTACAGGAGGGGACACATTCAGAAACTTCGTCCTGTAAATACATCCACCAAGACAGTCTAGATCGTAGATCACCAGACGCAGCAAGCTACCGGGTCCAGTTCGCCCACCAAGGCCTGGTCACTCAGTGAAATTTTGAAGTTCTATTTATATCTATACAATTTTTTCTGTATTAAATATAAGATTTTTCTTAATTAGCAGTTCAAGTGTGTTTTGTGAATATTTTTTGTGTGTGTTTATGATGTTTTTTGTAGTTGTGGTTTTCCACCTCCACGAGAAACTGTAAATAAGTGTTGAACTTCTTATTTTCTTTGTTTATTTAAGCGATAAATTCGCAATACGCGCAGTGAGTTACAAGCGCAGCGCACAATGGAAAATATATATTCGTCTGACTTTTTAGGTTATCCTGGTAATCTTACGGCATATGATACTTTGCATGATCCATTTGGGTAACTATTTTGTATATCTGTACCTACAAAACTACACACACACTTATTTTCACTCTCATTTGCACATTGTGCAACGGCAGCCTGCGTGTCACCATCATTCAAACACGCACAAAACAACGCAACTGCACGCCCACACAAACATGTATAAAAAACACTCATCCATCCCCTACACTAATATGAATGCAATCCACAAGCGCGCACCCAACACACACACACACCACACACACACCACACACACACACACACACACACACACACACACACACTTTCCTACATCTTCCAAAACAGTGTCCACCCACTTTAAACAACATCTTGCAGTTGTATATAAGACTGTGTCCACAGTTGTAAACTGTATCCAAAACAAACACTGGTGTCCACAGTTGTAAACGTACCAAAAAACACACACTGGGACAAAAGCTGTTCATTATTTTTGTTTGTTTACAAAATTATTGTTTATATTTGTGTCCGTATGTGACTCTGTCTCCCCCCAAGAAATCTGCTACAAAAATGTCCATCAGTTCCTTTTTTGTGCAGTCCGTCATTTATATATATGCAAGTCACTGAAAATGTCCCAAGTAAACAACGCAAGTACACAAAGTACCACAGTACACACACAAAACACCCCCCACACACACACACACACACCCCACACACACACCTGTGACCACGGGGTCCAGCGGGGGTCATCCAGGACCATCGTTTCGGGTATTTGTAACGCATGACGGAAGGAATAGACTCTGAGGTGTCCCTTTTGCGATGCGTGAAGTTATAAAAAATACACTCGATCGAAGACCAGGCAGAACTAAAAAGGGATCTGGACAGGCGGGCAGACCGGGCCCCAAAAAATTTTGGGCTCCGGGATTTCAATCCCACCAAGGCAAATCATGAAGATTGGGGAAGGAAAAGAACCGCAAAACGGATAACAGTCTAGGGGGCCCAAGACTAAAAACCCTCACTCAAGGAAAAAATTTTGGGGGTGAGTATAACACCGGGCACATCTCCTAAGCGCACATAAACCAAAAACTGCTGCAGCATATGGGCGCCTAAAAACCCTCAAACAGCATTCCGACATCTTAAAAGGATCTTTTTCGGGACCCTGTAAAAAACCGTATATTTAGGCCCATTTTTGGTATGGGCACCATTTGGAACCCACACCAGCCAAGCACGTAAAAACCCCTAGAGAAAGTGAAAAGGGTTTGCAACAAACTAGCCCCCAGAGCAAAGAGGTATGTCCTACGAGGAGAGGTTTAAAGGGAAAACAACCTGACGACCTGGGGGACAGGGGAAATAGGGGGGCTGATAAACGACATACAAAAAACGAAGAATTGACAAGGTGGACAAAAACAGGAGTTCCAGAGATTGACACAGTAACCCCCGGGGGCCCGTTGGGAAACTGAAACACAGATGAATCACAGGGTTTTAGGAAATATTTCTTCAGCCCCGAGATCATAAGTGAAAAGTTTGGAAGCGTGTAGTGAGGGAGGTCCATACATAGCTTTAAGCAGAGGTATGATAAAGCTCACGCTCAGGGGGAGTGACCATACGATCAGAAAGGCGGGGGGCCCGGGGGTCGACTCGACCCCCCAACCTCAACTAGGGAGTACAACTAGGTGAGTACACACACACACACACACACACACACACACACACACACACAACACACACACAATCTCTCGTTCCACTTGGAAATAACAGGAGAGAATTTTGGGGCAACGCCCCCAGGCCCCCGTCTGAACCAGACCCTAGAAATATTAAACACAATTTGCCCACCACGTAAAAATACTTAATATCCAAACCCCCTGTGTACTCACATGTGGCAAAAAAAATTCTCATGCACAATGTGTACTTTCTCACCAGACACACAACCACACCCTCTCCTTTTAAGTTATCTCTCTATAGTAATTAGAGTGTAAATCTGAGGGGCCGCTGGGCACCACACATTAAAAATTTTAGATAAATTACTTCCTACTTGATAACAATAGTGTACGCTAGAAACATCCACAAAACCCCAAATGTTACCTAGGGCATCCACAACATTCACAGTGTTACGCTAAAACATCCCAACAACCCCAGTGTTTTCGCCCAGGAAAACCACAACTTCCAGTGTTTTCGCTAGAAACTCCAAAACTCCACAGTGTTACCTAGAACATCCACAACATTAAAAGGTTTCCAGAAAAATCCCAAAAATTTACAGTGTTCCGCGGAAGTGTCCACAACATTCACGTGCTACGCAGAAACGTTTCAGCCTCACAGGTTTTCGTTTTAAAAAACCCACAACACCACAGGTTCGCTAGAAAATCCCCAAAAATCCCCATGTTTTCCCCGGAATATCCACCCCTTCACAGTGTTTCGCTAGAAACCCTCCACAACATCCACAGGGTTACGCTAGAAAAATTTCCAACAACATTCACATGTTACCTAGAAACATCCAAAAAATTCACATGTTCACTGGAACATCCACAACATTCACAGTTTTACCCTGAAACTCCACAACTTTCACTTTGGGTTACCCCAAGAAACATCCCAACTTTCACAGTTTTTTCCCTGAAGTACCAAAATTTCACGCGTTTACGCTAGAAACATCCACAACACCCACAGTTTTACCAGAAACACCCACAACATTCACATTGTTACGCAAAAACACCAAAAATTTCACAGTGTTCCGCTGGAATACCCACACATTCACAGCGTTACCTAGAAACATCCACAACATTCACAGGTTACGCTAGAAACTCCACAGCACTCACAGTGTTACGCTAGAAACATCCCAAAAACATTCCAGTTTTCCTAAAAAAACATCCACAGCACTCACAGTTTTACCTAGAAACATCCACAACTTTCACGGTTACGCTAGAAACACCACAACACCATCATCTTGCGGCCATTTTGATTCCAAAAAACACATTCTTTTGAGCCCAATGCAGCAACAAATACATTAATTTGCCACTCTTTTGTTTTTCTTATCTTTTTATAGATATCCTTTAATTTTTTCCCCCCCCCCCCCCTTCCTCATTTCCCTTTCCCAAAACTGGTTTTGTGTACTCGCCAAATTTTGGTTGTAGGGATCGTGTCAAGCTCCTGGACTGATTTGGGGTTTTATATGGTTTTGTGTGTGTGTGTGTGGGTGTGTGCTCGCCTAATTGTGGGTTTTGGGGTGTGTCATACTTCTGGGCTGATTGGTTGTGTGGTGTGTGGTGTGTGTGTGTTGTTTTGTGTTGTTGTGTGTTGTTGTGTGGTGTGTGTGGGGTTTTGTGTGGGATTGTGTGGTTTTTTGTGTGTTGTGTGTGGGTGGTGTATGTGTATGTGGTGTGTGTTTTTGGGATGGTGTGTGTGGTTTATGTGTGTGTGTTTGTGTGTGTGTTGTGTTGTGTGTGTGTGTGTGTTTTGGTTTTACCATTTTGTCCCAGGGACATGCGATTAGACACTAGGCCCCGTTGATAAGCTGTGTGTGTGTGTGTTGTGTGTTTGTGTGTGTGTGTGTGGTGTGGTGTGGTGTGGTTTAGAGAGAAGAGAGAGAGAGAAGAGGGACTTACTTTTAGGGGAATAGATACCCTCAAAATTAACAGATACCACTGTTAAAGGGCTTTTTGGGTTTGGGATGTGTGTGTGTGTGGTGTTTTGCGTGTGTGTGTGCGCGTGCGCGCGCGCATTTATGGCTCGCGCGTGCTGTACATACACAAAGACAAGAAACAAAAAAAAAATTTAAGCAAAAACTTCACGTGGGTTGACAATTAGATTAAAATTTGAATCATTTACAAAATAAAAAATTCAGACAAAACGCTTTTTTCGCACATAACTGAAAATATATATATTATTAATAAAGAATATATTGCGATGTAAAGAGTAAAATTTTCTTTTTACAACGAACCGGGGAGTCTTGGTGTAAGTTCATGGCTGCTTGTGGGGTAATTTCTAGACACAAAAATTTTTCGTGTCTCCTGTATTTTTCCCCACCCGGAAAGTCTCGACCGTAGTTAAAAAAACATAATTCCAATCCACAAGGTCGTCTGGGACCTTTCCCGGGAAATGGGGAAGGCAAACATCCAGTAGATAGACGACGAATTCGTAAACAAGATCTTGGAAGGGAAATGATGTAGGAAAATGAGGGAGGATACTGAAAGAGAGAGGCAAAACCTTTGTGAATAAAGGAGAGTCACACTCTACAGGAGTGTACATGTGCAGGCAAATGTAATGGGGCAAAGGGAAAAAGTTTTTAAATGTCACTGCAGGGTTTAGACTAAGGGGCCCCCCTTTCCCTTTATAATGATGTAAAAAAGTCTCTAAGAAAAGTGAATTCAATAAGGCGGTAAAAAATTTAATTTCTGATTACAAAATCCTGACTTAAATTTCTATAATTAATATAGGGAAACTATGAATATTGAAAAGGATGAAGAGGGTAGTTACCTAGACCCAAAAAACCTTTGCTAAGCTGTCAGAGATACAAAGATCACTGGGTTATTGCAGTAATACCAGAGATAAAACGTTACCTTTTACCAGAAAAACCCAAACTCCAGAGGTCCAATAGTATAAAATGGAAAATTAGAAAAACAAATTCCTTTTTTATACAGTAAATAAAGAAACAACGATAACCCGTTTTCATTATACAGAGATTAATAATACCGTTTAGCGAAAATCACAATGTTTAACACAATAACACCAGTAAATAATACAAAAATTACACATAGAAACACAGAGATCACGCTTTTAATGACTGAAAAAACAAAAAAGCTCAAATAAGACATAAAAATCTATGCTTTTTAAAAAAACGACCGAAATAAACAACAACTGGCTTCACCAGGTGGGGCCAGGGAGAGGGGTTCTTTTCCCTTTTGGCTGGATTATGTTTCATCTTTTCCCGGGGGGAGTATTTACTGGGGGGCAGATTTCTGGTGTCCCCCCCCCGGGAAAATTTCATCCATTTTTAATCGATATTTAAACCTGTGTTGAAAAAATTTTGGTAGTGCTTCATGGTTTCACATTTGAAAAAGTTTTTAAGTTCCCTCTGAGTAAAGCTGTGTTTGGGGGTTACAACTCTCAAAGCCACCTCAAATGTGGGGGTTTAAAATCCATTTTTTCCATTCATTATATGACAATATATTGCTAAATGAATGTAAGTATAGAACACATATCCACATCATTGACCCAATATTATCAACAACTGACTGATACAACCATTGTAAAAATGAAAAGTTTTTGTCCTGAAATTTATGTAACCTGTACTCTGCAATGCCTTTTTTCTTATCATAATAAGTAGAGCAAAAATATTGAAGACTTGATGTGCGTTAATTAATCAACATTCAACTTTTCTAAATCATTTCATAAACACTTGAATAACACCTAAGTCAATTACGAAATAATTGATGGAGTTCATAACTTTAACATATTCCATGTTTATTAAAAGCGCTGGTAATTACACATAGTTATTTGTCACCTTCACCTTCCATATACGAACAAACAATCAGCCTCGATGAATCATCAACAAGTCAAAACATCCAAATTATTTAGTGGTCTTTATAAAAGAAAACATATGTCTTGTTGGTCCATGTAGTTAGGTGCGGTGGTGCGTGGGGTGGTGGTGTGGAGTGGTGGTGGTGATGGTTGGTATGGTGGGTGGTGGTGGTAGCGTGGTGGTCGTGGTGTGGTGTGGTGGTTGGTGGTGGTGGTGATGGTGGAGGTGGTGTGATGATGTGGTGGTGAGTGATGGCGTGGCGTGGTGGTGGTGGTGTGGGGTGGTGGTGGTGGTGGTGGTGATGGAGGTGGTGTGGTGATGATGGAGGTGGAGATGGTTGGTGGTGATGATGGGTGGTGGTGGTGTGGTGGTGGTGGTGGTGGTGGTGGGTGGTTGGTGGTGAATGGTGATGGTGTAGGTGGTTGGTGTGTTGTGATGATGGTGGTGGTGATGATGGTGGTGAGTGGGGTGGTGGTGGTGGTGGTGGAGGGTTGTGTGTTGAAGGTGGTGGTGAAGTGATGATGGAGGTGAGGTGGTGGTGGTGGTGGTGACGGAGGAGTGGTGTGGTGTGGTGATGGTGGTGGTGGTGGTGGTGGTGGTGGTGGGAGGTTGTGGTGAGTGGTAAGTTAGCGTCAATAGCATAGTAGTAAACAGTAGTAGTACAGCAGTAGAAAGAAGAAGAAGAGTAATCTTGGTTCATGGCGGAGTTAATTTTTAAAGGGAAACACGACCTAAAACTTTACATCAGTACTTAAAGATACCGCAACGTCCTTCACATAGTGTCACAAACGTGTTCGCGTCTTTAATATCTTTATACCTGTTTCACAAAACAATGTCGTCAAAATACCGTAAACCAGCGAATAAATTATGTACAAATAATATATATTGTATGTTTGAGTGCGCTGATAGTCACATTTCAAATGTCATATGAAACTGACCACTACAATAAATAAAAATGAAAACAGTTTAAATATACATACACTACAGTTTTGAGTGAGGTGAGGAAAAGTACATCAACACCATGGACAAAGTTCATCAACATCAAATTAACACCCATTACCAAATAACTTTTAAACTGATAAATAAACAAGAAAATCTCGTACACTTAACTAAAATCATAGTGTAAATAAAAGGAGTTTCCAAAAATTTACGTTAATCTAGCCATCCGAGTGGCGGAACTGTGAGGCAGAGCTTGGTGGCGTATCCTATCTGACCTAGGTCGTTCTAGCGGCTCTGTCTTGGCCGGTGATGGTAACTTTACTGGCCGCAGTTTCCTAGTGTGGTCACCTCCAGTCAATTCCCCCCACCACTGGACATTTCTCATACCCGTAGACCAGCTAGACAAAAGACCAAGTTTTTCCAATGCCGCGAGGTCACTGAGGTGGGCAAGCCGCTGACTCTGGAAGTGGGAAGGGAGTCCAACCTGATGTGCACAAGCGAGATTGGACTCCTGGACGACAACGATCCGGGGAACGGCACCGGCTGACTCTCTGGGAAGTGGGGACGGAGTCCACCCAGGTGATACAAGTAGACTCCTGGAGACACTGACATCCGGGAAGGCAACTCGAGAGCCGCGAACCATTAGGTAAGTGGGGAACGGAAGACACCGGAGGCGAGCGGAATGGATTCCTGGATTCATAAACTTGGGAAGATGTGTTGAGGCTGACCTTGTGTAACGTGGGAAAGGGGGAGACATCCTGAGGGCGAGCGGATGGCTTCCTGGATACATGAACCTGGGAAGGCCAATGAATACATGCAGTTGAAGCGCGACCTTGTGTAAGAGGGGGGAAGAGGTAGACATCCAGAGCGAGCCGGATGGATTCCCTGATACATCAACCTGGGAAGGCAAGAATCCATGCAAGTAGAGGCTGACCTTGGGAAAGTTGGGGAAAGGGAGACTTCCGGCGGTAGACGATGGGCTTCCTGACATAATGATCCTAAGGAAACGCAAGAATACCGCTGACTCTGAGGTAGTGGGAAGGATCCACTACATGTGACACAATAGACTCCTGCAGACACTGAGATCAGGAAGGCACCGCCGACCAGGAGGTAAGTGGGGAAGGGTAACATCCTGGAGCGAGCGATGATTTCCTGGATTCATAAACTTGGGGAAGGTTGTGGTTGAGGCTGACCTCGTGTAAGTTGGGAAGGGGAGACATCCGAGGCGCGACGGATTATCCTTGATACAATGAAAACCTGGGGAATGCATGATACATGAAGTTTGAGGCTGACCCTTGTGCCGGTAAGTGGGAAGGGAGACATCCGGCGAGTAGTACGGATGCGCTTCCTGGATACAATGAAGTCCTAAGGAAAGCAAGAATAACCGCTGACTCAGAGGAAGTGGGGAAGGAGTCCACTCAGTGACACAATCAGACCTCCTGGAAAGACAACTGATACCGGCGAAGGCACCTACCTGACCTATCGGTAAGTGGGGAATGGCTCGAAACACCGGGATCGAACGGATGGATTCCTGGATCATGAAACCCTATGCGGAAGGTTGTGGTTGACGCGCTGACCTTAGGTCTAAGTGGGAAGGGGCGAGACCATCCGGGAGCGAAGGATGGATTCAGGACACATGAACCTTTGGGAGCTGAAGGCGGAAGGCAGAGAGAGAGAAGAGGAGAGAGAGGCGAGGCAGACCTTAGGGAAACATCAGAAAAGGGAGTCACATCTGCAGGGGCCCACGAATGATTCCAGACACAAATCCTGGGAAAGGCGAGGGGCGGGGAGTCACTTAAAGACGAACCACTGCCTCCCCGTGGCAATGTCGGGTAACTCAGAGATAACTCTGAGGAGCTGACAAGTTTGGTCGCAAATAATTTCTTTATTTGTTATTATTTATTAATTACTATTCATGATTTGGATTCCAAAAGCAGTCGACCTCTACAGTAGCTATTGTGGCTTAATTTTCCCAATCCAGCCTCCCTTGACAAGCCACGGGTGATGTTATTCCCACTCCACATCGACACTCCCAGACAGTAGCCACGGTATGTTATTTCCATCTCCAGCGTCCCCGACCGTAGCCACGGTGGCGTTAATTCACAACACCAGCCTCCCTGAGAGTAGCCACGTGATGTTATTCCACACATCCAATCAACCCTGAGCAGTTAGCCACGGTGTCGTTATTCCCACTCCAGCATCGCTTGACAGTACCACGGGCTTTACTCCACTCCAATCCCCCGTGACAGTAGCCATGGTGGTTGTTATTCCCAAACCAGTTTCCCTGACAAGCCACGTGATGTTATTCCCACTCCCCCTCCCTGACATGTACCACGGTGGTGTTATTTCCCATTCCGTCTTCCTCTGACAGTAACCACGGTTGATTTATTCCCACTCCTCCCTCCCTGACAGTAGTCCACGGTGGCGTTATTCACACTCAAGCCTCCCTGGAGAGTAGCCCACGGTGATGTTTTCCCACTCCACCACCCCCTCTCCTGACAGTAGCCACTGTGGTGTTATTCCCCACTTCCAGCCTCCCAGACAAGTAGCCAACGGTGTGTTTGTTATTCCCTCCAGCCTCCCTGAACAGATAAGCCACGGTGATGTATTATTCCCACTCCACTCCCTCCCTGACAGTAGCCACGGTGGTGTTATTCCACTCCATTTCCCTGACAGTAACCACGATGATGTTATTCCCGC
Organism: Cherax quadricarinatus; assembly: GCF_026875155.1. NCBI lineage: Eukaryota > Metazoa > Arthropoda > Malacostraca > Decapoda > Parastacidae > Cherax > Cherax quadricarinatus. The sequence goes on from NC_069440.1 coordinate 38,257,318, forward strand.
TTCCACCCTCCCTGACATAGCCACGGTTTGTGTTATTCCCACTCAATTCCCGACAGTAACCACGTGATGTTATTCCCACTTCCAAGCCTCCCTGACAGTATGCCACGGTGGTGTTACTGAGTTGTACTCTTTCTGTGTTATCTGTACTGTAACTCTTCCGTGTTTCTTTGCTTACTCTTTTCTGATTATTGTAACTCTTCTGCGTTAAGCTGTGTGTAACTTGTACTGAATCTTTCTGTGTTACTGTACTGATCTTCTGTGTTACTGTAACTGATCTTCTGTTTACACTGATACTGACTTCTGTGCAATCAGTACTGTACTGATCTTCTGTTAGTACTTGTCATTTGTGTTACGTACTGATCTTCTGTGATTACTACTGTACGAACTTCTGTTACTGTACAGTACTGAATCTTTGCGTTACCTTTACTGATCGTTTTGTGTTACTGTACTAAGTTGTTACGTGGCTGCTTCTGTTCTTGTAATGTTACTAGTACTGATCTTGGGTTCCTTTACTGTGACAAAGTGTTGAAGACTTGAGCACAATCTGATTCCACCATTCAATCCAGTTTTAATATATTTTGATAGAATTACCGAGACAATTAATGTGAAGTCAAAGGACCCACGTGCAACAATGTGACATTTATTGTGGCAAATTTATTGAGACATTTTATTAGTGACAATTTACATTGTTTCGCTCTCCATGAGACTTGACACGCCGTAACAAACAGTACATGGACAACATATGGTCTCTATTCTCGCTTAGAGTGAGTGTGGTGATTGTAGTGATAGTAGTTAGTAGTAATATAATATTGCCGGTGGATAGAAGTAGTAGTTAATAAAACTATTGGCAGGTCTAGCAGATAGTAAGTAATGGACTACTATGGTAAACAATTAACCATGGCAATTAGCTTTTATATCCATTTACCTCATGTGCAATTTTAATTGTTCTAACACTAGTATTTGCACCTCACTCTAAACCAATATATATTCCTCTGTGTCATGTACTGTTTTGTAACGGCTTGACAAAGAGCTCCATTGTGGCACTCCACTGTCAAATATTCTGATGTTTCATCCTGATACACTCATGGATAAATGGTCTCACGTCTACACTGTGGGATTCAACGGTCAAAATCTGAATGTTTCCTGATTTCAACTCATGGAATCCAAATGTCTTCACGTCTACATTGTGGGATATCACGTCAAAATTCTGATGTCCCCTGATCAAACTTCAAGATACATGGGCTTTTTATAATCAGTTTTTTTCTTACAAAATGCTTCCTGAAAAACGATTTTATCAATGTTTTTAATCTTATTTTCTAAGAGAATCACAACACTTTCTTCTACAGCTCTCCTTCAGTTAATAGTTTGTTTTCACACCAAATTATATTTCAGTTACACCTTCGTGTAGTTCGTCTAACATCTTCAAATGTTTGTTTATAAGTACAACCCTTATTTACCTTTCATCTATAATTTCTCCTCACACCTTCACTTACACATTATCTCATATTTTCAAACCCCTATTGACTGTCAGCTATTAAGTTCGTGCACCTTCGCTCATTCACGTTCACCTGGTGCTCACCTTCACCTGTGTTTCACCTTACACATTCATTTGTTGCTCTACTTTCACTTTCACCTCTTGTCCATCTTACATCTTCAGATAATACTCATATTACTCCTCATGTTTTTTTTATCTTCTGTGTGTGTTGCACACCTTCCACCTTACACAACCCGCACATAGGAGAGAGGAGCTTACGACGGCGTTTTAGTCCAACTTGGGCCATTTACAAAGTCAGTGTGATTTTGTAAATGGTCCAAATCGGACCAAAACGTGGTGGTAAGCTCGTCTCCCCTATGTGCGGGTTATTTGTGTATTGTTCCAGTCACGGTATTGTGCATTATTGTTCTTTACCTTCCACCTAAAACATTCCACTATCACCCTCACCTGTTGCTCACGTTAAGTGTTCAGCTGTTCTTCAAATAATACCACAGAAATCATTAATCACTACATTAACGATTTTTTTTCGCGTATCCTTTAGGATCTATTTATTCCCTGTGTATAACTGTGGCGTCTTTTTTTTTTTGTGTGTGTTGCAGATTCTGACAAATTTTCCTTATTTATACATTCATATTTTTCTGACTTTAAATATCATGACCATGACTCCATTTTTCTATTAGCCAATCTGGGAAGTATGGCGTGTGTGTGTGTGTGTGTGTGTGTGTGTGTGTGTGTGTGTGTGTGTGTGTGTGTGTGTGTGTGTGTATGTGTGTGTGTGTGTGTGTGTGTGTGTTTATACTCGCCTAATTGTACTCAACTAATTGTGGTTGCAGGGATCGATTCATAGTTCCTGGCCTCGCCTCTTCACTGATCGCTACTATGTCTACTTCCTGCTCCACGAGCTTTATCATACCTCTTTTTAAAGCTATGCATTTCCTCTCACCACTACCTCCCTTCTAGACTATTCCACTTCCTGCAACACTATGGCTGAAGAAATACTTCCTAACATTCCTGTGACTCATCTGAGCCTTCAACTTCCAATTGTGACCTCTTGTTCTCTGGAACATCCTGTCTGTCCACCTTGTCGATTCCTCTCAGAATTTTATACTTCGTTATCACGTCCTTCCCTGTCCCTCCTGTCCTCCATTGTCGTCAGGTCGAGTTCTCTTAACCTCTCCTCGTAAGACACACCCGTTAACTCCGTGACTAGTTTCGTTGCGAACCTTTCCATTTTTCTTTTAGTTTCCTGACGTGTTTTGTCAAGGTGAGAGTTCCAAACTGAAGCTGCATAGTCCAATATAGGCCTGATATATGCGGCATAGAGGGTCAGGAACGACTCCTTACTGAGATCTAGGAATGCTGTTCTTAAGTTCTCTAGTCGCTCATATGCTGCAGCAGTTATTTGCTTGGTGTGCGCCTTAGGAGATGTGATCGGTATTAAATAAACACCAAAAATCCTTTCCTTGAGTGAGGTTTTTAGTCTTTGGTCCCCCTTATTCATTATACCATCAGCGTTGGTGTATCATACCTTCATTCCTCTCCAACTCTGTATTCTGGGGGGTTTGTGAGTTGGGGGGTCTGGCGGGGGCCGTGTGGGGATGTGT
>NC_069440.1:38260916-38308878 GCF_026875155.1 Cherax quadricarinatus
GTACTCGCCGTTGGAAGATCAACCACCAGGGGTGCACAGTGATCAGCCCTAATGCGTGAAAGGTCAGCCACCAGTTGTGCACAATGCTCAGCCCTAATGTCTGGAAGATCAGCCAACGGGGGTGCCCAGTACTCAGCCCTAATGTGTGGAAGATCAGCCACCAGGGGTGCAAAATTTGCTCAGCCCTAATTTGTGGAAGATCACCCCCAAAGGGTGCGGTACTCTGCCCTGTGTGGAAGATCAACCACCAGGGGTGCACAGTGATCACCCCTAATGTGTGGAAGATCAACCACCAGGGGTGCACAGTGATCACCCAAAATGTGGGGGAAGATCAACCCCCAGGGATGCACTGTGCTCAGCCTTGTGTGAAAGATCAGCCACCAGGGGTCCAGAGTGCCAGCCCTAAGGTGTGGAAGATCAGCCACCACGGGAGCACAGTGCTCAGCCCAAATGTGTGGAAGATCAGCCACCAGGGGTGCACAGTACTCAGCCCTGTGTGGAAAAGATCAACCTCCAGGCTGCACTGTGCTCAGCCCTAATGTGGGAAGATCACCCATAAAGGGGTGCACAGTACTCAGCCCTGTTTGTGGGAAAACAACCGGGGGTGCACAATGCTCAACCCTAATGTGTGGAAACCAGCCACCAGGGGTGCATAGTGCTCAGCCAATGTGGAAAGGTCTACAAAGAGGGGTGAACGGGTACTCACCCTAATGTTTGGAAAGATCCAGCCCCCCATGGTAAAACAGTGCTCAGCTCTAATGTGTGGAAGATCAGCCACCAGGTATGCACAATGCTCAGCCCTAATGTGGGGAAGGTCAGCCAACAGGGGTGCTCAGCGCTCAGCCCTAATGTTTGGAAGATCAGCTACCATGGCTGCACAGTGCTCAGCCCTAATGTGTGGAAGATCAGCTACCAGGGGTGCAAAGTGCTCAGCCCTAATGTGTGGAAGATCAGCCATCAGGTGTGCACAGTACTCAGCCCTGTGTGGAAGATCAACCACCAGGAGAGCACAGTGCTCAGCCCTTTGTGAAAGGTCAGCCACCAGTGGTGCTCAGTACTCAGCCCTAATGTGTGGAAGATCAACCACCAGGGGTGCACAGTGCTCCGCCTTGTGTGAATGATCAGCCACCAGGGGTGCACAGTGCCCTGCCCTAATGTGTGGAAGTTCAGCTACCAGGGGTGCACAGTGTTCAGCCCTAATGTGTGGAGGATCAGCCATCAGGGGTGCACAGTACTCAGCCCTGTGTGGAAGATCAACCACCAGGGGTGCACAGTGCTCAGCACTAATATGTGGAAGATCAACCACCATGTTTGCAGAGTGCTCAGCCCTAATGTGTGGAAGATCAGCCACCAGGAGTGCACAATGCTCAGCCCTAATTTGTGGAAGATTAACCACCAGTGGTGCACAATGCTCAGCCCTAATGTGTGGAAGATCAACCACTAGGGGTGAACAGTGCTCAGCACTAATATGTGGAAGATCAACCACCTTGTTTGCACAGTGCTCAGCCCTAATGTGTGGAAAATCAACCACCAGGGTTGCACAGTGCTCAGCCCTAATGTGTGGAAGATCAACCACCAGGATTGCACAGTGCTCAGCCCTAATGTGTGAAAGATCGGCCAGAAGGGGTGCACAGTATTCACCCCTAATGTGTGGAAGGTCAACCACCAGGGGTGCAGTGTTCTCTGCACTGTGTGGAAGATCAACCACTAGGGGTGCACAGTGCTCAGCCTTGTGTGACAGATCAGCCACCATGGGTGCACAGTGCCCTGCCCTAATGTGTGGAAGATCAGCCACCATTTGTCCACAGTGCTCAACCCTAATGTGTGGAAGATCAACCACCAGGGTTGCACAGTGCTCAGCCTTGTGTGAAAGATCAGCCACCATGGGTGCACAGTGCCCTGCCCTAATGTGTGGAAGATCAGCCACCATTTGTCCACAGTGCTCAACCCTAATGTGTGGAAGATCAGTCATCAGGGGTGCACAGTGCTCAGCCGTAATATGTGGAAGATCAGCTTCCAGGGGTGCACAGTTCTCAGCCCTGAGTAGTAGATCAACAACCAGTGGTGCACAGTGCTCAGTTCTAATGTGTGGAAGATCACCACCGGGGGTTTGCAAAAGTGCTCAGACCCTGTGTGGAAGATCAGCCACCAGGGGTGCAGAGTACTTAGCCCTGTTTGGAAGATCAATCACCAGGGGTGCACAGTGCTCAGCCCTAATGTGGGGAAGATCAGCCAACATGGGTGCACAGTGCTCACCCTATTGTGTGGAAAAATCAGCCACCACGGGTGCACAGCGCTCAGCTCTATTGTGTGGAAGATCAGCCATCAGGGGTGAACAATACTCAGCCCTGTGTGGAAGATCAACAACCAGGGGTGCACAGTGCTCAGCCCTAATGTGTGGAAGATCAGCCACCATGGTGCATAGGCCCCAGTCCTAATGTGTGAAAGGTAAAACCAAGAGGAGTGCACAGTACTCAGCCCAAAATGTGGGTAGGTCAGCCAACAGGGGTGCACAGTGCTCAGCCCTAATGTGTGGAAGATCAGCCACCATGGGTGCACAGTGCTCAGCCCTCATGTGTGGAAGACCCAGCAAACCAGGGGTGCACAGTTCTCAGCTCTAATGAGGGGAATATGAACCATCAAGTGATCATAGTACTCAGCGCTGTGTGGAAGATCAACCAAACCAGGGGTGCACAGTGCTCAGCCCTAATGTGGGGCAAGATCAGCCATCAGGGGTGCACAGTACTCAGCCCTGTGTGGAAGATCAACAACGGGGGTGCACAGTACTCAGCGCTGTGTGGAAGATCAACCACCAAAGGTGCACAGTGCTCAGCCCTAATGTGTGCAAAAATCAGCCATCGGGGGTGCACAGAAACTCACCCTGTGTGGAAGATCAACAACCGGGTGCACAGTGCTCAGCCCTAATGTGTGGAAGACCAGGCCACCAGGGGTGGACAGTGCTCCCCCCCTAATGTGAGAAAGTTAAAACCAACAGGGGTGCACAGTACTCAGCCCTAATGTTTGGAAGATCGGGACACCATGGGTGCACAGTGCTCAGCCTCAATGTGTGGAAGATCAGCCACCAGGTATGCACAATGCTCAGCCCTATGTGGGAAGGTCAGCCAACGGGGGTGCTCAGTGTTCAGCCCTAATTTGTGGAAGATCAATACCATGGCTTCACATGCTCAGTTAATTTATGTGGGGAAAAGATCAGCAAACCAGGGGTGCACAGTGGTCAGCCCTGTGAGGAAGATCAACCACCAGGGGTGCACAGTGGTCAGCCCTAATGTGTGGAAGATCAGCCACCTGTTGTGCACAGTCCCTCACCTGTGTGGAAGATCGGTCACCATGGGTGCACATACTCTGCCCTGTGAAGAAAATCAGCACCATGGTTACACAGTACTCAGCCCTGTGTGGATGATCAACCACAAGGGCTGCGCAGTGCTCAGCCCTAATGTGTGAAGATCAACCACCATTGGTGCACATGCTCAGCCCTAATGTGTGAAAGGTCAGCCACTACGGGTGCACAGTGCTAAACCCAAAATGGGGTGCAAGATCAGCCACTATGGGTGCACAATGCTCACCCCTGTGTGGACACCCAAGGGAGCAACATATCAAATAGAACACCTGGGGAGCAACATATTCACCTAGAACACACCCGAGTAAGATATCATCGGTCAACCTGGGAGGCCAAACATATCACCTGAACACCTGGGAGCAAGACATCACCTGGATACACTGGGAGTAAGATATCACCTAGACACCTGGGAGCAACATATCCACCCCTAGACACCTAGGAGGCAAACATAATCACCTAGACAACCTGGGAGCAAACAATCACCTAGACACCTTGGAGCAACATATCACCTAGAACCCTGGGAGCAAACAATCACCTAGACCCCTGGAGCAACATATTACCTAGACACCTGGGAGCAACATATCACCTAACCAACCTGGGAACAACATATCACCAAGATCACCCTGGGAGCAACATATCCACCTAGACAACCTGGGAGCAACATAATCACCTAGACACCTGGGAGCAACATATATCACCTAAGACACCCGGAAGTAAGAAATCATCTGTTCACCTGGGAGCAACATATCACACCTTGGACCACCTGGGATCAAATGATATCACCCTGACAACCTGTAAGAGTACTTATGCAGGAGCCACTGGGATAAAGCTGGACTCGTGGGCAGAAAAGTTCAGAAAAGAGGTGAGTCGTGATCGAGGCGACGGTGGAAGTTACCTATCGCTTTCTCTGGGACTTTTGGCAATAACTGGGAAGACTCCGGGGAATATAATCTCTCGTGTGGATGAGAAAACAGTTTATTTTTCTCGACGATTTGTATATACTATTTTCTAACATTCCGCCGCCTCTTGCCGAAGATAGGTTGATCAGCAAAGGAGACAAAACTTTCACTGTCCACTTATTAAATCACTGTCTTGCCACAGGCGTCTGTAATCACAGTCAGATGTTAGGAAAAAACCGCAACATCGCCACAACTCCTCAGAACTGCAGGGAACTGTTCTTTCTTACCTCCCATACGGAGATTGTTTCTCTGAAATCCTTTATAAATGATGCTTAGGGTCCAACCTCCAACAGCACGTCCAAATCATAAAAAGCCACTTGCCCTCTATTCACTCCTAACATCCCTCACACAAACTGTTGATAACTAAACCACTACACTTAAAAACCGTCAATTTCATATCCTTTTTTCTCCAATATTTTCTTAAAAATTACCTAACCATTATTCCTTCAACCTCTGAATTAATACGTTCTTTCACTAATTTCCAATGTTCCTTCATTCTCTCTATTAATGTAAACACCATCTCAACTTCTCTTCACCATTTAAATAAATACTTTTTGTTAATTCACATCTCCAATTCCCTGCATGATATTCACACTGTGCATCTCCCTCCAACACCTCTCTTCTGCTCCAAGCACAGTTCTCAATGCAACATTATCCTAAACCAATGAATCAAACCGTTTAAACATTAATGGTACAATTCTACTTGGTATATATCCCTCTCTTTGGCCTTATGGATAAATCTCTTACTCCATGGATAAAGGTTCCCACAGATACCTCAATGTAACCTTTTTACTCTTAAACAGCAGTTTGGTAGACAGATACACCACACATGGAGGGTTACTACGTCCTACCAGACGAATGTGTAAAGCAAAACATTTTTTTTAAACAATAGTTATAATGCTGGGTCCTTTTTCTATGTGTCAAACACGTAAGTTGACAGGTACATTATCCTACCCCGCTCTTCCTTACGTCCAACTTCTTAATACTTCGAATTCTTATAAAAGCATTATATTTCATCTCTATGGGGAAACAAGTTAGAATAATTTCCTTTCTAACTCATATATATAGTAAAAAACGACCTAAAAATGTTGGGTATAAAGTGCCTGTATAAATAAATTTAAAATACGAAGGAAAAAATCTAGAAGGTCATTAAACATTGTCAGCCCATGAACTGTAAACAATAAAGAAGTGGGACGTAAATATCTTTCGATGTCATGGCAATTATTACCTGGCACAGAAATACCTTACTTAATGGTTGCTACCAATCTTACTCCCTACCAACTACCACCTACATACCAGATCACCGTCCATCACAATGTACAAATGTCCAACCACCGTCACATGAAACACCACTGACGCCAACTGCCATCATAGGTGCGCATGTCCAATGAAAGGTAACGTATGTCTTGCTGGCTTCCATCACATGTAACACTGGAGTGGCATGCAAATTCATCACTACCACCATGTTAGTAAAAGTTTTGTTCACACACACTTGTGTTATTGCGAAGTATATCCTCAAGCTTAAAACCAAATATTTAGAAACAACTAGAAAGTAAGAAACCAGAGCAGAATCCATGTAAAAAAATAATATTGACGGAGTGGGGTGGCACTTCAAAGTCCATGGCAATTCAAGCACTATGTATCGACGACAAGACAAGCGAACCTATTGATCTGCTCTTGCCATGAGTTCGAATCCAACCCGTCTGGTGATTTATTTGCCATTATAATAATAATAATGTGAAAGCACCTGGAAGAAGAGAGGAATGTAGAGGAGAAAGAAGGAGAGAGAGATTATGGGAGATGTTAATGAATGTAATAGGAAACCTTTGAACCAAGGTGAGAGAGTAAATTGGGTAGGGACCTGAATGCTAAAGTAGTGAGAAAACTTTTAAGAGAGGGTGTGGTAGGTTAAGGTTTTGGGTTGCCAAGGTGTAAAATGATAATGGGAGCCCTTGATTGAACTTTGGTTATAAGAAAGGGGTTATTTATCGGTAATACTTATTTTAAGAAAAAGAGGATAAATAAGTTATACAAAGATATGATGTAGGGCGAAAATGACAGAGTTTTTTTTTGGATTTATGGTATTGGTAAGATAAAAGACTGTGAAAAGAACTTCAGGATTGTACATGTATTATAGATTATTAATTATTTTATTAAAATCCAAGGGGGAAGCGCTAAAAACCCGGAGGATAACGCGCCTGGGGGGGAATGTTTGGAAGGCATTCAGGCCTTAATTTCCGGGAACTGGAGCACAGATCCAATTTCCCTAAAATCAAGAAGCCCCTCACCAACATTTTTAAAGAGAGTCCACAGATATATCAGATCACTTTCAGTTGTAGATAACACTGAGAGTAAAGGTAGATGGGACACAAGGAGAATAGAAGCATCAGGGAAGAGAGAGGTGAAGGTTTTATAAACTAAAAGGAAGGATGCAGTTTAGGGGTAAGGGGAACAAAAATAAAATATAAACCAGCTATTGAGGATAGATGGGCAATTAGAGCATAGGCACTGGGTTCGAAAGAGGTATGGGGTAGGTTTTAAAAATGGAGTGTTAGATGTTCAGCCAGAAGTTTTGTGGTTACAGAAAGTGGGTGCAGGAGAAGAGGAGCGATTGGTGAATGAATGATGAAAGAGAGTAAGTAATGATAAATAAGTTTTAGCATATGAGAAAGTTTTTTTACAAAGTAAAGTGATGCCAAGGAGGGAAGAGTATAAGAGAAAAAAGAGAGAGGATAAAGAGTGGTTGAAGCATGAAAAAAGAAGAGCAAATGAGAGAGTGGGTGAGATGTTATCAACAAATTTTGGTTGAAAATAAGAAAAAGTTTTTGGAGTGAATTAACAAATTTAAGGAAGCCTAGAGAACAAATTTGGATTTGTCATTTAAAAATAGGAAAGGAAAGTTTATTAAATGGAAGTAGAGGTATTGGAAGAATGGATGGGAGTATTTTTTGAGGAATTTGGTTTTAATGTGAATGAAGAGAGGGAAGCTGTGATTTTTCGTGTATAGGCAAGGAGAATAACATCTTTTAGGAGTGAGGAAGAGCCCAGTGTGAGTGTGGGGGGAGTTTCGTGAGGCCCAGTAGGTAAAAATGGAAAGGGGTAAGGCAGCCGGTAAATGAATGGGATAAAGATAGAAATGTTTAAAAGCAGGTGGGATACTAGTTTTTGGAGTTGTTGTGCCAATTAATTTAAAAAATTATGGAAGAGGTAAAGTACCAGGGATTGCCAGAGAAGCATGCATAGTTCCGTTGTAAAAAGGCAAAGGGGAACAAAAGAGAGTTTGCAAAAATTATAGGGGATAATCTGTTGAGTAATAACCGGTCAAGTGTATGGAAGAGTTTTATTATTTGAAAGAATTGTAAGAGTAAGACTGAAAATAGGATAGCAATAACAAGGAGGCTTAGGAAAGGTAGGGGTGTGAGGACAGTGTTTACAAGTGAGACATATAAGTGAACAGTATTTAGATAAGGCTAAAGAGGCCTTTGTGGCATTCTCTTAATGAATTTTGGAAAAGGCGTATACAAGGGTGGATAGGAGGAAAATGTGGCAGATGCTGCAGGTGATAAGGTGTAGGAGGTAGGTTAACTGAAAGCAGTGAAGAGTTTTTTTATGGAGGATATGAGGCCAAGTTTAGAGTAATGTAGGAAAAAGGGAAATTATTTCCCAGTAAAGTAGGCCTTAAGACAAGGGATGTGGTGATGTTCAAACCGTGAATTTGTTTAATATATTTATAGATGGGGTTTGTAAGAGAAGTTAAATGCGAGGGTCTTGGCAAGAGGCGTGAATTAAAAATTAAATTAAACACAATCATAAAGTGGGAGTTGTCACAGTTTGCTCTTTGCTGATGGACACTGGCTCTTGGGATATTCTGACGAGAGTTGCTGAGATTGGTGAAGAATTTGGTAGGGTGTACAAAAGAAGAAAAATATAAATGAAATACAGGAAAGAGTAAGGTTATGAAGGATAACAACAAGATTAGGTGATGAAAGATTGGATATCAATTGGAGGGAGAGAGTATGTAGGAGGTGAAAAGTATTCAGATATTTGGGAGTGGACGTTTCAGCGGGAAACGGGTCTAATGAAAGATGAGTGTGAATCCATAGAAATGAATGAGGGGAACAGGTGAGTGGTGCACTTAGGAGTCTTGTGGAGACAAAGAACCTTTGGTCCTTTGAAGGCAAAGTGAAGGGGAATGTATGAGAGTATATGTTTTTTTAACCAAACGCTCTTATATGGGTGTGAAGCATGGGTGTTTGAATGTTTGGCAGCGAGGAGAAGGCTGGAGGCATGAGATGTCAGTCCTGAGGGCAATGTTTGGGTGAATAGAATGCAGAGAATTCCCGTAGTTTGGAGGTTAGGAGGAGGTGCGGGATTACCAAAAAACTGTTGTCCAGAGGCTTTGAGGAAGGGTTGTTGAGGTGGTTTTCGGACAAGTATAGAGAATGGAGCGAAAAAGAGTGACTTCAAAAGTGTATCAGTCTTGTAGTGGAAGGAGGCGGGGTAGGGGCGGCCTAGAAAGGTTTTGGAGGGAGGGGGTAAAGGAGGTTTTGTGTGCGAGGAGCTTGGACTTTCCCCAGCAGGCCATGGCGTGAAGCGTAGTTTTTGATAGGAGTGAAATGGAAAGACGAAATGGTTTTAATACTTGGACGTGCTGTTGGGAGTTGTGAGCAAAGTAACATTTTATGAAGGGGGTTTCAGGGAAACCCGGCAGGCCCGGACTTGAAGTCCTGGAGATGGGGAATTACAGGTGTCCCCCCTGGCCACTCTGAAGGAGGGGAGTTAATGTTTCCAGTTTAAAAAACTGTATGTAAAGCACGCCTACTGGCAAGACAGTGAATTGAGTGAATGATGTCGAAAGTTTTTTCTTTTTTTCGGGCCCACCCTGCCCTTGGTGGGAATCGGCCGGGTTGATAATAAAAATAAATAATTCTAATAATAATAATTAATAATTAATAATAAAATAAATAATATATTTAATAATAATAATAAATAATAATAATAATAATAATCCTAATTTCTGTTCTTTCCATCTACAAATACATGTAAAGGTATGAACAGGCCCTCCGTTAACGACCATGACATGGAAAGCCCGCTTTTTAAGGAACATAAGAACAAAAGAACATAAGAAAGAGGGAACACTGCAACAGCCTACTGACCCATAGCGGAGCAGTCCTAATAGTCCTCCCCGGATTAGACCTAATGACCCACCCCAGTCCTGAATCATCTCCACTCAAGGATGGAGCAACCGCAAACCAGACCCAGCTGCACAAAGCTATGTCAGGTCCAAACTCACACCCACCCCACACCCACTCATGTACTTATCTAAACCTCTTTATAAAAGTACACAAACGATTTTAAGCCTCAGCAACTGTCCTGCGGGAGTTTGTTCCACTCATCCCACCAAACTCTATTAACAACCAGTACTTTTTCCTAATATCCTCCTGAATCTGAAATTTATTTCCAACCTTGAAAACCAATTGCTGCTTGCGAGTCCTGTCTTGCTGGAAAATTTTCCAAGCAAACGCTTATTTTACATCCCCCTTTATTTATTCCTGTTTTTCCATTTATTACACCTCGATCCATTATATTATTATTTTTTTTTTATTATCCACACGGCCCCGATACCCACCAAGGCAGGTGGCCCGAACAAGAAAAACTTTCAACCAAGACATTCAACTCCATCCACTTGTCTTGCAGAAGGGTGCTTTACACTAGAGTTTTTAAAAACCGCACTAACAATAAGACACCCCCTCCTCCAAGTGCAGGCACTGTAACTTCCCATCTCCAGGACTCAAAGTCCCGGCCCTGCCGGTTTCCCTGAATCCCCTTCACATAAATGTTAATTGCTCAGACTCCAACAGCACGTCAAGTATTAAAAAACCATTTGTTTCTCCATTCACTCCCTATCAAACACGCCTCAAAGCAATGCCTGCCTGGAAGTCCAAGCCCCTCGCAACACAAAACCTCCTTTACCCTCTCCCTCCATACCCCTTCCTAGCCGAAACCCCTACCCCGCCTTCCTTCCAACTAACCAGACTTGAGATACACTCCTTTGAAGTCCATTTCCTGTTTTCGCCTCCATTCTCCTACATTCCGAACCACCTCAACATCCCTTTTCCTTCAGCCCTACAGACAACAGTTTTTTGTAATACCCTGCACCTCCCTCCCTAACTCCTAACTAACGTGAATTCTCAGCATTATAATTCAACAACCACACATTGCCCTCAGACCATGACATCTCCACTGCCTCCAGCCTTCTCCTCGCCAACCTCATCACCCACGCTCACAACCCATATAAGAGCGGTTGGTAAAAACTATACTCTCATACAATCCCCTCTTTTGCCTCCAAGGAACAAAGTTTCTTTGGTCTCCACAGACTCCTAAGTGCAACACTCACTCTTTTTTCCCTCATCATTTCTATGATTCCACCTCATTTTCATAGACCCATCCGCTGAACAACGTCCACTCCCAAATATTCCTGAAATACGTTCAACCTCCTCCATACTCTCTTCCCTCCAATCTGATATTTCATCTTTCATCACTAATCTTTTTGTTATCCTCCATAACCTTACTCTTCCTTTATACACCTTTAATTTTCTTCTTTGCACACCCTACCCAAATTCCATCCACACAATCTCTGGCAACTGTCTCTTCAGAATCTCCCAAAGCGCACAGTGCATCAGCATAGAGCAGTCTGTGACAACACCCATTTTGTGTGTGGATTCTTATCTTATAACTCCACGCCTCTTCCAAGACCCTTCGCAATTTACTTCTCATTACAACCCCATCTATGAAATATATTAAAACAAAACCACGGTGACAACACACATCCTTGTCTAAGGCCCTACTTTTACTGGGAAAAAATTTTTCCCTCTTTCCTACATACTCCTAACCTTGAGCCTCACTATCCTCGTAAAAACTTCTCACAGCTTTCAGTAACCTACCTCCTTCACATCCACTTGCAAACATCTGCCACATTGCCCCCCTATCCACCCTGTCCATACGCCTTTTCTCCAAAATCCATAATAAATGCCACAAAGACTCTTATAAGCCTTATCTAAATACTGTTCACTTATATGTTTCACTGTAAACAACCCCTGGTCCCCAACACACCCCCCTACCTTTCCTAAAGCCTCCTTGTTCATCTGCTATCCTATTCCTCCGTCTTACTCTTAATTCTTTCAATATACTCTACCATACACTTTACCAGGTACACTCAACAGACTTTCCCCCTATATTTTTGCACTCTCTTTTATCCCCTTTGGCCTATATACAAAGGAAACAATGCAATGCTCTCTGCCATCCCTAGGTACCTTACTCCTCTTCCCCTGAGTAGTCTCTCAGAGTATGTATAAACAATTGCACCAACCACCTCCAAAAACTATAAATCCCCACCTGCTTTAACATTTCTATCTTTATCCCATCATCCCGCTGCCCTTACCCCCTTCAATTTACCTACTGCCTCACGACTTCCCCACCGGGGGCTCCGTCCCACGGGCATGTGGGCAGTCTGGGGTCCGGGATCACTCCAACAAATAAAATGAGTAAGTCCTCCTTGCCTATACTCCGAAATCACAGCTTTCCCTATCTTCATCAACATTTAACATTCCCTCAAATATTACCTTCCATCTTCCCAATACCTCTAACGCCTCCATTTAATAACTCTCCTCTCCTATTTTTTAACTGACAAATCCATTATTGTTCTCTAAGGCTTTCTTAACTTGTTAATCTCACTCCAAAAACTTTTTTCCCTTTATTTTCGAAAACAAAATATGTTGCTAACAATCTCCCTTTCCCACTCCCCCCACCCACTTCTCGCATTTGCTCTCTTTTTACATGGCTTCACCACTCTCTAACCTCTCTCCTTTTCTCCATATACCTTTCCCTCCTTTGCACACTTCTACTTTTGTAAATAACTTCTCATATCTAACTTTTTCCTCCTTACTACTCTCTTTACAATCATCCATTCCACAATCGCTCCTCTCCCTCCTGCCCCACTTTCCTGTACCACAAAACTTTCTGCTGAACACTCTCCTAAACACTACATTTTTAAACCTACCCCAAACCTCTTCGACCCCAATTTCCCTATGCTCTCATTAGCCCTCTATCCTCCAATAGCTTGTTTTATAATCTTACCCTAACTGCCTCCTCTTTAGTTTATAAACCTTCACCTCTTTCTCTTCTTCCTCTGATTGCTTCTATTCTCCTTGGTATCCCATCTTACCTTTTACTCCCAGTGTAAGCTACAACTAGAAAGTGGACTGATAAATCTGTGGCCCCTCTATAAACATGTAACTCCTAAGTCCTACACCAACATACTCGATCATATCCCCCCTAAATTTTCAAATTCATTCACTGGTAATTAATACGTGACCAATAACTGAGCAGCATAGTCCCCAAAATGAGCCCTAACCCAAGGAACTAGAGTTGAAGAACAACCTGAGTGAAATTCTATTATTTATACTTTCTAGATATGAACCCAAGAATTTCTGTTAGCTTTATTGCGAACACTAATGCACTGTTTTTTTGTCCTTGGTATTTAATTACTGCTTAACCAGAACTCCTAAATTCGTTTCGCAATCAGTAGTATTAAATCTTACATTATTTTAGTTTATATGTGGCATGGTTATTTTTTTACTGTCCAACATTTTTATAACCTTTGCATTGTCCCCAAATTTTAAACTGCATCTGCCCACTTTCCCCTCTCCGACAGTTGCAATCAGTCTATTCAAATCATCCTGGAGTGCTAATCTAACCCCGCTAAATGCAGTCAATGAAGATTGGGGAAAGGCCCAAAGAAAACCGCAGACAGCGTATAGGCAAGGTGGCCAAAAGCTGCAAAAACCTTAACTCAAAGAAAAAGGTCTTGAGTGAGTATAATCCGAGCACATATACTGAGTGGGCACAATCACCATAATAACTCTTGCGAGTATACGGCTCCTGGCAAAACCTAAGAATAGTGTTTTTCCGATTCCTCAGTAAGTAGCCGTCAAGAACTGTTTACACCAGTAAACTTTCCAGCTGATATTGAGAATGCCAGCACCACTTTTGGAACCCACACCTGTCCAAGTACTAACAAAAACTAGATAAAGTGCAAAGGCTTTAAAACAAAGACAAGTATCCTCCAGATCTTAAGGGGAATGTCCTACGAGGAAAGTTTAAGGGAAATCGGCCTGGCGACACTGGAAGACAAGGAGGGTCAGAAGAGACATGATAATGACATACAAAATTCTTCAAATTGACAAGATGGGACAGAAGGCCAGGATGTTCCAAAATGGGGTCACAACAACAAGTGGTCACAAATGGAAGCTGATAACTCAGATGAAGTCAGAGAGTTGTTTGGGATAATTTCTTCAGTCATAGATAGTTGTCAGAGTGGAAATACTCCTGGAAAAGCGATTGTAGTGAGGCAGGAACCATACAATAGTTTTTAAGACAGCTTTGATAAAGCTCATGGAGCGGAAGAGAAAGAACGTAGTAGCGATCAGTGAAGATGCAGGGGGCCAGGACATGAACCGACACCTGCAACCACAATATTTTAGGTAGTACACACACACTAACACACACACACTTATGCAGGGCATGGACTGAAAGTGTTGTAAAAACAACGCCCTTTAAGAACAATGTCCAGTGATGGGATTTGTCTGCAAAACTGGACGCTTATTATTCTCCTGGTGAGTCCACAGCTGCAGGACAGGACAGAGAGGAGAGGTGTGAAGTCAGTAACTGGGAAGAAGGCGGCGGCGGCTGAAGCAAAAAAACGACATAAGACGTCATGGCTGCTTGGGATATTTTTTTGTGTAAGTTTTTTTGCCATAGGTTGTTTTAATAATTTTTGTATATACTCTGAGTAGTTGTTGAAAGGCCCCAAGTGTGGTGCCAGGTGGCCTGTGAAAGTAAGAGTACAGATAATAATATTGCCTGCAGGCTAAGAAGGCAGGTAGAAGAGGGTGTCAGAGCCCCACTGTTTATATAATGTTTTAACTTCGTACAACCTGTGCTAGTGAGTTTGTGAATATGCAAGAGAGAAGGTTTGTGTGTTTGTAAATTTAGGTTACTTACTATTAATATATTATATATTTTTTGTAATGTTTTTTTTTTGTGGCTTCCCTGCTAGTTAATATAAAATATTGACCATTTACTTTATTTGATCAAGTGTTTAAGCTTGAATACACAGTAGAGTTACATGTGTAGGGAGACGCAGGAAGGGCCGGGCGAATGAAGGCCAAACTAACAAGAAAGGGGACTACAATACACGGTAACGAGGAACTTCCTGAAAAACGGGGAATCAGTGGACAGAAAAACCTGCAGGGAAGTCAGTAAACGAGATGATGGAATATGTAACACACTATGCAAAGAAAAGCTGAGGAGAGATTGTACCCAAGGGTAACAGGAATAAATGAAAAAGCCAGGATGAGCTCGTGGTTCACCCAAAAGGTGCAGGGAGGCAAAACCAAGTGTGCAGGAATGGAAAGAAGTAATAAGAAAGGCAAAGGACCCCCAGGAGAATAGGAGAGCAGTTCGTAAAGCTAGAAATAAATATGCACAGAAAGAAGGAAGGAACCAATCCGACCAGATATGAAAGGCGACATAGCAGCTGAAAGCCCAAATCTGACCCGAAGCTGTTATCAGCCACATCAGGAAGAAAACACAGTCAGGGACCAAGTTAATCAAGGCTAAGGAAGGAAGGAGGAGAGGTCACCAAGAAACGACCGTGAAGTATGTGAGAACTCAACTGGAGATTCAAAGAAAGTGTTCACAGAGGAGACAGAAGGAAACTCCAGGAATGGCGGAGAGGTGGGGTTACACCGTCAAGTGTTGGACACAATAACACACAAACGAGGAGAAGTGAAAAGCTGCTGAGTGAGCTAGATACCTTGAAGGCGATGGGCCGAAAAACATCCTCCAATGAGTCCTGAGACAGGGTGCAGAGGCGCCTATGTGTACCCTTAACAACAAGTATTCAACACATCTATCGAAACAGGAGATTACCTGAGTATGAGGAACAGCAAAATGTAGTCCCCCCAATTTTAAAAAAAGGAGACCAGACAATGAAGCACCTAAACTAACAGAACCCTGTGTCACTCTGACAGTATAGGTATGGCAAAAGTCATGGAGAAGATTATCAGGAAATTAGTGGTGGAACACCTAGAAAGGAATGAGCCCTCATCAACAGCAGCAAAATGGTTTCAGGGACGGGAAAATCCTGGTGTCACAAACCTACTGGAGTTTTTCTATGACATGGTGACAGGCAGTAAGACAAGAGAGAGAGAAGGGTGGTAGTGTTCCATGTCACAGTGGGTTTAAAAATCGACTCAGGCTTCCCTAACCTGCATTCCTATTAACATTGTTTCATTATTTACTCTCTCCTAATATTATACCTAATGTTTAGACACAGATTCCACCTAAGTTATAGTAACACTTTCTTCTCCTTTCTTGGTTAACGTATCAAGTTTTAATCATTAAGGAGTATCCAATGTGTGATGGAAGTCCATAACATTTATATTAATTCCTTTTTCCCCGATTTCTCCTTTCTCCAGCATGTATGTCTGGCTTCTGTTTACTGAAGCCATGTTGTCAGAAGTCATTAATGTTTAGTCAGAGCCTTCATTGATGAACATGAATCAATAATAATCATTAAAGTCAAGATTCACTGTCATACGTAGCTTTAGCATCATTAGGATTGCAAACAATTCCAGTTTGCAGTGTAGACGCCAAGTTGGTTTAATTGGGTAGTTAGTCATACTTCACAGAATATTCTTATTTTATAATGATATCAATGAAAATACTTAGGTACACATATTTTTACTGTGGCCTCAGTAAATATTCATTTACTAATATATAAACTTTGTAATTGGAAGTATACATGGTCCAATGAGAGTCTGCCCACCAGCAGAACATACAACATAGATTCCTTGACCACTTCTGTGCTGGAATTTTGCTACTTACCGTTCTGTTGCCAATTTTTGTTTGACCCTGCATTTGAGTTTGGCCTGGTTGATTGACCAGCGGCGGTGACGTTTGCCAGAGCGCTCGAAATGACAAGAAGGGTACCAGGTTTGGCAGGACCGTCAACAAAGGGTGGCAAGAGTTGTGCTGGTGACCGCCAGACCTCCACATCCAGGATAGTGCACCCACGCTGCCAGATGTAACACCAGTTCGTTACTACGGTATGAGAAATAATTCATAACTCAACTGTCATTAAAAGGTAAGCAGTAAGACTTGGTTTATAAACCCCCAGTTTAAACACAGGAAACGACTATCAAATCTCTCTTCAAAACTCCATCTTTTTGGTCACCATAATTTGAAAAAAAAAAAAAAAAAAAAAAAATATAGCTTCCATTAATAAAACTTGCTTCCAGTTTATTGTGTCTATAATTTTCAAAACTGCTTGAGGTCCCCAGTAGCCAGACCCAGGACCTAGGAACCAAGGACCCAGGACCCAGGACCCCAGGACCCAGACCCAGGAAACAGGGACCCAGGACCCAGACCCAGGACCCCAGGAACCCAGGAACCAAGGACCCAGGACCCAGGACCTAGGAACCCAGGACCCAGGGTTGTGTCTTGTAAACTGGGACTCCAGAAGAAAACTATCAAGACCCCTGGTGAAGAATATCACCATGTAAGTGATCCTTGGGAACCCCTGGAAGTAACATATCACCTGGAATAAGATTCACCTGGGACCCCTGGGGGAGTAAGATATCACTTGGAAATAAGATATCACCTGGATACCTGGGGAGTACGATATCACCTGGGAGAAAAGATATCACCTGGGCCACCTGGGAGTAAGTTATCACCTGGGACCCCTGGGAAGTAAAAATAAAAAACCTGGACACCCTGGGATAAGATATCACCTGGAGTAAAGATTATCACCATGGACACCTGGGAGTAAGATATCACCCCTGGACACCTGGAGGTAAAGGATTATCAACTTGGAAGTAAGATATCCCAAACCTTGAATACCAGGGAGTAAAGAATTCACCTGGATACCTGGAGTTAAAGATATCAATCACCTGGGGAGTAAGATAATCACATGGACACCTGGGAGTAAGATACCCCACCTGGTTCACCTGGAGCAAGATGTCCCCCTGGGCCACGCTGGTAGTAAAATATCACCTATACACGATGGTCTTCAGTATACACACCTGGACACTGTTAGTCCATATCACCCTAGGCCCCCCCCCCCCCCCTCCCCCCCCACTTCCGACACCGACACCAAATCAGCCACCATTCTGAACACCTGGGAAAGCAAGACATCACCTGGTACCTGGGATTAACCATATTCACCTTAGAACCAACTGGGAGCAACATATCACCTAGGCCACCTGTGGAGCCCAACAATAACACCTAGAACCCCGGAAGTAAATATCATCAGGTCACCTGGGGCAAACATAATCACCTAGACACCCTGGGAGCAACATATCACCCTAGACACCTGGGAGTCACATCAGTCACCTGACAACCCCGGAAGTAGATATCATCTGGATCACCTGGGAGTAAGATATCACCTGGACACCTGAGGAAGCAACGTATCACCTAGACACCCTGGGAGCAACATATCACCTAGACACCTGGGAGCAACATATCACCTAGACACACCGGAAAGTAAGAATATCATCTGGTCACCTGGGAGCAAATAATCACCTGTCACCTGGGAGCAAGATATCACCTGAACACCTGGGGGGGGAGCAAGACAACACCTGGATGACCTGGGATTAAGAAATCGCCTGGACACCTGGAGTAACATAATCCACCCTAGACCACCTGGAAGTAAGATATCCACCTGTTTATCTGGGAGCAACGTAAACACCTAGACAACCTGAGCAACATATTCACCTAGGGAATAAAAAACATCCTGGGAGCAACATAACAACCTAGACACCTGGAGCAAACATAATCAAACCTAGAACTCCAGGGAGCAAACATCTCCACCTGGACAACCCGAAAGTAAGAATATCATGCTGGTCACCTGGGAGTAAGATACACCTGGAACACCGGGAGCAAACATATAAAATAGACACCTGGGAGCAACTAACAATCACCTAGACACCCGGAAGTAAGATACATCTGGTCACCTGGGAGCAATCATATCACCTGGTCCAACCTTGGAGCAAGATATCACCCTGAAACACCTGGGAGCTAAGACATCACCTGATTACCTGGAGTAAGATACAACCTGGAACACTGGGAGTAACAATCAACCTAGACACCTGTAAAGTAAGATATCAACTGGACATTTTGGGAGCAACGTAATCAACCTAGAACACCAGGAGCAACATACAAATAGAGCACCTGTGAGCAACATATCACCTTAGACAACCCGAAAGTAAAGATATCATCTTGTCACCTGGGAGCAACATAATCACCTGAAACACCTGGGAGCAAGACATCAACCTGTATACCTGGGCGTAAAGATATCACCTAGACCACCTGGAGCAACAATATCACCTAGACACCTAGGTGCAAACATAATCACCTAATCCACCTGGGAGCAACATAATCAACCTAGACCCTCTTAGAGCAGCATATCACCTAGACAACCTGGGAAGCAACATATCAACCTAGAACACCTTGGAGCAACAATACACCTAAGACCACCTTGGAGCACCATATTCACCTAGACAACCTGGAGCAACATACTAAAGCCTAAACCTAGGACAACCTGGGAGCAACATACACCTAGTCACCTGGGAAGCAACCATATCCCCTTAGACACCCCGGAAGTAAAGATATCATCTGGTCACCTGTGAGCAACATATCACCTGGTCACTTGGGAGCAAGAATATCACCTAACACCTGGGACAAGACCATCACCCTGGATACCTGGGAGTAAGATATCCCCCAAAAACCCCTGGACACCCTCTGGGAGTAACATATCACGCTAGACACCTGGAAGTAAGATAATCATCTGATCACCTGGGAGCAACGTATCACCTAGACACCGAGGAGCAACATATCAAATAGACCACCTTGGGAGCAAACATATCACCTAGACACCCGGAAGTAAGATACATCTGGTCACCTGGGAGCAACCATATCATCGATCCTGGTCACCTGGGAGCAAGATTCACCCTGAACACCTGGGAGCAAGACAAATCACCTGGATACCTGGTAGTAAGATATACGCTGGGAACACCTGGGAGTAAACATATGCACCAGACAACCTGGAAGTAAGATATCACCTGGTTATCTTTTGGGAGCAAACCGTATCACCTAGACAACCTGGAGCAACATACACCTTAGACATCTGGGAGCAACATATCACCTAGACCCCAAAAAACAACCTCCCACCTGGGAGCAAACATATCAACCTAAACACCAGGGAGCACATCTCACCTGGACACCCGGAAGTAAGATATCATCTGGTCACCTGGGAGTAAGATAATCACCTGGACACCCTGGGACAACTATATCAATAGACACCCTGGGAGCAACCATATCACCTAGACCACCCGGAAGTAAAGATTCATCTGCACCTGGGAGCAAACATATCAACCTGGTCACCTGGGAGCAAGATATCACACCTGATACACCTGGGGGAGCAAGACATCACCTGGAATACCTGGAAGTAAGATATCACCTGGACACCTGGGAGTAACATATCAACCTATACACCTGGAATAAGATATCAACTGATCACCTGGGAGCAACGTATCACAAGACACCCAAGGGAGCAACATATCAAATAGAACACCTGGGGAGCAACATATTCACCTAGAACACACCCGAGTAAGATATCATCGGTCAACCTGGGAGGCCAAACATATCACCTGAACACCTGGGAGCAAGACATCACCTGGATACACTGGGAGTAAGATATCACCTAGACACCTGGGAGCAACATATCCACCCCTAGACACCTAGGAGGCAAACATAATCACCTAGACAACCTGGGAGCAAACAATCACCTAGACACCTTGGAGCAACATATCACCTAGAACCCTGGGAGCAAACAATCACCTAGACCCCTGGAGCAACATATTACCTAGACACCTGGGAGCAACATATCACCTAACCAACCTGGGAACAACATATCACCAAGATCACCCTGGGAGCAACATATCCACCTAGACAACCTGGGAGCAACATAATCACCTAGACACCTGGGAGCAACATATATCACCTAAGACACCCGGAAGTAAGAAATCATCTGTTCACCTGGGAGCAACATATCACACCTTGGACCACCTGGGATCAAATGATATCACCCTGACAACCTGTAAGAGTACTTATGCAGGAGCCACTGGGATAAAGCTGGACTCGTGGGCAGAAAAGTTCAGAAAAGAGGTGAGTCGTGATCGAGGCGACGGTGGAAGTTACCTATCGCTTTCTCTGGGACTTTTGGCAATAACTGGGAAGACTCCGGGGAATATAATCTCTCGTGTGGATGAGAAAACAGTTTATTTTTCTCGACGATTTGTATATACTATTTTCTAACATTCCGCCGCCTCTTGCCGAAGATAGGTTGATCAGCAAAGGAGACAAAACTTTCACTGTCCACTTATTAAATCACTGTCTTGCCACAGGCGTCTGTAATCACAGTCAGATGTTAGGAAAAAACCGCAACATCGCCACAACTCCTCAGAACTGCAGGGAACTGTTCTTTCTTACCTCCCATACGGAGATTGTTTCTCTGAAATCCTTTATAAATGATGCTTAGGGTCCAACCTCCAACAGCACGTCCAAATCATAAAAAGCCACTTGCCCTCTATTCACTCCTAACATCCCTCACACAAACTGTTGATAACTAAACCACTACACTTAAAAACCGTCAATTTCATATCCTTTTTTCTCCAATATTTTCTTAAAAATTACCTAACCATTATTCCTTCAACCTCTGAATTAATACGTTCTTTCACTAATTTCCAATGTTCCTTCATTCTCTCTATTAATGTAAACACCATCTCAACTTCTCTTCACCATTTAAATAAATACTTTTTGTTAATTCACATCTCCAATTCCCTGCATGATATTCACACTGTGCATCTCCCTCCAACACCTCTCTTCTGCTCCAAGCACAGTTCTCAATGCAACATTATCCTAAACCAATGAATCAAACCGTTTAAACATTAATGGTACAATTCTACTTGGTATATATCCCTCTCTTTGGCCTTATGGATAAATCTCTTACTCCATGGATAAAGGTTCCCACAGATACCTCAATGTAACCTTTTTACTCTTAAACAGCAGTTTGGTAGACAGATACACCACACATGGAGGGTTACTACGTCCTACCAGACGAATGTGTAAAGCAAAACATTTTTTTTAAACAATAGTTATAATGCTGGGTCCTTTTTCTATGTGTCAAACACGTAAGTTGACAGGTACATTATCCTACCCCGCTCTTCCTTACGTCCAACTTCTTAATACTTCGAATTCTTATAAAAGCATTATATTTCATCTCTATGGGGAAACAAGTTAGAATAATTTCCTTTCTAACTCATATATATAGTAAAAAACGACCTAAAAATGTTGGGTATAAAGTGCCTGTATAAATAAATTTAAAATACGAAGGAAAAAATCTAGAAGGTCATTAAACATTGTCAGCCCATGAACTGTAAACAATAAAGAAGTGGGACGTAAATATCTTTCGATGTCATGGCAATTATTACCTGGCACAGAAATACCTTACTTAATGGTTGCTACCAATCTTACTCCCTACCAACTACCACCTACATACCAGATCACCGTCCATCACAATGTACAAATGTCCAACCACCGTCACATGAAACACCACTGACGCCAACTGCCATCATAGGTGCGCATGTCCAATGAAAGGTAACGTATGTCTTGCTGGCTTCCATCACATGTAACACTGGAGTGGCATGCAAATTCATCACTACCACCATGTTAGTAAAAGTTTTGTTCACACACACTTGTGTTATTGCGAAGTATATCCTCAAGCTTAAAACCAAATATTTAGAAACAACTAGAAAGTAAGAAACCAGAGCAGAATCCATGTAAAAAAATAATATTGACGGAGTGGGGTGGCACTTCAAAGTCCATGGCAATTCAAGCACTATGTATCGACGACAAGACAAGCGAACCTATTGATCTGCTCTTGCCATGAGTTCGAATCCAACCCGTCTGGTGATTTATTTGCCATTATAATAATAATAATGTGAAAGCACCTGGAAGAAGAGAGGAATGTAGAGGAGAAAGAAGGAGAGAGAGATTATGGGAGATGTTAATGAATGTAATAGGAAACCTTTGAACCAAGGTGAGAGAGTAAATTGGGTAGGGACCTGAATGCTAAAGTAGTGAGAAAACTTTTAAGAGAGGGTGTGGTAGGTTAAGGTTTTGGGTTGCCAAGGTGTAAAATGATAATGGGAGCCCTTGATTGAACTTTGGTTATAAGAAAGGGGTTATTTATCGGTAATACTTATTTTAAGAAAAAGAGGATAAATAAGTTATACAAAGATATGATGTAGGGCGAAAATGACAGAGTTTTTTTTTGGATTTATGGTATTGGTAAGATAAAAGACTGTGAAAAGAACTTCAGGATTGTACATGTATTATAGATTATTAATTATTTTATTAAAATCCAAGGGGGAAGCGCTAAAAACCCGGAGGATAACGCGCCTGGGGGGGAATGTTTGGAAGGCATTCAGGCCTTAATTTCCGGGAACTGGAGCACAGATCCAATTTCCCTAAAATCAAGAAGCCCCTCACCAACATTTTTAAAGAGAGTCCACAGATATATCAGATCACTTTCAGTTGTAGATAACACTGAGAGTAAAGGTAGATGGGACACAAGGAGAATAGAAGCATCAGGGAAGAGAGAGGTGAAGGTTTTATAAACTAAAAGGAAGGATGCAGTTTAGGGGTAAGGGGAACAAAAATAAAATATAAACCAGCTATTGAGGATAGATGGGCAATTAGAGCATAGGCACTGGGTTCGAAAGAGGTATGGGGTAGGTTTTAAAAATGGAGTGTTAGATGTTCAGCCAGAAGTTTTGTGGTTACAGAAAGTGGGTGCAGGAGAAGAGGAGCGATTGGTGAATGAATGATGAAAGAGAGTAAGTAATGATAAATAAGTTTTAGCATATGAGAAAGTTTTTTTACAAAGTAAAGTGATGCCAAGGAGGGAAGAGTATAAGAGAAAAAAGAGAGAGGATAAAGAGTGGTTGAAGCATGAAAAAAGAAGAGCAAATGAGAGAGTGGGTGAGATGTTATCAACAAATTTTGGTTGAAAATAAGAAAAAGTTTTTGGAGTGAATTAACAAATTTAAGGAAGCCTAGAGAACAAATTTGGATTTGTCATTTAAAAATAGGAAAGGAAAGTTTATTAAATGGAAGTAGAGGTATTGGAAGAATGGATGGGAGTATTTTTTGAGGAATTTGGTTTTAATGTGAATGAAGAGAGGGAAGCTGTGATTTTTCGTGTATAGGCAAGGAGAATAACATCTTTTAGGAGTGAGGAAGAGCCCAGTGTGAGTGTGGGGGGAGTTTCGTGAGGCCCAGTAGGTAAAAATGGAAAGGGGTAAGGCAGCCGGTAAATGAATGGGATAAAGATAGAAATGTTTAAAAGCAGGTGGGATACTAGTTTTTGGAGTTGTTGTGCCAATTAATTTAAAAAATTATGGAAGAGGTAAAGTACCAGGGATTGCCAGAGAAGCATGCATAGTTCCGTTGTAAAAAGGCAAAGGGGAACAAAAGAGAGTTTGCAAAAATTATAGGGGATAATCTGTTGAGTAATAACCGGTCAAGTGTATGGAAGAGTTTTATTATTTGAAAGAATTGTAAGAGTAAGACTGAAAATAGGATAGCAATAACAAGGAGGCTTAGGAAAGGTAGGGGTGTGAGGACAGTGTTTACAAGTGAGACATATAAGTGAACAGTATTTAGATAAGGCTAAAGAGGCCTTTGTGGCATTCTCTTAATGAATTTTGGAAAAGGCGTATACAAGGGTGGATAGGAGGAAAATGTGGCAGATGCTGCAGGTGATAAGGTGTAGGAGGTAGGTTAACTGAAAGCAGTGAAGAGTTTTTTTATGGAGGATATGAGGCCAAGTTTAGAGTAATGTAGGAAAAAGGGAAATTATTTCCCAGTAAAGTAGGCCTTAAGACAAGGGATGTGGTGATGTTCAAACCGTGAATTTGTTTAATATATTTATAGATGGGGTTTGTAAGAGAAGTTAAATGCGAGGGTCTTGGCAAGAGGCGTGAATTAAAAATTAAATTAAACACAATCATAAAGTGGGAGTTGTCACAGTTTGCTCTTTGCTGATGGACACTGGCTCTTGGGATATTCTGACGAGAGTTGCTGAGATTGGTGAAGAATTTGGTAGGGTGTACAAAAGAAGAAAAATATAAATGAAATACAGGAAAGAGTAAGGTTATGAAGGATAACAACAAGATTAGGTGATGAAAGATTGGATATCAATTGGAGGGAGAGAGTATGTAGGAGGTGAAAAGTATTCAGATATTTGGGAGTGGACGTTTCAGCGGGAAACGGGTCTAATGAAAGATGAGTGTGAATCCATAGAAATGAATGAGGGGAACAGGTGAGTGGTGCACTTAGGAGTCTTGTGGAGACAAAGAACCTTTGGTCCTTTGAAGGCAAAGTGAAGGGGAATGTATGAGAGTATATGTTTTTTTAACCAAACGCTCTTATATGGGTGTGAAGCATGGGTGTTTGAATGTTTGGCAGCGAGGAGAAGGCTGGAGGCATGAGATGTCAGTCCTGAGGGCAATGTTTGGGTGAATAGAATGCAGAGAATTCCCGTAGTTTGGAGGTTAGGAGGAGGTGCGGGATTACCAAAAAACTGTTGTCCAGAGGCTTTGAGGAAGGGTTGTTGAGGTGGTTTTCGGACAAGTATAGAGAATGGAGCGAAAAAGAGTGACTTCAAAAGTGTATCAGTCTTGTAGTGGAAGGAGGCGGGGTAGGGGCGGCCTAGAAAGGTTTTGGAGGGAGGGGGTAAAGGAGGTTTTGTGTGCGAGGAGCTTGGACTTTCCCCAGCAGGCCATGGCGTGAAGCGTAGTTTTTGATAGGAGTGAAATGGAAAGACGAAATGGTTTTAATACTTGGACGTGCTGTTGGGAGTTGTGAGCAAAGTAACATTTTATGAAGGGGGTTTCAGGGAAACCCGGCAGGCCCGGACTTGAAGTCCTGGAGATGGGGAATTACAGGTGTCCCCCCTGGCCACTCTGAAGGAGGGGAGTTAATGTTTCCAGTTTAAAAAACTGTATGTAAAGCACGCCTACTGGCAAGACAGTGAATTGAGTGAATGATGTCGAAAGTTTTTTCTTTTTTTCGGGCCCACCCTGCCCTTGGTGGGAATCGGCCGGGTTGATAATAAAAATAAATAATTCTAATAATAATAATTAATAATTAATAATAAAATAAATAATATATTTAATAATAATAATAAATAATAATAATAATAATAATCCTAATTTCTGTTCTTTCCATCTACAAATACATGTAAAGGTATGAACAGGCCCTCCGTTAACGACCATGACATGGAAAGCCCGCTTTTTAAGGAACATAAGAACAAAAGAACATAAGAAAGAGGGAACACTGCAACAGCCTACTGACCCATAGCGGAGCAGTCCTAATAGTCCTCCCCGGATTAGACCTAATGACCCACCCCAGTCCTGAATCATCTCCACTCAAGGATGGAGCAACCGCAAACCAGACCCAGCTGCACAAAGCTATGTCAGGTCCAAACTCACACCCACCCCACACCCACTCATGTACTTATCTAAACCTCTTTATAAAAGTACACAAACGATTTTAAGCCTCAGCAACTGTCCTGCGGGAGTTTGTTCCACTCATCCCACCAAACTCTATTAACAACCAGTACTTTTTCCTAATATCCTCCTGAATCTGAAATTTATTTCCAACCTTGAAAACCAATTGCTGCTTGCGAGTCCTGTCTTGCTGGAAAATTTTCCAAGCAAACGCTTATTTTACATCCCCCTTTATTTATTCCTGTTTTTCCATTTATTACACCTCGATCCATTATATTATTATTTTTTTTTTATTATCCACACGGCCCCGATACCCACCAAGGCAGGTGGCCCGAACAAGAAAAACTTTCAACCAAGACATTCAACTCCATCCACTTGTCTTGCAGAAGGGTGCTTTACACTAGAGTTTTTAAAAACCGCACTAACAATAAGACACCCCCTCCTCCAAGTGCAGGCACTGTAACTTCCCATCTCCAGGACTCAAAGTCCCGGCCCTGCCGGTTTCCCTGAATCCCCTTCACATAAATGTTAATTGCTCAGACTCCAACAGCACGTCAAGTATTAAAAAACCATTTGTTTCTCCATTCACTCCCTATCAAACACGCCTCAAAGCAATGCCTGCCTGGAAGTCCAAGCCCCTCGCAACACAAAACCTCCTTTACCCTCTCCCTCCATACCCCTTCCTAGCCGAAACCCCTACCCCGCCTTCCTTCCAACTAACCAGACTTGAGATACACTCCTTTGAAGTCCATTTCCTGTTTTCGCCTCCATTCTCCTACATTCCGAACCACCTCAACATCCCTTTTCCTTCAGCCCTACAGACAACAGTTTTTTGTAATACCCTGCACCTCCCTCCCTAACTCCTAACTAACGTGAATTCTCAGCATTATAATTCAACAACCACACATTGCCCTCAGACCATGACATCTCCACTGCCTCCAGCCTTCTCCTCGCCAACCTCATCACCCACGCTCACAACCCATATAAGAGCGGTTGGTAAAAACTATACTCTCATACATTCCCTTCTGTTGCCTCCAAGGACAAAGTTTCTTTGTCTCCACAGACTCTAATGCACCACTCCACTCTTTTTCCCTCATCAATTCCATGATTCACCTCATCTTTCATAGACCCATCCGCTGACACGTCCACTCCCAAATATCTGAATACTTCACTCCCCATACTCTTCTCCCTCCAATCTGATATCATCTTTTCATCACCTAATCTTTTTTTATCCTCATAACCTTACTCTTTCCGTATTCACCTATTAATTTTCTTCTTTTGCACACCCTACCAAATTAATCCACCAATCCTGCAACTTCTCTTCAGAATCTCCCAAGAGCACAGTGGTCATCAGCAAAGAGCAGCTGTGACAACTCCCAATTTGTGTGTGATTCTTTATCTTTTAACCTCCCACGCCTCTTGCCAAGACCCACGCATTTACTTCTCTTACAACCCCATCTATAAATATATTAAACAACCACGGTGACATCACACATCCTGTCTAAGGCTACTTTTACAGGGAAAAAATTTCCCTCTTTCCTACATACTCTAACTTGGAGCCTCACTATCCTCGTAAAAACTCTTCACTGCTTTCAGTAACCACCTCCTACACCATACACTTGCAACATCTGCCACATGCCCGCCCTATCCACCCTGTCATACGCCTTTTCCAAATCCATAAATGCCACAAAGACCTCTTTAGCCGTTATCTAAATACTGTACACTTTATATTATCTCTGTAAACACCTGTCCACACACCCCTACCTTCCTAAGCACTCCTTGTTCAGCTCTATCCTAGTTCTCCGTCTTACTCTTAATTATTTGATGCATATATGGTTTTAACACACCTAGCTAGTGCCATACCCTTTTACCAGGTACACTCCAGCGAGTGACTTATCTCCTATAATTTTGCACCTCTTTATCCCCTTTCCTTTTACGTATGTAACAAAGGAATATTCCTTCTGCGCGAGTCAGATCCCTAGGTACCTTACCCGTCAGACACAGTCGCATACATTTTATTAAACACAGTTGCACCAACCCAGGCTGCCGGAATCAACTATCACATGACTGCCCCCCTGTCTTTTAACGACATTCTAGCACGTTTGATACCATCAATTCCATCGGCTGTGATCCTATCTAGCACCCCTTTCATTTTACGGCTTCACTGCTCTCAGTGTCGAACTTCCCCCACACTCACAACTGCTCTTCCTCACTCCTACACAGTATGGTTATTCCTCACTTGCCCACATTACACGAAATCCAGCGTTACCCTAATCTTCATCGGAATAGAAGAGATGCGCCGTTTAGGACGCACTTTAAGAGGAGAGGGCCTTCGCGAGGGGACGTGTCCACAATTCTCGCTGAGTCAGGATAGCGGAGCGAACATTTAATAACCTCCTCTCCTATTTGTGACTGACAAATCCTTGTGGTCTCTAGGCTTTCTGAGACTCGTTGTGGTTGCTCACTAATTTTCTTGTGTATACTCGGGTTTGGTATAATAAGGGGGGGGGTTATCATCTCACCCAGTCTCTCATTTGCTCTCTTTTTAATTGGCGTCAACCACTCTCTAACCTCTCTCTTTTCCCATATACTCTTCCCTCCTTGCAATCACTTCTACTTGTAAAAACTTCTCATATGCTAACTTTTTCTCCTTACTACTCTCTTTACATCATCATTCACCAATCGCGCCTCTTCCCTCCTGCACCACTTCTGTAACCACAAACTTCTGCTGAACACTCTAACACTTCATTTTAAACCTACCCCATACCTCTTCGACCCCATTTCCTATGCTCTCATTAGCCCATCTATCCTCCAATAGCTGTTTATATCTTACCATAACTGCCTCCTCTTTTTGTTTATAAACCGTCACCCTCTCTCCTTCCCTGATGCTTCTATTTGGGTTCTCCTTGTAATCCCTCTACATCGCTTTTACTCTCAGTGTAGCACACTAGAAAGTGATCTGATATATCTGTGGCCCCTCTATAAACATGTACATCCTGAAGTCTACTCAACATACTCGATCATATCCCCCCTAATTCATTCTGTAATACGGTGACCAGAACTGAGCAGCATAGTCTAAATGAGGCCTAACCAAGGATACATAGAGTTGAAGAACAACCTGAGGACTTCTATTATTTATACTTCTAGATATGAACCCAAGAATTCTGTTAGCTTTATTGCGAACACTAATGCACTGTTGTCTTGGTTTTAAATTACTGCTAACCAGAACTCCTAAATTCTTTTCGCAATCAGTAGTATTAAGATCTACATTATTTAGTTTATATGTGGCATGGTTATTTAACTGTCCAACATTTAGAACTTTGCATTTGTCAATATTAAACTGCATCTGCCACTTCTCCGACCATTGCATCAGTCTATTCAAATCATCCTGGAGTGCTCTAGTGTCCTCATTAGAATGAATTGGACGGCCTATTTTGGTGTCATCAGCAAATTTGCTTATGTTGCTATTTATTCCCTCATCTATGTCGTTTATGTAAATTGTGAACAACAACGGGCCCAACTCTGACCCCTGAGGAACACCGCTTGTGACGTGCCCCCATTCTGATTTCTCCCCATTTATGCAGACTCTCTGCTGTCTATTTGTCAGCCATGCCTCTACCCAGGAAAAAATTTCTCCTCCTATTCCGTGTGCCTTAAGTTTCCCCAATAGCCTCTGGTGTGGAACTCTATCGAAAGCCTTAGTGAAGTCCATATACACAATATCATATTCATTACCATGATCTACCTCCTCAAACACCTTAGTGAAAAAAGTTAATAAATTCGTAAGACAGGAATGCCACTTTGTAAAACCGTGTTGAGATTCATTAATCAATCTGTGCCTGTCAAGATGACTACGAATTGCTTCGGCAATTATTGATTCCATAAATTTTCCCACTATGAAGGTTAGGCTTATTGGTCTATAGTTCGAAGCCAAGGACCTGTCACCTGCCTTGTAAATAGGTATTACATTTACCATTTTCCACTTATCAGGCACTATGCCAGTTTGTAGTGATATGTTAAAAAGACTAGCCAAAGGTATGCTAAGTTCCTCTTTAAATTCCTTTAACACCCTTGCAAACAGTTCATCAGGTCCTGGGATTTGTTAAGCAAAGTATTTTTCCCTCAAATTAGGTCAATTTTGTCCAGGATGCGACCCCACACCATTCGACAAACACCCAGGTACATGTTTTACAGAGACAGCAGGAGTCTTAAGGAAAAAAGTCATAATAATTCAACCTGTACCGGGGATCGAACGACAGACCTCACTGTGTGAGTTGCCAACCGAGCTACGAGTCACATGCAGAAATCAAAGGTAAGAGTGTCCAATATAACTAGGAAATAATAGTCAGCAATTTTTAGTCACTGGACCAACGTGGTAATTGAAGCTAAATTTTTTTAATTTTTGTACTAAATTACCAAAAAATTTTACCTTAATTTGCCAAAAAAATTTAACCACGGCAAAATTTTTAAACCCCGGCAACATTTTAAACCCCGGGAGCATTAATAGAGGTTGCTATGGTGTGACAACCGTCAGATGTGTTTTTTGAGGAGAATTTAGAATAGTCAACAGATGACCACGATTATGATTGAGTGTGTAAATGTGGTGGGGGGAAATAGGGTGGGGGCAGGTACTTAGTTACCACCGATGGAATGACAATTATGCAGATTATTGGTTAGGGAAAATTTAAGCAGAAGGGAGGGAGGATAGAGGGAGGGAGAGATTACTGGGAAAAGGAATCGAGTATTTTTAGGGGGAGGAAGGAGACACATTGCAGTAATAGATTAGGATCAGTGAGGAGAGAGGTTGAGTAGGCGATACTGGGCTTGAGTAGGGGAAAAGCGCCGGGATTGATGGAATACCTAATGAATTCTATATTACACATTGGAAATGTATGATGGATGTCTGGTCCGGTTGTTTAAACTGTATGAAGGGTATGGGGAGTGGTGTAGGGGGGAATTTCGCAGGCACGGGGGTAGTAGTTTTGAGTCATAAGGAGGGGGGGGAAGACCTTGGACGTTAAGGGCATCTCCCTCATGTGTGTGTTAGCAGATTATAAATGTTTTTTTTTGCGAAAAGGTTTAGGTTAAACCGTATGAAAAAGGTGCGTGAACCGAGTCCTACATAGAGGACAGTGTGGGATTCCAGGTCGAAGTATGCGTAGGGGGCCATGGGAGAATTAAAGAATTGTGAGGGTAGACAACGGGGGGAATCTTGGGGATTGATTGGGACAGGCTTATGACAGTGTAGATTGACTAATGTTGAGGTGTATTTTTAAAAAAACCAGGTTTTGGGTGAATGAATTGTGCGCTGGGCGACCTACTTTGTAATACTCCTGCAACGGTCAGGGTACAGGTCAATGGAAATTAGGGTTGCCGGTGCAGATGGTGAAATGGGTTGCGACAGGGTAGCCCCCTTGTCCTCAAATCCTCTTGCAATGCATGCAGGACCCTTTTTATAGGCCTTTATTTAGGAAGGAGTGTGGGAACAGGAGAGGTGGTCCTGGTTATATGTGGGTATTGTGGGTATGTGGAAGACAACATCAGTTTTGGTAGGAGGGGAAATAGGATTGGGGGAATGTGGGACGTATAATAGAGATCTTTGGTGGGGCGACAGGGAAGAGGGGTTTAATGAGCAAAGTCAATGGGTGTAATTTAGAAGTAGGCACGAGGTGGGGGGTGGGTGGGAGAAACAGTATGGGGGAACATAGTGTATAGAATTAAGATATTGGGGTTGTGTATATGGCGGACGCTGGGGAGGCACAGAGAATAATACCAAGTGAATTAGTGAGTAGAGCGATGGTAGGATGCGCTGGTTGAGGAGCTGGGGATGTAAACATTTGTCAGCAGAGGAGGTGGTGGTAGTAAACAACACCTTGTGTACAGTAAAGTGTGGGGCGTGGCAGAAAGATATCCCCTGAGGTCGTGTGGATATTCAGAACTGAGAGAGGTGTTTTGAGGTATGGTGTGGGGTTATGAAGCCATGGATACGGAAGGATGTGGGGGTGTGTGGGCGGGGCGGCAGGTGGGCTGGGTCTTGTATAGTACATGTGTGGCCTAAACGGATTGAAGTGGGGGCAGTATGTGTGTAGCAGCGAATACTTGAGGTGGGAGGGAGAGGGTAAAGGGTGGGAGAGGTCATGAAGGATGTGCAAAAATGGTGGAAGGAAAGGCCACTAATGGAGTGTGAAGATATGGTGCGAAATTGTTTGCAGTAAGGGAAGAGAAAATAAGGGTAAAGTAGCTTTGGGAGGAACATGTTTGGCCGGTAAAGTGAATACTAGGGAGTAGACATAACATACCAATGTATTGATTGGAGGGCATTTGGGAATACTTTCGGGAAGATCAGATTAAAGCCATGGGTTCGTGAAGTGGTTTATAGATTCTTTTGGGAATTTTAGCTACAAGGTCAGTGCTATATAGAATGGGTTTATGTTAGGTGCTGGCACTTGTTTGCATTTGTGAGGAAGAGGAGACGGCTTTTCATGCCATAATATTTTTGTGAAAGACTTGGGTTTAGTAAAGGGCATGGTTAGCGAGAGTTCATTGGTAAGGCAGGAGGGCAAAGAAACATTTCGACTTTGAGCTTGCATTTTTGATGTGTAGGGTTCCAAGGACATTCCGGAAGGGCAGTGATGTTATGTTGTGGCAGATTATTTTGTCATGTGTCTTGGTGCATGCTGGAGGTGGGGGTGAATGTTGGGTGCGGGCCTTGCGGCGAGTGTGTATCGTACAGTATGCAGAAATAGGCTACTATATGGAGGTTGTGGTAAATAGTTTTCCCGTGGGTTATCGTAATCTGTCTGTTTGGTGTAATGTTATGGTAGTGTGTAGTTATAGGAGCTGGATTGGGCTGGTGTTCTCTTCCAAACTGGCATTACTTATGCGTTTTTCTTTTGAGGTACTAGTGGAAGGATGGAAGGGTGGAATAAAAGTTGTGGGTAGTGGATCATATGGGTGTACAAGTCGTTAGGAATAAGGGGGGGCGTTAGGGGCGGGTGAACTGGTGACTTTTTGTTTAAGAGACGGGGTTTTTTATGAACTTTCGACGTCCAGTACGAACTGAAGCAGGAAGGAACTGTGAGTTTGATGTTTTTCTTTTCTAATATACAGATAGCATGGTCAGGGATGGCAAGGGGGTGGGGCTTTCTGAGTACCTTTTGCCAGGTTGGTTTTGTGAAATGATTGAGGTAAGTTACTGCCCGGTAACAATGTTTTATTAGGACCATAAGTTATATTGTGTAACTTAGTGCGTGAACAGAGTAAGTCTGACATTTGCTCTGGAACATTTTTAATAAATATATATATCTTGTTTGAAACATAATACATAAAAAAACGGAATATGTATTATGATAAAAATAAAAAAGTATCTGGAGTTGTTTAGGGAGGATAGAAGTTATTTGTAGTGTAGATGTAAATTTTTTAATTGTCTCAGGATCTTGAACATGTTAAATTTTTTTTTTTCTAGTCAATGTAAAAGAGAAAGTTTAGTTAGTTAATAATATTATAGTGTCAGAATGGTGAAAATGTCAATAAGCTCAGACGTTGAAGATGGGGTTTTCTTTTGGACTAAATGTTTAATTTTGCTTTGAAATTAATTTATAAGTAGCGTGTTTCTAACATTTACTAATACTCCTTTTTATTTATTCTGTAAAAGTATGCTTGTGTGATCAATGTAATTATTACGTTCTCATTTCTTCTTATGTATCCTTTTCATGCGGCCAGAAGAGTGGCACTCGATCAGGTTCCAGCAAAGGAGTGGGGTAGGAATGCTATATAAATATTCAAAAGTATAATAGTATGCAATAGAAATACTGATTAAAGAAAAATGTGAAGTTAATGTTCACACACACCTGTAATCTGTTTGTTTTTTGTCCTATTGTCCTTTATGTATGGTTTTAAATAACATATAAGTACATCGATTCTTAAGTGTTATGTAAACACTTCATTAAATATCTAAAGTTATAGAACTGATAGTTTTCTGTGTATACTTACCGATATTATTATGTAATGTAACGTCGTAAGTGACAATATATTAAACTGGTTAGGAAGCCTCGAGTGTTAAGGCATTTTGGGGACTGTGTCGCGTGGTTGTTTAGTGTGCAACGAGGTATATAACATACACATTGATACGTAGGGATGGTTGGGTTCATCATGTTCATTGGACCTCGTAGTATTATCATTATGCAAGTTACCATATATGGGAAAATGTATTAGAGTTCAGGTATGATAGGATGCAAGTTTGTCACTGGTTAATTATATGGGGTACTGATTATGAATTTATATGGTGTACTGTGATTATGACATTATACTTTTGGATACCTGTTTGTTCAGGGATTGTGGTCTACTATTATTTATTCTTTTATGTTGTAATACAAAGTTTTTAAATAAAATAAAACAAAAAAAAAATTCTAGGAGACTATAAATTTAGTCATATTGATTGGAATTTCTTGACCGTGATTTAGAATCATACGACTTCATAGAATAGTTCAGGATTGTTTTTTGAGACAGTTTGTGAACAGAACCAACAAGGGGAAATAACCTTCTTGAACTTAAGTTTTGGTGTGACATAAAATGAATCCCTTTATAATAAATTAAAAATTTCAGAGGAACTGGGTGCTAGCGACCACAAATCAATTCATTAACATTGAATGAAGTACGATAGTAGCGATAACTCAGTAACAGTCCAGATTTTCGCATATGCGCAGATTACGATGGGCTTAGAGAACACTATGCATCTGTTTGACTGGGGTAACGAGGTGAGCTATCAATATGACAGTTTTCTGAACACTATACATGCTGGCTCAAGAGAACGTTTATTATCCCTATAAAGAAATTATGATCAAAATAGAAATTGACCCAAAATTGATTGAATAATAGGCCTCAAATATCTACAAGGGATAAGAAAGAATTTATAGCGAAATCAAAAGAGGTGAGGGTCATCTTATGATCGTAGGGTTTGAAAGTATTGAATTAAGAGGGACATTAAAAAGGGGATAAGAAAAACTAAAAGGGACTATAAAATTAAAATATTTTTGCCCCCCTAGGGATTCAAAACTAACCCAAAAAGGTTTTTTCTAGGTCTAATAGACCAAAAGTCAGAGATAGGATAGGACCCCTTAATAATAACTATGTCACCTTACTTACAAAGAGAATGAAATGTTCTCGATTTTTAATAATTATTTTTCTCTTCAGTTTTACACAGGAAGACTACTAACATTATTCCATAAATATTAATTTTTATATATTGGCTAGAAGAGATAAATTAAGTAACACAGCAGTCACAAGTGAAATGGTTGTGAAGCAGATAGACAGACTGAAGCAAAATAAATCGCCGGGCTTCCTGATGAGGTTATTTTCAGGGTTCTTAAGGAATGCAAAATGGAACTCTGTGAACCAATAACTAATATTTTTAATTATCTCTTCAACAGGTTTATGTCTGAAATGTTTGAAGATGGCTAATGTAATTCCTAATTTATAAAACTTGGGACAATTCCGTTACCGTCAAATTAACCGCCCAATAAGCCTGACCACAATTGTTAGGCAATTACTAGTCAATAATTAGCGAGATCATAGAAGCAATAATCAATAAGCGTAGCTTATTAATGATACTCCAGCATTGATTCACTAGAGGCAGGTCTTGTCTAACTAATTAATAACTTTCTCAGTAAAGCTTTTGAGGCTGTTTACCACGATAAAAGAAAAAAAAATCTTTTTTCTTTTTTTTATGATATAGTTTACTTAGATTTTAGTAAGGCAACTTGATAGAGTTCCGCACCAAAGGACTGAGTTGAAGAAAGTACAGCTCATGCATTGGGGGGAGGTGCTCTCGTGATCGATCATGCTCACGACATGAAGCAGAGAGTGTCCATAAATGTGGTTAAATACCGAGTGGGGATCAGTAACAAGTGGCTTCCCACAGGATCAGTCTTAGGCCCGTTGTTGTTATAATATAAATCAATGATCTTGATGAGGAATTACTAGTGATAAGAGCAATATTCGCCGTATGAGTCACAAAGATAGAAAGGATAATTGATCCAACTTAGATGTTATGGAACTTCAGGAGGATTAAACAAACTCTTATTCTTGGTCAGAAAAGTGCAGATGCAGTTCAATGTAGTTTAAATGCAAGGTTCTTAATCTTGGAGCTGCCCATAGACCCTAGTCACTTATAAGTTAAATGATGTAAGGAACTTAGCCATATAGATTGCTAAAAGGACTTGGTGTTGATGTTGAGCAGCAACCTTAAACCAAGACAGCAATTCCTAAGCGTTACGTTATAAGGCAAATAGATTTACTTGGATTTATATCAAGAGTGTAAGCAACAGAAGTCCAGAGGTCATACTGCAGCTTTATACATCATTAGTAAGGCGTCACCTAGATTATGCAGCTCAGTTCTGGTCTCCATATTACAGAATGGACATAAATTCGTTAGAAAACATTCAGCGTAGGATGACTAAATTAATACATAGCATTAGAAATCTTCCTTATGAAGAAAGATTGAAGACTCTTGAGTTACATTCACTTGTTAGACGAAGAATGAGGGGAGACCTGATCGAAGTGTATAAGTGGAAGATAGGTATTAATAAAGGGGATATTAATAAGGTCTTGAGGATGTCTCTCCAAGAGAGAACCCGCAGTAATGGATTTAAATTAGATAAGTTTAGATTTAGAAAGGACATAGGAAAGTATTGGTTTGGAAATAGGGTAGTAGATGAGTGGAACAGTCTACCTAGTTGGGTTATTGAGGCTAGGACTTTGGGTAGTTTCAAATTTAGGTTGGATAAGTACATGAGTGGGAGGGGTTGGATTTGAGTGGGACTTTCACATCAGAGCTTATTTCTTGGGTAGCATTGAAAATTGGGTTGGGCAAATGTTTTGTTAGTGGGATGAATTGTAAAGGACCTGCCTAGTATGGGCCAGCAGGCCTCCTGCAGTGTTCCTCCTTTCTTATGTTCTTATGTTCTTACAAGATGAACACAAGATGACCACAAGATGAACATAAGATGAACACAAGATGAACACAAGATGAACACAAGATGACCACAAGATGAACACAAGATGAACACAAGATGAACACAAGATGAACACAAGATGAACACAAGATGAACACAAGATGAACACAAGATGAACACAAGATGAACACAAGATGAACACAAGATGAACACAAGATGAACACAAGATGAACACAAGATGGACACAAGATGAACACAAGATGAACACAAGATGAACACAAGATGAACACAAGATTAACACAAGATGAACACAAGATGAACACAAGATGAACACAAGATGAACACAAGATGAACACAAGATGAACACATGATGAACACAAGATAAACGCAAGATGAACACAAGATGAACACAAGATGAACACAAGATGAACACAAGATGAACATAAGATGGACACAAGATGAACACAAGATGAACACAAGATGAACACAAGATGAACACAAGATGAACACAAGATGAACACAAGATGAACACAAGATGAACACAAGATGAACACAAGATGAACACAAGATGAACATAAGATGAACACAAGATGAACACAAGATGAACACAAGATGAACACAAGATGAACACAAGATGAACACAAGATGAACACAAGATGAACACAAGATGAACACAAGATGAACACAAGATGAACACAAGAGACACAAGTGAACACAAGATGGACACAAGATGAACACAAGATAAACACAAGATGAACACAGGATGAACACAAGATGAACACAAGATTAACACAAGATGAACACAAGATGAACACAAGATGAACACAAGATGAACACAAGATGAACACAAGATGAACACAAGATGAACACAAGATGAACACAAGATGAACACAAGATGAACACGATGAACACAAGATGAACACAAGATGAACACAAAATGGACACAAGATGAACACAAGATGAACACAAGATGAACACAAGATGAACACAAGATTAACACAAGATGGACACAAGATGAACACAAGATGAACACAAGATGAACACAAGATGAACACAAGATGAACACAAGATGAACACAAGATGAACACGATGAACACAAGATGAACACAAGATGAACACAAGATGAACACAAGATGAACACAAGATGAACACAAGGAGAACACAAGATGAACACAACATGACACAAGATGAACACAAGATGAGCACAAGATGAACACAAGATGAACACAAGATGAACACAAGATGAACACAAGATGAACACAAGATGAACACAAGATGAACACAAGATGAACACAAGATGAACACAAGATGAACACAAGATGAACACAGATGAACACAAGATGAACACAAGATGAACAAAAGGTGGACACAAGATGAACACAAGATGAACACAAGATGAACACAAGATGAACACAAGATGAACACAAGATGAACACAAGATGAACACAA
Source organism: Cherax quadricarinatus (assembly GCF_026875155.1). Lineage (NCBI taxonomy): Eukaryota > Metazoa > Arthropoda > Malacostraca > Decapoda > Parastacidae > Cherax > Cherax quadricarinatus. Next base: position 38,299,330 of record NC_069440.1, read on the forward strand.
GATGAACACAAGATGAACACAAGATTAACACAAGATGGACACAAGGTGAACACAAGATGAACACAAGATGAACACAAGATGAACACAAGATGAACACAAGATGAACACAAGATGAACACAAGATGAACACAAGATGAACACGATGAACACAAGATGAACACAAGATGAACATAAGATGGACACAAGATGAACACAAGATGAACACAAGATGAACACAAGATGAACACAAGATGAACACAAGATAAACACAAGATGAACACAAGATGAACACAAGATGAACACAAGATTAACACAATATGAACACAAGATGAACACAAGATGAACACAAGATGAACACAAGATGAACACAAGATGAACACAAGATGAACACAAGATGAACACAAGATGAACACAAGGTTCCTTCAGTTATTGGTTGCCATAAATCTCAATTTCCATTTTTCCTTATTAAACAATTAAATTCATTTATATTTAATAATTAAATGTTTCTTCTGATTAACTTCAAAATGTTAATGATGATATATTAAGATGAATAATGATGATGAATTGTAAGTTTAGACTTAGTAAGTGTCAGTAAGATGAAGAAATGATGATAACTTGTAAGTTTAGACTTAGTAAGTGTCAGTAAGATGAATAATGATGATAACTTGTAAGTTTAGACTTAGTAAGTGTCAGTAAGATGAATAATGATGATAACTTGTAAGTTTAGACTTAGTAAGTGTCAGTAAGATGAATAATGATGATAACCTAGTAATTTTAAGACTTAGTAAGTGTCTAAGAGAATAATGATGATAACTAGTAAGTTTAGACTTAGTAAGTGTCATATGGGGAATAATGATGATAACTGTAAGTTTAGACTTAGTAATGTCATTATGAGGAATAATGTTTGATAAACTAGTAAGTTTAGACTTAGTAAGTGTCATTATGAGGAATAATGATGATATAACTAGTAATTTAGACTTAGTAAGTGTCAGAAATGAGGAATAATAAATGATAACTAGTAAGTTAAAACTTAGTAAAGTGTCATTATGAGGAATAATGATGATGACTTGTAAGTTTAGACTTAGTAAGTGTCATTATGAGGAATAATGATGATAACTAGTAAGTTTAGACTTAGTAAGTGTCATTAAGGAATAATGATGATGACTTGTAAGTTTAGACTTAGTAATTTGAAAGAAATTGTTAAGAATTTTTGGAATCGACGGATTTAGATCATTTGCGGGAGAATGACTTTTCTGATCGGCTTAAACTTTCACTTTTGGTTAAATTTTCACCGTTGATTAAACTCTCCCCGTTATTAAAATTTCACCGTTGGTTAACTTAACCCATTAGTAAAAACTCTCACCATTAGTTAAACTTTCACCGTTAGTTAAACTTTCACCGTTAGTTAAACTTTCACCGTTGGTTAAACTTTCACCGTTGGTTAAACTTTAAACCGTTGGTTAAACTTTCACCGTTGGTGTTTAGTGTTCACTCTGATTTGTGAAAATTTAACTTTACCACTTTTATTAAATAAATTGTTTCTTAGTATAATAACTAAAAAATGCTTCAGGCGCTAGTCTTCAAACCCTAAGCGCTGGTGTTCTTAACCTGGAGTTTACCTGGAGAGAGTTTCGGGGGTCAACGCCCCCGGGCCCGGTCGTGACCAGGCCTCCTGGTGGATCAGCGCCTGATCAACCGGGCCCTGTTGCTGCGGGCCCTGCACGAAAAAACCCAACGTACGAGCCACAGCCCGGCTGATCGGGAAAACTGACTTTAGGTGTTTGTCCAGTGCCAGCTTGAAGACTGCCAGGGTCTGTTGGTAATCCCCTTATGTGTGCTGGGAGGCAGTTAAACAGTCTCGGGCCCCTGACACTTATTGTATGGCCCTTTTAACGGGGCTAGTGACACCCCTCCCTTTTCATTGGGGGGAGGTGCATCGTCTGCCAAGTCTTTTGCTTTCGTAGTGAGTGATTTTCGTGTGCAAGTTCGGAAACTAGTCCCTCTAGGATTTTCCAGGTGTATATAATCATGATCTCTCCCTCCTGCGTTCCAGGGAATACGGGTTTAGAAACCTCAAGCGCTCCCAGTAATTGAGGTGTTTTATCTCCGTTATGCGCGCCGTGAAAGTTCTCTGTACATTTTCTAGGTCGCAATTTCACCTGCCTTGAAAGGTGCTGTTAGAGTGCAGCAATATTCAGCCTAGATAGAACAAGTGACCTGAAGAGGTGTCATCATGGGCTTGGCCTCCCTAGTTTTGAAGGCAAGTATTTTTGTACTGATTTTCATTGCGGGTGACAATTTACCTAATTTTAAAACAATTTATATTTTTTTTTTTTTTTTTTTTTAATTTTTATTTAAAACATGACATTACAAAAATAAAAATTAAAACTCATTTAAGTCTATAAATTAACACAATCCTCCCTACAGCTATATTACACACCAACTTACAACTCCGTTGGGTACACCCCCCCCCCTTCCTGCTCCCTCATCCCAAACACTTAACACAAACCGTTGAAGCTACTCAACAGAAATACATGATATAATACACAACAACAATTTCATTGCACAACAAAAAGGCATGTAGCACACATAAGTATTTCACTACAGGAAAGACACCTACCCCAAAAATTATCACCAACACAAACGTGTTTAAAGCCTCAACCCCCCCTCTGCATTCCCCCCCCTTGCATGTCCCCCCCTTGCATGTCCCCCCTTGCATGTCCCCCCCTTGCATGTCCCCCCACCTTGCATGTCCCACCCAAACCTATTCACAACCAAACATACCAAAAAAATTTTACAGTAAAGAAAAAGAATACAACATCGTAACACATGGGTACAGTACTGTATATACACCCATTTCACCAATATCCCAAGTAAAACAAAGGGCTGTCCTTGTGCATACAAGAGGCCTCATAACAGCAGGTCCTGCACAAGTAACACTACCAGTGTTTTTTTTACATTGTGTATGCTAGGTATAAAATACATACCTAATACTTGACATAGAACATAAGAATGCTCCTCAAACCTCCACCATACAGACGCCACCCACTATCAACAACATATAGTCCAAATTCATACACAGCAGCAGCAATGCCACCTCAACCGCACCAGCGAACCTTAGGCGCACACAGGGGCAGGCAGCAACACCTCTAACCAGGGAAACCCAACACTACTCACATTCCACAATTTGCAGACCACATCTGAACAGCACATATCAAGCCACTGTCATCCTAACACTGGCACATGCCCCCCCCCCTCACACCTGGCTAAGGTTTCCTCCCTCCTGCCCCACTTGTATTTTTGCATGCCCACTGGGCCCTGGGGCCACGTTTGCCATGCTCTCCACGCAAAGACACCCGTGCCACCTGGCACCAAACCCCTGTCGCTGCTCCACCTCCACTAGCACACCGCCCCTCCCCATCTACCGATGCTTTCTTCCCTGTTCGTTGAGCCGGCGTCAGGACGATGGATCCCAGGTTACAACCCATACAATGTGACAGAGTGAACAGGCAAAAGGGGGGGTTGGCCTGTACATTGCAGAGTCACTGTTTGCACAGAACTGCTTAATGCCTCAAAAGACGTAGTGGAAGTTTTAGCAGTAAAGGTCGAGAACCAAAACCAGTCATTTTGGTAGTCTACAAGCCTCCGGATGCAACATCCCAGCAATTCCAGGGAAAAGCTGTTAAAAATTGACCACTGTCTGGAAAACTTCCAGCTCCTGCACCCAACATCTTGCTCCTGGGGATTTCAACTTAAGCACCTAAAATGGAGGAATATAGCAAATAATATTGTTGCAGAAAAAACACCCGGGGGCACTCTGATGAAAACTCACACTCACACGAGCTTTTAAATCTCTGCACAAAATTCAATTTAAACCAGCAAATAATAAGCCTACAAGATTGGAGAATACACTAGACTCCATCTTCACTAACAATGATGATCTGATAAGAAATGTCACCATATCAAAAACAATATACTCAGATCACAACATAATTGAGGTTCAGACATGTATGCATGGAGCCCCAGACCGACAAAATGAGACTAGTCATGAGGGGGCATTCAAAAAATTCAACTTCAATAACAAAAACAAAAAGGGGGACCAAGTAAACCAAGCCCAAACCCGTAAACTGGGAAATTACAAAGCAACCAGCCCCAAACTATCCCTAAAACAAAAAATGGGGGCACTCATGTACCCAAAAGGCAAATTCCTTAAAAAAAAAGGAGGGTGATGTAAAAAAAAAGAGACAGGCGCCCCCCTTTACGGGGCGGGGAAAAAGATAACAGAGGGGCAAAAAGGGTCAAAATTTTCTGAAAGCGCAGGGAGACACGGGTCAGAGAAATGGCAAGCTGAATTTTAACTAAAAGAATCCTTTGGGTCAGGAACGGGGGGAAAAACTAAAAGCCAAAATGAAATCGAAAGCCCCCCCAAAAGTATTTTTCCTAGCCAAATAAAAAATCGAGAACAACGTCCAGTTTTGGGCCCCCATTAAAAAAAGATGGGTCCTACACAGATACAAAAGGGAAAATGGGGCTACTCAAGCCCCAATAGACCCCTTTTTTTTTAGCAAGCCGCAACCAACTGGACGAAGCCCAAAAATGAATTTTTTAGAAAAGGGCCACAAAATTTGACAACACAAACCTACCGATGTTATTGACGCCAAATACTTGAAAAGGCATAAATGACAGCCCCTGCCCTTTCCCAGGGGCCCGACTCTGGGAAATCTGTGTTTTTCAAAAACTGCAGAAGCCCCTATACGAGCCTTTTCCATCCTATGGAAGGGGGCATGGACACGGGGGGCGTCCCTCAGTTAAAAAAACAAAACATAGCCCCACTCCCCAAAGGGGGCAGTAAAACAACAGCAAAGAATAAAACCCAAAAGCACTAAAAACCCCTATCATAAAAACTTTGAAAGGTTCCCCAAGAACAAGACACCACCCACTAGAAACCCATCAGTTCAAACCCCGGGCAAATGGGTTTTTAACAGGGCGCTCCCGTCTGTCTCAAATACTGGACACTACACAAAGGGCTAAAAGCACTAAAGACAAAAAAAATGCGATGAATATTACAGACTTTGCAAAAGCCTTCACAATGGACCATGGCGTAATGCGCACAAATGCGCGCTAAAAATAACAGGAAAGTCGGTCGATGGGTCATAATTTCCTCACTAACAAAAACAGAAGTAGTCTCAACAGAGTAAAAATCCCAGGGAGCTACGGTGAAAAGCTCTGCCCAAAGGCACTACTAGTCCCCTCTTTTTCCCATCCTAAAATCCGAAAGAAAGGATGTCACCACGCAAACCCTTTTCCTTTTCAATGACACCCAAAATGCTGACAGTGCTTCCCTTTCGACACTGCAAACCCGCGGGCCAACCAAATCTTTCAGTGGGCTGCAGAAAACAATATAAAGTTCAACGATGAGAAATTTCAATTACTCAGATATGGTAAACATGAGGAAATTAAATCTTCATCAGAGTACAAAACAAATTCTGGCCACAAAATAGAGCGAAACACCAACGTCAAAGAACTAGGAGTGATTATGTCGGAGGATCTCACCTTCAAGGACCATAACATTGTATCAATCGCATCTGCTAGAAAAATGACAGGATGGATAATGAGAACCTTCAAAAATAGGGAGGCCAAGCCATGATGACACTCTTCAGGTCACTTGTTCTATCTAGGCTGGAATATTGCTGCACTCTAACAGCACCTTTCAAGGCAGGTGAAATTGCCGACCTAGAAATGTACAGAGAACTTTCACGGCGCGCATAACGGAGATAAAACACCTCAATTACTGGGAGCGCTTGAGGTTTCTAAACCTGTATTCCCTGGAACGCAGGAGGGAGAGATACATGATTATATACACCTGGAAAATCCTAGAGGGACTAGTACCCAAACTTGCACACGAAAATCACTCACTACGAAAGCAAAAGACTTGGCAGACGATGCACCATCCCCCCAATGAAAAGCAGGGGTGTCACTAGCACGTTAAGAGACCATACAATAAGTGTCAGGGGCCCGAGACTGTTCAACTGCCTCCCAGCACACATAAGGGGGATTACCAACAGACCCCTGGCAGTCTTCAAGCTGGCACTGGACAAGCACCTAAAGACAGTTCCTGATCAGCCGGGCTGTGGCTCGTACGTTGGTTTGCGTGCAGCCAGCAGCAACAGCCTGGTTGATCAGGCGCTGATCCACCAGGAGGCCTGGTCACAGACCGGGCCGCGGGGGCGTTGACCCCCGAAACTCTCTCCAGGTAAACTCCAGGTAAACTCCAGTCCGACAATGCTGCAGCCCTCTTCCTCGTCCCAGCATCCTCCTCCATGTTTGTGACCGGATCGTCCACACGATGTACCTCCACCACCACCTTCGTCTCTGCCTTCTGACGAGGGGTCACCACGTCCCCGCCAGCCCCACCAGCACCAACAACCTCCTTCTGCTGCTGCTCGACTGCCACAGACACGATCTCCGGACTGGCCGTCGTCACAGCCGGGGAGACCACATCCGTAGATGAGAACATGGTATGCAAAACAGACACTATTGTCGCATCCAAGTCCTCCACTTCCACCGTCACCTGGTCTTCCCCGGAAGCCTGCTGTACCACCGGCGATGCAGGTGACTCGAGAGACGACAGCTCCAGATTCGACACCACCACTGGCTCCTCAATCTCTTCACTCCAAAGCCGACCGCGGCCACCATCTCCTTTTCGTCCACGTATGGGAGCCTCCTGCCCATCGTCATTCGTTGATCCACCGGCCGGCCTTCTGGCCTGCCGCGCTGCCCACACTCTGCTGCCATATGATCATATTCACCGCAGAGGCGACACGTCCGTCGTTGACCAGCATAAGACACCATGAGCTGTGTGCGGAAGTCATCAAGGTACACATACGATGGTATGGCCTGGCGTAGAGACATCTTGAGGGTAAACGAACCGTCTGGGAGACCAACATACGCCCCAGCCCCCGCATGCCTTGTTTAGCCATGTGTATCACTCCGTATCTTCTGAAAACACTGCGGAGATCTGTTGCATCGGCCTCGAAGGGCACATTGCGCAGTTTCACCCACGTATATTGTCGAGAGACATCCACCATACGCACATGCACGTCAGGGGACACATCTACGCAGAGATCTTGGAACTGCTCAACCAGCTGCTCGTACACTGGCTCGTAGAGTAGTTTTACAAATATCCGGTATGCGCCATTTAATGCCACACCGTACAAATCCTTGTCCGCAATACCATAAGTGTCACGGATAATCTTAGGTAGCAAAACTTGTTCATTCTCAGGCGTAATCGCCCCCCGAACAAGCTGTATACCAACGGTATTCACCCGCCTCCTCACGCTGAATACCATGACGTCACCGGATAGCTTGCTAGACTGTCAGCAGAGAGGTATGAGGCACGTCCACACTCCCTGGCAGCTAGGTCGCGAAATGAATTTATAATTGGATTGTTTTAAAAAGTTTAAACGACATATTTTTTCTTGAAAGACTGCAGAAAAATTGCAAAAAGAAATCATGTTTTTAGGGCGTTTTAAAACTGAATAAGCATAGGCTTTCTTACTGTCAGAATACAGGTCTCTGAGATAAAAAGTTCAAATACAGGTGTTGGGGGGCCCCCGCCAAACTAGGGGTTTAAATAGTTAACCTGCGGGGGGCAGTACCACTGGGTCGTCAAAAAACCAAAAGTGGGCTGCTGAGCCGGCCTTGGCGTAAGTTCCGAGTGCCTCACGGGCGCTCTAAGCATAGGACTGCCCACCTAATCATACAGTCTACGGTTTAAAAACGTATGTACTGAGCGCCCACTGTACGCACCTAAGCAGTAGGTACCTGACCACCAAAACGACAGTCTACTGGCTTTAGCAACATTATTCCCTAAACCTCACGGTACGTTGTAAACATAATTCCTGAGTCCCCCTCACGGGCGAAAGAAAAGCATAGGTACCTGCCCCCAAAGGGGTACAGCCTGTTTAAAAAACATTTGTACCGGGCGCCTCCGGTAGACCCGTAGTATTACCTAAACACCTCAGGAAAAGCACCTAAGCTAGGTCCTACCCCCTAAGGGTACACGTTACTGGCTTTGAAACGTAAAGTACCTGAGCGCCCACGGTACGCACCGCAGTAGTATGTACCTGACACCTCGGGATATGCACCAAGCAGTAGGTACCTGAACACCTGGGGTACACGTTACTGGCTTCAGTAACTTAGTACCTGAACTCCTCGGGTACACATCTAGCAGGGGGTACCTGAACCCCAATCGTACCTATCTATGGCGTCAGAAGAACCGTCCCCGCGCCAGGGTTGTTGGGCCTCGGTTACTTGACGGCCGCATTCAGTGAGCTTGCAGCGGGTGTTCGCTAGCGGGGGTTCAACCGGCTTTGGAGGGGATTTAGGGTACCGTGAGTTGTGGACTCACCCCTACGCTGATCAATGGGCCGGAGTCATGGATGCTGTTTATGGGACATAAATAAAAAAGGTGGAGTTTACATAACTTGGGGGGGGAGGACCGAGTGTGACACTTGGGACTAGATGGAGTGGGAAAACTGAGATATGCACGGACCGTAGGGAACATGAATGAAAAGGGTGTGTGGGACCTGAAGATGGCCTGGTGTAGGTACACTGATGTCATGTGATTTTCCTCGACCCGGGTAAGTGTCGGAGAAAAGTTGACTGTAAAAAATTATTTTAATGTTTCTTAATTTATTTTTTAGCATAGATATATATTATTTTAAAATATATATATATATATATTTAATATATAATATATATATATATATATATATAAAATAATATTATATAGTAGTGTCAGAAAATTTTTTCCCGTTAGGGTTATAAATTTTTTTAGTAAAATCTAAAATTTTAATTTATTATATAACATTTTCATATCATATTTAGTTCAAATACCTTAGACCAAGGGAAAATTATTTTTATATTTTATTAAAGTTAATTTTTTTTTAATGTTATTTATGTATCCCGAACTCTTTTTTACAAAAAGTAAACTTTCATCTTTTTAAAAAATTTCTTTTTTGTAATAAAGGTCTCCCAGAGAAAAAAAACAGAATACAGGTTCTCGGGATAAAGGATTGCCCTCTTCAATTTTTTGGTAAACCTTTGCCATTTTAAACAACTTGTGCAGAAATCTTACTATTCCAAAAGGGGGGCAATGAAGTACAAGTACAGGGGTTAATATACGGGGATACCTTTCTCGGTCATTTTGGGGAAAAGGGCAAGGGTTATGGCATACAGGGATACCTTTCCGATGATTGAGGGAAGGGTTTATTTTTTTTGGGGGTCCTTTTGGACATTAGGCCGGGTACTGGGGTTGTGGTATCAAAATACCTTTTTTCCGGTCTTGAGGACGTGGGTTATGATATACTGGAAAACCCTTTTTGGGAACCTCAGAGACCGAAAAAAACAGGTTGTGATTCATAAACCAAACCCTGTAATGAAACCGGACGTCACAGTGACAAGTTTCCCTTACCTGGTCCTCAGGTAAGTAACCTTAATGCTGAAATAAATCTTACACAACAAGTAACCTCTGTAACAAAGGCTACACAAAAAACCCCCACATAAGAG
>NC_069440.1:38309378-38411353 GCF_026875155.1 Cherax quadricarinatus
AGGGAGTTTTATTTTGATGGTTTTTTCTGCCATGTTGTCTTCCCGTTAAACACTGGCGCAGTTGATATGGAGGTCAGTTATTTCATTGTAGTGGAAAACGTCTCATGTCTGGTTCACGTCTGACAGCAGGTCTGGTACTTGAATGCCGGTCCCTCTTTTGTCATATTTAGTCCATTTCGTTGTCGTCACCGTCAGTTTTTATGTCACTATAGGTTCCTTGCATGGTAGGGGTACAGGCTGCCATAATTATATTTATATTTCTTCTTCAATTCCATGAAGAAAGAAATCAGTCATGGGGGCTGGAAAAGGTGAATGGAGTAACAGCGCCCTGGACAGTAAAAGCCCAACAGTTGCCATCCTACCAGTCTCATTTAGACTCCATGACGAGGCCTCAGTAAGGAAGTTCAAAGCTGACCTAGAGACTGTTTATTGGCCTACAGAATTCTCCAAGGCCAATGGTATTGATGACTGGACAGATATTTTTCTTAACAAATTACTTAGACTATACAACATTGTCCTATAAAAACAAAACAGATCACAAACAAACGGCTTGGTTGCCCATGGCTAACCAGCACCATTCTGAAATCCATTGACAAGAAACACCAATATGAAAAGCAATATAGACAGGGCTTAATACACAAAGATACTCTTAAACACTATTCATCAGCTCTCACCAAAGTAATAAAGAAAGCCAAATAACTATACTACTCCATTAGATTCACAGACACTAGAGGATATATAAAAAAGGCCTGGAAAACACTCTCTCAGATTCTGGGACCCACAAACTGAGAAAAACCAAAAATTATTGTCCTAACTAAACCTAATGAAACACCACTACACCCCACTGACACAGCAAACAAGATAAACGACTTCTTCTCAACATAGGATCTAATCTCGCCAGTAAAATCCCACATACCAATGCCCATGCCGGGGACTACCTAGAGGGGGAATTTCCCAAATTTCCCTTTTCTATCTTGCCCAACTGAGCCCACGGAAGTCATTGAGATTATAAAGTCATTTAAAAAAATAACTCGGGGAAATCTGTCTCATGTCCCACCATTACTGTACAAGCGAGCAGCCCATGTCCTTTCGCATGCAATTTCATTACTTTTTAACAAAGTCTAGAGACTAGCACCTTCCCGAAACTACTCAAGATGGCAGGGTTACACCAATACATAAAGGTGGTGACCCTACAGACTTAAACAACTATAGGCCAATTCTAACTTACCATTTTCTATCCAAAATCTTTGAGAAACTCGTACACAGGGACTGTATTCATTTTAAAGGCTCAAAACATACTCAACCCCCGCCAATTTGGATTCAGGAAAAATAAAAGCACTAATGATGCTATCATAAAAATGCTAGATCTGCTTTACACAGCGTTGGAAAATAAGGAATATCCACTAGGAATTTTTATTGACCTAAGAAAGCTTTTGACACAGTAGACCACGACATCCTACTTTCCCCAAACTTGATCATTACGGTATAAGAGGCCATTGCGCTTGCTTATTTCAAATCTTACATTACTAATAGGTATCAGTACGTCACCATTAAAGACACAGCATCAGCAACATGGCCACTTGATACTGGAGTTCCGCAGGGAAGTGTCCTTGGTCCCCTGCTCTTCCTCATATACATCAATGACCTTCCAAACGTATCCCAACACCTGAAACCCATTCTCTTTGCTGATGACACGACTTATGTCATCTCTCACCCTAATCTTGCCACCCTCAACACCATTGTGAATGAGGAGCTGATTAAAATATCGACTTGGATGACAGCCAATAAACTTACGCTTAACACTGACAAAACCTACTATATTATGTTTGGTAGCAGTACGTCACCATTAAAGACACAGCATCAGCAACATGGCCACTTGATACTGGAGTTCCGCAGGGAAGTGTCCTTGGTCCCCTGCTCTTCCTCATATACATCAATGCCCTTCCAAACGTATCCCAACACCTGAAACCCATTCTCTTTGCTGATGACACGACTTATGTCATCTCTCACCCTAATCTTGCCACCCTCAACACCATTGTGAATGAGGAGCTGATTAAAATATCGACTTGGATGACAGCCAATAAACTTACGCTTAACACTGACAAAACCTACTATATTATGTTTGGTAGCAGAGCAGGAGTTGCACAAATTAACATTAAGATTGACAACACTCAAATTACCAGAAATAATGGGGGAAAATTCCTAGGCTTATACCTTGACAACAACCTGAATTTCAGCACCCATATCCAGCATATAACCAAAAAGTATCCAAAACGGTTGGGATCCTCTCCAAGATTCGATACTACGTGCCGCAAAATGCCCTTCTCACACTATAACCACTCACTTTTTTATCCATACCTCACCTATGCTATTTGTGTTGGGGATCAACTGCAGCAACACACCTAAAGCCAATAATAACCCAACAAAAAGCTGCAGTAAGAATAATCACTAAATCCCCTCCCTGGCAACACCCCCCCCACTCTTCATAGGACCTAAACTTACTCCCGTTCAGTTACATCCACACTTACTACTGTGCAATTACATCTGCAGGGGCCTTAAACTCTAATATCAACCTTGACCTAAAATGCTTTCTTGATGTTGTGACAGAACTAAACAGGCATAACACCAGACACAAACATCTCTACGACATTCCCCGTGTCGACTAAACCTTTACAAAAATTCAATGTATGTCAAAGGCCCTAAAATCTGGAATCCCCTACCTGAGAACTTAGAACTGCAGACACATTCATCACCTTCAAAACTACCATTAGAAAACTCTTATCCCCCTGTAAAACCCCATCAACTAACTACACAAATACCACCTGGTGATTCACACTTTCACTCATCATTTGACCATAAACAGAAATATTAATCTCAATCTTAAATAAGAATCCTGTGATACTCCAATACTGAAACTATGTACTGTGCCAAAACAAAAGCATTCACATTGCTAAACTTACAAACTAGTATTTAGTCACTTAGCCATAATACCAACTTACCTCATAATTTGTAATATTTTACAATTAAGAATAAAACTAAGTATGCCCGAAATGCCTAGCCATGCTAAGCGTTCTAGTGGTACACTCTGTAATCACAATTTTACTACATGTAAACCAAACAATAACCAAATTTCTGTAAACTCAGCATTGTAATCCTTATAGAGAATAAACTTTGAATTTGAAATTTGAATTTGCATGTTGTTGCAGCAGTACTTGCAAATTTGGCCATCACTGGAGTTCGGATAGGCCCAGGGGACGGCAAGATATAGGAGCAGCCTTGTTGCTGCTTGCTGCGGCTGCGGCAAACCCAGGTCGCATGAAAGAAATAATAAAAGAATAATGCAAGAAAAAGCGATAAAAAACAAAGAAAAATTTCCAAAATATACATGGGCTGTGAGCAGACTCGCTACCAATATCACCGTCACCATACCTGATATAAATGACTATAATTTCTTGTAGAAACGTCGTAGAACATTGATTCTGGTATCAATGTTCTTGCCAAAGAGTTAAGCTATTTTTCGGTACACAAGACAAAGTGTTTTCACTCTTTCTTGAAAATATTTATCCAAAATATACCTCAAACGACAACTGAGAAAAGACTGAAAAAGACTGATTTGCTGAAAATGCCCTTGGGGGACAATTTATTCCTATATGGGTTGTTTGGACACTTGGTGCCGAGAGAGCAATGCTTATACGAATTTTACTCAACGCCTTTTCTCTAAATAACTTATCTTTATTTCACAAAAAAGATAAAGTTTGTTAGTTCCTGGAATTTTGCAAAAAATCTGCCCTTTACTCCCACATAACTCCGAAAGTATTTGGAATATTTCCAAAAATAGCTTCTAGAAAAAAAGAGAAATCATTATTCTACAATTTCTGTGAATATTATTCCATTTAATTAAGTAATAAAGGAAGAAATAGGTACCTTAGGTGAATAAGTTACTTCCGAGATATTGGCCGGGAGCGCCGGCCGGCCCTCCGTCTCAAAAAAAAAAAAAAATCGCGAAAATCGCGTTTGTTTGAGTGTATTTCTTAGTAAACTGATGTTCTAGTGCAGTTATCCTCTTCAAAATACCGTTTTCTCTTACTCAGAGACGACATGGAGAGCAGTAACTCATTTATATCGAAAAATTCCCGATTATCTCTCGCCATATTATGGCCTATTATTTTCTTATCACCCAAGATGCGACCCACACTAGTCGACTAACACCCAGGTACCTACTTGCTGCTAGGTGAACAAGACAACAGGTGTAAGGGAATGCATCGAAATGTTTTTACCCAGCTGGGCTAAAGCTCCCGCTTCACACACGGAGGGCCCGGGTTCGATTCCCGGCGGGTGGAAACTTTCGACACGTTTCCTTACACCTGTTGTCCTGTTCACCTAGCAGCAAATAGGTACCTGGGTGTTAGTCGACTGGTGTGGGTCGCATCCTGGGGGACAAGATTAAGGACCCCAATGGAAATAAGTTAGACAGTCCTCGATGACGCACTGACTTTCTTGGGTTATCCTGGGTGGCTAACCCTCCGGGGTTAAAAATCCGAACGAAATCTTATCTTATCTTATCTAACCCGGGGCCTCCGTGTGTGAAGCGAGAATGTTGCCAGCCAGGCCACGGGTGATGCTACGATAAGATTGCGTAGGTCAGGGTATGTCTTTAGATCCAATATTTTAAGAAGCAAGATGTTGTGGTCAGCTGTATAGAAACCTTCCAGCAAGTCTCTGAACAGTTCCAGAAGATCGTAATTTTTTCAAGAGCTGATATAAACCGGCTTAAGCATTTTTATAATTACATTATTTTTACTTTTTCTCAGCCTAAAGGAAAATTGGCAGAAGTTGAGTATGTTGTGATACACTAGTAAGTAATATGTTGTGATACACTAGGAAGTAGTATGCCGAGATACACTAGGAAGTAGTATGCTGTGATACACTAGGAAGTAGTATGTTGTGATACACCAGGAAGTAGTATGCTGTGATACACTAGGAAGTAGTATGTTGTGATATACCAGGAAGTAGTATGCTGTGATACACTAGGAAGTAGTATGTTGTGATATACCAGGAAGGAGTATGTTGTGATACACTAGGTAGTATGTTGTGATACACTAGGAAGTAGTATGTTGTGATATACCAGGAAGGAGTATGTTGTGATACACTAGGAAGTAGTATGTTGTGATACACTAGGAAGTAGTATGTTTTTGATACACCAGGAAGTAGTATGTTGTTTATACACTAGGAAGTATATGTTGTGTACACTAGGGAAACAGTACGTTGTGATACACCAGGAAGTAGTATGCTGTGATACACTAGGAAGTAGTATGTTGTGATATACCAGGAAGGAGTATGTTGTGATACACTAGGTAGTATGTTGTGATACACTAGGAAGTAGTATGTTGTGATACACCAGGAAGTAGTATGCTGTGATACACTAGGAAGTAGTATGTTGTGATATACCAGGAAGGAGTATGTTGTGATACACTAGGTAGTATGTTGTGATACACTAGGAAGTAGTATGTTGTGATACACCAGGAAGGAGTATGTTTTTGATACCTAGGGGAAATAGTATGTTGTGATACACTAGGAAGAAAATAGTTGTGTACACCAGAAGTGTATTTGTGATACACTGGAAGTAGTATGTTTTGAACACTGGGAAGAGTATTTGTGATCATGGGAAGATATGTTTGGGGATACACAGGAAGTAGTATGATTTTACGGGGATTTCCCCTGGAGAGAGTTTGGGGTCAACGCCCCGCACCCGGTCGTGCCGGGGCCTCCGGGGGATCACGCCTATAAACCAGGCGTTGCTGCGGGCTGCCCGAAAACCCAAACAACGAGCCCACCCGGGCTGATCAGGAACTGACTTAGGTGCTTGTCCAGTGCCAGCTTGAAACTGCCAGGGCTGTTGGTAATCCCCCCTTATGTGGGCTGGGAGGCAGTTTGAAAGTCTCGGGCCCCCGACCTTATTGTATGGTTTCCCCTTAAAACCGTCTAGTAAACACCCCTGCTTTTCATTGGGGGAGGGGGCATCGTCTGCCAATTTTTTGCTTTCGTATGAGTATTTTCGTGTGAAAGTTGGGTACTAGCCCTCTGGGGATTTTCCAGGTGTATATAATCTGTACCCCCCTCCCTAACCTTCCAGGGAATACAGGTTTAGAAACCCTCAACGCCCCCCAGAAATTAGTGTTTTAATCTCCGTTATGCGCGCCGTGAAAGTTCTCTGTACATTTTCTGGGTGGCAATTTCCCCTGCCTTTTAAAGGGTGCGTTGAGTCAGAAATATTCCAGCCTAGATAAAAACAAGTGCCTGAAGAGTGTCATCTGGGCTTGGCCCCCCCTTGTTTTGAAGGTTCTCATTATCCATCCTGTCTTTTTTCTACAAGCATTGTACAATTTTATGCCTTGAAGGTGAATCCTCCGACATAACACCCCCCAGGTCTTTGCGTTGGTTTTCGCCTATTTCGTGGCCAGAATTTGTTTTGTACTCTGATAAAGATTAATTTTCCCCCCTCATTTTACCATATCGAGTAATTAAAAATTTCTCACTTTTGAACTTCATATTTTTTTCTGCAGCCCCTAAAAATTTTTGGTTAAGCCCGCCAGGAGCCTTGCATGTCTGCAAGGGAAGACACTTTTCATGCAGTTTTCGGGTGTCATCCGCAAAGGAAGCCCGGGGTGCGTGGCTGACACCTGTCTAGTCGGATATGAGGAGGAGGAAAAAAAATGGAGCTAGTACTGTCCGGGGAACAGGCTTTTCACCGTACGCCTCGACTTTACCTTTTGACGACTACTCTCTGTTTTTCGTTAGTGAGGAAAATAGATCCATCGACCGACTTTCCTGGTATTCCCTAGTGAACACTAGAAGTAGTATTTTTGGGGATACACCAGGAAGGAGTATTTGAAATACCTGGAAGTAGTTGTTGTGATAAAAAGGGAAATTATGTTGTGATACCCAAAGAAGTTATGTTGGATACACCAGGAAAATTATGTTTGTGATACCTGGAAGTATATGTTATGATACACCAGGAAAGAGTATTTTGGATACACTACAAGGAGAAAGTTGTGAACACTAGGAAGAAAAGCATGTTGTGATCCAGGAAGTAGTATGTTTGATACACCGGGAAGGATTATTTTTTAATCCACCAAAAATAAATTTTGTGATACACTGGGAAAGTAGAATGTTGTGTACACAGAAGTAAATTTTCTGAGACCCCGGGAAGGGAGTAGTTGTGAACACTAGGAAGTAGTAGTTTGTACCCTAGGAAGTTTGTTGTGTTTACACCAGGAAGTAGTATGTTGTGAAACAAAAAAAAATTAAAAAATGTTGTGATACCTAGGAAGTATATGTTGTACCACCGGGAAGTAGTAAGTTGTGATACCATGAAGATATGCTGTGATACACCAGGAAGTAGTTGTTGTGATACACCAGGAAGTAGTTGTTGTATACACTGGAATATATGTTGTGATACACTAGGAAGTATTATTTTTGGAACACCGGGAAGTAGTATGCCCGTGATACCTAGGAAGTGTATGTTGGAACCCGGGAAGTGTATGTTGTGATACACCGGGAAGTAGATTTTGTGTACCTGGGAAGTGTAGTTGTGAAAACCTAGAAGAATAGTTTGAACACTAGAAGTATATTTGTATACACCAGGAAAAGATTTGTGATACCCCAGAAGAATTTTTTGTGATACACTAGGAAGGATTTTTGGGGATACACCAGGAATAGCGTGTTTAAACACTAGGGTGTGGGTTTTGGATACACCAGGAAGTTTTATTGTGATAACTGGGAAAGGGAGTATGTTGTGATACACCAAAGAGTTGTTGTGAAACTAGGAAGTATATGTTTGTGAAACACCAGGAAGTGTATGTTGGATACACTAGGAAGTAGTATGTTGTGATCACGGGAAGTAAATTTGTGATACACTAGGGAAGTATGTTTGTACACCAGGAAGTAGTAGTCGGATACACTGGGAAGTAGTATTTGTGATACACCGAAGTAGTAGTTGGGATACACCAGGAAGTAGTATGTTTTTGAACACTAGAAGTAGTATTTTTGTATACACCAGAATATATGTCGTGATACACTGGGAAAGTATGTTGGATACACCAGGAAGTATATGTTGGATACCCGGGGAAGTTTATGTTGTGATACCTAGGAAGTATATTTTTGATACCGGGAATAATATTTGGTGATACACTGGGAAGTAGAGTTGTGATACACCGGAAGTATTTGGGGGGGGGTGTCCCCAGAAGAGTATTTTTTGGAACACGGGAAGTAGTAGTTGTGATAAAACCAGGAATATATTTTGATACACCAGGAAGTAGTATGTTGTGAACCTGGGAAGTATAATTTGTGATAACCAGGAAAGTTGTTGTGATACACTGGGAAAGTATGTTGTGATACACTGGGGAAGTAATATTTTGTGATCCCTAGGAAGAGTATGTTGTGAACACCAGAAGGAGTATTTTTGTAACACAGGAAGTAGATGTTTGTACATGGGAAGAAAGTATTTTTTGTGATACACCGGGAAAGTATGTTGTAAACACTGGGAAGTAGTGTGTTTGTGATACACTAAAGGAAGTGTGATACACAAAGAATAGTAGTTTGATACATCAGAAGTAGTATGTTGTGAACACTAGGAATAGTATTTGTGAACCCAGGAAAGTAGTTGTGACACACCAAGAATATATGTTGGGATACACTAGGGGGAGAAATTTGTGATCCCAAAAGGGAAGGAGTATTTTGTGATACACCAGGAAGTAGTATGTTGTGATACACTGGAAAGGGGAGTATTTGTGATAAAACCAAAAAGGAGTATGTTTGATACACACAAGGAAAAACTCGTTTAGGGGTTATACTTTAAAGGTTTTAAATAGTAAGGCAATTGGACATTGATCAATAGTTGTTTACTTCATTGGGATCACATCTTTTGGGGTTGAAATAACCTGTACAACTTAAGTATTGCGGGCAAAGTTGAAAGATTTTTTTTGATGCATCGATAGTTTGCAATAGGGGTGGCATTACGTGAGTTTCTTTTTTTTACATTAGTGAAAAAGTTATTTCTGATGAATCACAGGAGACAAATAATTCTTATAAATTTGGGGAAGAGAAAGTTGGTAGTGTCAGTGGGTTTTTTGTAATTATTCTTTCGTGAGAGGAATATTATATTGGCCAAATATGGGAAAAAAAAAGAGGGGGACTTAATAATAACGTAAAACAGTCCTACTGACATCAATGACATACAAAAAATATAAAAGCCCCTTGTTTTTAAAAGCATTTTGGCAAATTTGGTCAATTTTTGCCCCGGATTTCGCCCAACCAGTCGACTAAAAACCCAGGGACCCATTTTTTCTGATGGGTGAACATTGACAAAAGTATAAGGAAACATGCCCCAATGTTTCACCCTTCCCTGGAATCAATCAGAAAAATCAGCTTTAAAGCTAGGGGTCCCATTCCTTGCTCGGGGAATTTTTGATGTTTAGTTTCGGAAAAGGGAAAAACAAGCAATTGTTCATGGGATTTATTATGAAGCAGCTCTTGAAGGACATCTGCTTGGGTAAGGTTTTGTTGAAGTCGCCAAAAATATGTGATTTTATTCAAATTTGCGTTAATTATTAATTTTTAGATTTCCGGAGCATAAGAAATTTATGTGAGGTAACCTATAGACTCCTCGACGTAAAGGGGTTTTCCCCAAATAATAGTCTACAAATTTTTTTTCACCATTCTTCTCGGTGCATGTAATTTAAACGTACAAATTTTAGTGCAGTAGTAGACTGCAGTTTCCCTTCCTGTTTGACCTGACCTACTGATCTGGCTTTTGTACCCAGGTAAGGCAAAGAAATTTTTAAGGGCCCCTTTCAGTAAGAATAATAAATGCAGCTAACATTTAATGAATTTAGAAGTGCTAAGAAGTCATCAATGTTTTTTTCAGGGATCTGCAATGTAACTGAAACTGTTATACTTGGGGCCCGAGAACACTTTTTTCCCTGATTTGCTTTTTGTAATAAAGACAATTTTTTAAAAGAATATCATTGACTGTCAATGTGGTTTAAGAAGAGATGAATATCTGGATCGATCTGTTCATTTATGAGTCAAAAGTAGGAAGAATGTTGATATATATATTAGGGGGAGGGATAGCAGAGTTTTTTTTTTTTTTTTTTTTTTATATTTTTATTTTAAAAGGACACAGAACAAGATATAAATAAATAAAAGAACACAATAATTAACCGCTTGCAAATACAATGACCTACCATCAACCCCATAGCATACCACAAGTGTTACATTCATATTGTATTAAAGGATAACACCTGCTCAGAAAAAACATTAACAAAGTCTAAACCTACAAATCATGCCTGTTTACAGTACAGTAAGACCCCCTTTGCACAAAGAAACCAGATGATATGATGCAGCATACGATGGATAAAATTATACATTACAAAAAATTAAACAAAGGCTAACCTAACCCTACAATAAAATTGCAAAGACATACCACATAATACTTCCCGCAAATAGCAGGAAACTCTTAACATAATAAAGAGCGAGAGAGCTCCAGCACCGAACAAAAAAAAATTAGCAAAAACCAAAAACTCAAATTTATGTCTGTGTCCACATAAATCCCCCACAACTCTGTACGTTAGACCCCTTGCACAAAGTGCACATTAAAATATTATTTAACATACAAAAATTAAATTATAAAATTAATTTAAAAATAGCAAACCAAAGCCACAATAAACCATTTACATTGGTACATACTCACAATGAAACTCCCCACATAAACACTGGGCAGGGAAAAACCCTCAAGTAAAAGACATAACATTTTATACGCAAGTACAACCCATACAAATAACAAAATCCTAACATAAGGTATCAAAACTGTCTAGTTACAGGACATAAAAACCTTATCTCCCTATTTGAAACACTAGTACATCATTGCTGATTTTTTTTTATATAAACAGTCTAAAAGATAATATATAAACAAATAATTAGCATATAATTATAATTCTCATTGCCTAAAGACTCGCCGCACTTACTTCGTGCCGGGCCATACTACCCCCCCCCTCCCCCTTTTCCCTTTATCAATGTTATTATACTGAGCGTTATCATGGGAATAAAAATTCCTCATGCACATACAGTAGTCATAATTAAAAATATTGACATACAAGTTCGTACATGTTCCATCCTTGTTTTTTTTCCCAATAACACAATTGAACGAAAACCAGTTAACAATCTCACAGAAAAACCAATAACAAAAACACCCACTTAAGGGCATCGCACAATAAATGTCCAATTCCTAACCTAATACCTCACTATTCCTTATAATTCCAAATATCATTACATAACATGATTTAGGTACATAAAAAAGGTGTCATTATAAAGTGATTATAAAATTGACTAAGCATAGATCATGATTTCATATATAAACAAAGCAAGAAAATTTTCCCCCAAACAACTGTGCAAGGTCACAGCACTTCACAACATAAGTTATACAACGATCAACTTGTAACTTGTGTGCTTAACTTAACATCATCTGCTCTAAAACCCGAGATTCCCAAGGTTTAGTCATCATGGTTTTTTAAGGATATCCTGTATACCTGGAGTTTTACCTTTGGAGAGAGTTCGGGGGTCAACGCCCCGCGGGCCCGGTCTGTGACCAGCCTCCAGGTGGATCACGCCTGATCAACCAGGCTGTTGCTGCTGGCTGCAATCACGCAAACCAACGTACGAGCCACAGCCCGGCTGATCAGGAACTGTCTTTAGTGCTGTACCAGTTGGCAGCTTGAAGACCTGCCAGGGGTCTGTTGGTAATCCCCCTTATGTGTGCTGGAGGCCAGTTGAACATCCATCGGCCCCTGACACTATTGTAATGGCTCTTAAACGTGCTCGTGACGACCCCTGCTTTCATTGGGGGGAGGTGCATCGTCTGCCAAGTCCCTTTTGCTTTCGTATGATGATTTTCGTGTGTCAAGTTGGTACTAGTCCCTCTAGGATTTTCCCAGGTGTATAAAATCATGTATCCTCTCCCTCCTGCGTTCCAGGGAATACAGGTTTAGAAATCCCTCAAGCGCCCCAGTAAATTAGGGTTTTATCTCGTTATGCGCGCCTGAAAGTTCCTCTGTACATTTTCTAGTCGGCAATTTCACCTGCCTTGATAGGTGCTGTTTAGAGTGCAGCAATATTCCAGCCTAGATAGAAACAAGTGACCTGAAGAAGTGTCATCATGCTTGGCCTCCCTAGTTTTGAAGGTTCTCATTTTCATCCTGTCATTTTTCTGTACAGATCGAATTTGATACAAAGTTATGGTCTTGAAGGTGAGATTCCCTCCACAAAATCACTCCAAGTCTTTGACGTTGGTGTTTCGCTCTAATTTTGTGGCCAAATTTGTTTTGTAAGTCTGATGAAGATTTAATTTTCCACTGTTTTACCATATCTGAGTAATGAAATTTCTCAATCGTTTGAACTTCATATTGTTTTCAGCAGCCTCACTGAAAGATTTGGTTGATGTCCCGACTGAGCCTTGCCAGTGTCTGCAATGGAAGACACTGTCCTGCAGTTTCGGTGTCCATCTGCAAAGGAAGACACGTGAGTGCTGTGGCTGACATCCTTGTCTATTCTCGGAAATGAGGATGGGAACAAGATGGGAGCTAGTACGAGTGTCCTTGTGGGACAGACTTGTCACCGTAGCTAGCCCCTTTTTGGCCCCCCCCTTCGGACTTTACACTGTTGACGACTACTCTCTGTGTTCTTTTAGTGAGGAAATTATAGATCAACTACCGACTTTTCCTGTTGATTTCCTTAGCGCGCATTTTGTGCGCTATTACGCCATGGTCACAACACTTGTTCGTAGGCATTTGCAAAGTCTTATAATATTAGCATCAGCATTCTTTTTGTCTTCAAGTGCATTTTAGACCTTGTCGTAGTGAATCCAAGTATTTGAGACAGACAGTAGCGACCTGTTCTAAACCCATGAGGCCCTGGGTTGTGTAACTGATGGGTTTCCACTAGATGGGTGGTGATCTTGTCTTTCGTAGGACCCTTTCAAACAGATTTATATGATATGGATGGTTAGTGCTAATTGGTCTGTAGTTCTTGCTGTTGCTTTAACTGCCCCCTTTGTGGAGTGGGGCTATGTCTGTTTGTTTTTTTAGTAACAGAGGGACGACCCCCGTGTCCAAGCTCCCTCTCCCATAGGATGGAAAAGGCTCCGTGATAGGGGCTTCTCTTCTTGCAGTCTTGAAGACACGTGTAGAGTTCCATGAGTCAGGCCCTGGGGCAGAGTGCATGGCAATGTATTATCGCCTTGTTCGAAATCCTTTGGCGTCAGGATAATCATCGGATAGGCTTGTGTTAAGTCCAATTTTGTGGCTCTCCTCATAAAAAATTCATTTTGGTCTTCGAACTCTCAGTCTGGTTAGCAGCTTAGCTAAAAACTGAGTCATATTGGGACTTGAGTAGCTCACTCATTCCTTGCTGTCATCGTGTAGGACCCCCCCCCACTTGTTTAAGTAGGGGCCCAATACTGGACGTTGTTTCTCGACTTTTGATTTGGCATGGGGGAAGAAATACTTTGGGTTTCTTTCGATTTTCATTAATGGCTTTGTTCTCTCTTCCCGCGATTCCTGACTCCTAAAGGATCTTTTAGCTTATTTCGATGCTTGCTATTTTCTCTGACCAGTGTCTCCCCCGTGCGCATTTCAGATATATGACCCTCTTTTAGCGCTCCGTTATTCTTTTCGTCGCCTAAAAGGGACGCCTGTCTCTTTCTATTTTTACATCTACTCCTCCATTTTCATAGAGGAATAAGCCTTGTTGCATACAACGATGCCACCGAGTTAATCTTGTTCTAGGCAATAAGTTTGGTCCTGTGTTGCTTAGTAATCTTCCTTCCCACCCTATAATCGTTAAGGCCTTGGTTTACTTGGTCCCACTTTATGTTTTTGTTATTGAAGTTGAATTTGGTGAATCTTGCTCCCTCAAGACTATCTCATTTTGTATGCAGTGAACCATAACCATAGATTTCCAAATCTCATTCATCACCCCTTCCACTCTATTCATAACCCCCCAACCATCCACAACTACAAAGAAGCCTAAACCAACCTCACCCTCATGTAAACCCCCGGTAGGAACCAACCCTTTGCCCCCCCCTGGGTTCATGGAGGAGAAGCCCCCCACAGTGAGATTCCGGTAACCCTCCGAAAAGCAACTACCCACCTCCCCCATAGACTTTGCCTATTCCTACACATAGTTCTATAAATCTCGCTGCTAAAACGCTTTTATATCCTCAACTCTCCTCCCTAACCTCCCTCCATCCCCCAAGATACATGTAAATAATCCGTCATAACATACATTAAGGCTCTACCCAACATCCACCCGGCCCCCTCGCACCCCAGTTACAATCCAACATAAGGCCCGTAGGAATGGCCATGGCCCCCCCCCAAAAAAAGTCTGATACTCTCACCATCCATAATCTCAACCCCCTCCAAAGAGGGACAAAATACAACCCATGAAATCCGTTTCGATGTCCCCACAATGCAAGCATGAGTCCTCTCTCACAAGACCCATTTATATAACACATCCCTGAGCCAATATTCCCATCAGAAAACGAATACTAACTCCTCGTACACTCGCTGGATTCTAAGCAGCCCAAACTTCCTCCATATGCTTATCCAGTCATATGTTGGAATATACACAAGAGAGTCTCCACTGTGTAAAGGTCGAGACAGCTCCTTGCCCACCACAGCACCCACCATTCGTTTGACCTTTAACGTGGACCACCTGTTTTAACATGTAATAAAACCACAACATATCCTCACAATACCTCAAATCCCTCACACCCCATCTTCGGCATCCACCTTTACCCTACCTACCCTGACTCCTCTATTCCCACAGTCCCCGGATTATCTTTGTTTAATATATAAAGCCATTACACTATAACCCATGACATCAGGCCAAGACCCCCACGTCCTCCCCTCCGACAACACCACGTTCCTTGCAATCACAGCCCTCATCCAAACCCCCACACATACCTTAGAACCTCCTCTGATTTCTGCAATATCCTCTGCCTTAAAGGGGAACACCGTCAGCCACTCCCCACCACCTACTGTAAAACCAGAAGGTGACCACTACAACTCTCTGCTGTCAGTTACGGTCCCTAGCCCTTAAGCTGTCCTTTCCTAGCCATACCCTAAACCCTGCCGTAACTAAATTTCCGAATTTAACTTTCCTACTCTCCTGCACTTCCGTCCCGCCATGTACCATATTCCACAAACCATAAATTCTGTCCACTACTGACCATCCCACCCCCTCCCCAAAGCCCCCTCCCACCCAATCCCCCACCTCAAATAGTCTACGACTTCATTAAATTAACTCTCATACCCGTGCGTCCCAAAAATCTGAATGATACCACCAACTTTCTCCTTAAATCTTCCTCATCCTATACCCGCACAGTAAACATCTCGTACCCACAATCCCCCCCGCCCACCCGCCCCTAAGCCCATGTTCATTCATCAACCCTCATCCACCAGCCCCTCAAATGGATTCTGTAAGCAGGCAAACAAACCTGAGAGAGTGGACAGCCCAGCCTCAAAACCTCTCTCCAATCAGTACTGGTCTCCCAACTTCCATTAACCTGTACCCTAATAACTGCACTCCTCATACCAAGGTTTGGCACCCATCTCACCACCTTCTCCCCCAAACCCCCACTGTTTCCAAACAAAACTTTTAAGAAATCCCTATTCAACACAATCATACGCATTAGCCCAATCTAATCCAAGTATTCCCTTTCCCCCTCCGGTGGCAAGTCCTCAATAAAATCCCTTATGTGCTATGCCCGTCCCTCATACTTTCTTCCCGGAATACCAACTGTCCCCCATGTACCACTGATCCTAGAACCTCTTTCATCTATTGCCCAGAATTTAGCATAAATTTTATAACTGCACACATAAGGATAGTGCTCTATAATCATTCAATACTTTCCCATCCTTCTCTTCGGCACCAACACCAACGATCCCTGTTTTTTCTGGGTCTTCCCCATCCTCCCCAACTGCTTCCACATTTGAAATTCAAGACTTCCACTAACCATACCTAATGCATTCCAATAAACTCTATAAAAATCATCGGTATTCCATCAATGCCCGGCTCTTACCCTGACTCCAATCCCGTAAACCGGCCTCCCCCCACCTCCTCCCTCCACTAAATACTGACCCTCCAGCATTTCCCGTTCCTCTTGTCCCCAATACAATAGTATTCTGCATAACCCCAAAAACATCCTCACTGACAACTTCCCTTGTTCCTCCTCCCATTTCTCCTCTAAACCAATAATTCAGCATAACCACTAATATCATCTGTAATCAGTAAGAAACCTTGACCCACCACATAACCCCCCCCCCCATCAGCGACCACTAGATTGCGCTACGGAGTCCCCATCTGCCTTTTTCCGCTAAATTTCTCAGGACATAACCTGATGGCGATCCTACCTTTAAAAACATACCTCCCTAAGTCCAGCCCTAACTCAATTCGCGTTAAACCTTTTCATTATGTAACCTTCAATCCTACTCCTTAAGCCACCACCCTCACCTCGCACATTCTTCACCTCGCCCCCTCGTCGTAAAACAGCATTCAGCCTGTCCCTCCAGGTAGTTTTGCAACCATATCTCCACCTTTTGCCTGTTCCTCTCCACGGTATCCTAAAAACTCTTGCATGGGCTGTCTTGCCCGCATCTCCCAACAGTCAAGCAAATCCATCCCACCATCCTACCCTCCCAGCAATGTCTCCACCATTTCCTCAAGGATAGCCTTCTTCCCCCTCGCCTGCCAGAAGCCTTCACATTCAATTCCAAAACCCAGCATATTAAGCGAACCGTAATACCATCCACCCGCAGATCAGCTATCACCGCCCCTGTGATCGAAAAAACCGACATCAAAATCCCTCACTCTCTTCCACAACCAATCCCCTGAATCACAATATCCTATCGAACCTCGCCCCATAATTCGCCGAACCCACGAAATAAAACGTGTGCTCCCTTTCCCCCCACCCCATACTCCACACCCCCCCTGCCCGTCACCCACAACTACAACTCCTGACATCGCTCTAACACGTCCCGTAGACCGCCACGCCAAAACACATCCGCCCCCCCCTCGCGTCCACATCACCACCAATCACACAGTCCAATCACCCTCCAATTACAGATATGGAAGGTAAACCCCGCAAATAATACATCAAAACATCATGAACAAAACAACTTGACTCTAAACATTGTTACAATGCGGCATATATACACCAAATGAGACATAACTCTCCTCACCAACCCCAGTGCCCATCTACTACCCCTTACAACCCTCCCCCCCTCCCCCCTCCTACCCAACCGATCCATGACACGCAATGGGCTGGTCTCCCTTCACAGCGACTGCTACCCCTCCTTTTAATTGCAACAGTCATTACAGACAAAACATTTTATAACCCCTCAAACTCAATTCCACTCCCTACCTATGGATATCTCACTGCAAAAAACATACATCCACATTCAACCTTACCGTAAAAACCACTCTAACCAAACCCTTTTTTTACCTCAGATTTAAGCCCATTGACATTTATTGTGGCACACATTGAATTTGCTAGAAGAGGGGGCATTACCCCTATGCCGCTGTATCTACTCACTTCACCTTTCTCAGTACCATGTACCATTTTTTATATCCTTTTTTTTTTCTAACGCTGTCCTCCCCAGCCCCTCCTTGCCCCCCCCCCACTGATCTTCCCGACAACCCCCCTCCCCTGCTTGCCTTTTCTCTCCCCTACAACTACCCATGATTTCTCCCGGGTCTCTGCCAGGTGTTAAAACCGCATCGAGGTCAAAAGAAGCACCCGCAGTCCTTTTTATCGTAGCACATCAATCACACACCAAATACTAAACCTCCAGCACGTCCTCCTGATGGACTTCCAACCACCACTTCTACATAGACCCCTCTCTGCATTTCCTCGAACACCTTCACTCTGTTCCTGCCTGCTCAACCATCAGCGTATCTCACTTGACTTCTCAGACCATCCTCCCCCGGCCACCTCTCGTCGAAGAACTCCTTTCAGCACCGTATATCCAGCAACTTCTCGTGGTAGACTCTCCACGACCATCCGTCCCTCAGGCGATGGGGGCCCCTCCCCTGTCACCTCCGGGAGGTAACACATGTAATCCGACCGTCGATACTGTCCCGTTCTACCTCTTCACACATCCATCGACCACATCGTCCCTGGTTCCTTCCTCTCCCAACTCAGGAGCATCAACTCACATGGTCTCTTG
The DNA here is from genome assembly GCF_026875155.1 of Cherax quadricarinatus. Classification (NCBI taxonomy): domain Eukaryota; kingdom Metazoa; phylum Arthropoda; class Malacostraca; order Decapoda; family Parastacidae; genus Cherax; species Cherax quadricarinatus. Next base: position 38,327,660 of record NC_069440.1, read on the forward strand.
CTCCACTACTGCCAACGTACCAGAGCCCAGGTAGGCTGCCTTCTATGACAGTGACTGCCATATATGGTCCCCATATGAGCTACATAGTCGACAGGTCTTTCTCTGGCCGGCATAGTGTAACAAAAACCTGCGCCTGGACTCCACCAGCATGACGTAGGACGGTATTGGCCCTAGCCACCGTCATTTTGAGGGTATAAAGCCCTCAGTCGTCCCTTATATGGCCCTTCTGTTCCATACCCCCATCGTTGCCGAATGAACTTTTACCGTAGGTGTTGAAAACCTCCTGTATACTATACCCCGTCCCCTCAAAAGGGACATTCCTCACTTCCCCCAATAGTGGATAGTTGCATAAAAAGTCCATCCCGAGTTGACCGTCATTCCTCTTCTGGTACTTAAACAAGTTTAATAAAGAACAAAGAAAGGAGGAAACACGGGAAAAAGGCCCTTTTGGCCCATACTAGGCAGGTCCTTTTAAATTTCATCCAAAAAAAAAAAACTTTTGCCCAACCCAATTTTCCCAATCCCACCCAAAGAAACAAGCTCGGGTGCAAGCCCCCACTCAAATCCCCCCCCCCACCAGTATTACCCCAACCCAAAATTTGAAATCCCCAAAGTCCTACTCAAAACCCAACTGGGTAGACTGTTCCATCATCAACTACCCCCCTTTTTTTAAACCAAACTTTTTTTCTTTAATTAAAAAAAAAAAGGGGTTTTTTGGAAAAAAAATCTTCAAACCTTGAAAATCCCCCCTATTTTACCTATCTTAAACTTTCATTTTCATAGGTTCCCCTCTTTTTTAAAGTAAATGTTTAAGATTTTATTCTTTCTTTAAAAAGGAAGATTTTCTAATCTTTTTTAATTTAGCATTCCTGGAAATTTTTCTAACGAATTTTTGTCATTTGTATTAGACCCGGTTTGGGCTGTTTAGGGGGGCCTTCTTAAAAACCAAGCCTTTTTTTTTAAATTTTTTTTTTTTTTTTTTTTTTTTTTTCCTTCTTTTTTTTTTTTTTTTTTTTTTTCCCCAAAGTCCTTTTTCGCAATTGTAGGCAAGTTTTACATTTTTTAATTTTAAAAGTGCTAGGGTTATGACACCCCCGAGCTTCGAACCTTGCATTTACCCATTGAACTGCTCCCCACTTTTTTGACCAAGAGTGAGTTTTTAAAATCCTCCTGAAGTTCCTAACATTACGTTTGAATCAATTACCCCCTATTTTCGTGTATCGCAAATTTGTCATATCACTAGCAATTCCTTCATAAAGATCTTTGATTTTTATTATAAAAAACAAGGGCCCAAGAGACCCCTGTGGAACCCCACTTTTATGACCCCACCGGATTTAACCCCATTTATGGCACTCTCTGCTTCCGTCTGTGAGCCATGACTCGATCCACGGAGCCCCCCTCCCCCCAACCCTGGCTGCTACTTTCTTCAACGTCTTTTGGGGCGGAAATTAAACAAAGCCCTTTCTAAAATCTAAATAAACAATAAAAATTCTTTATCGTGGTCAACGCCCCCAAAAGCTTTACGAAGAATTAATAAATTAGTTAGAAAGACCCGGCCTTTGTGAATCCATGTGTTTATTAATCAAACTTCTTATCGATATTTCTTTTTATAAACTCAGCTATAATTTACTGTAATTTCTACAATTTAGGCAGGCTTATTGGCGGTAAAATTTGCGGTAAAGATTGTCCCTGTTTTAAAAATAGGAATTACATTACCTCTTCCACATATCAACAAAACACCCTTTTTAAGGATAAATTAAAATATTAGTTAATGGTTCACAGCTTCCCTTTGCATTTCCCTTTAAAAACCCTGAAAAAACCCCATCAGGACCCCGGGGACTTATTTTGTTGTGGTCTATCTGCTTCAAACCATTTCATAGTGACTGTGAGTTAAAAATTTTTTCTTTGACCACTATAAAAAATTTAAATTTCCGGGATATTATTAGTGTCTTCCGTGTAAAAACGAGAAAAAAATAATTATTTAAATCGAGCCCATTTCATTTCTTTGTCAGTAAGATGCCCTTTTTGTTATTTTTAAGGGGACTATTTTCTCTGATTTTGTTCTATATACCCGGAAAAAAATTTTGGATTAGTTTTAGAATCCTACAACTTTAAATTTCATGCCCTTTTTGCTTTTTTTATCCCCTTTTTTATGTCCCCCTTTAAAGTCAATAACTGATTATAAAATGACCCCCGCCTCTTTTGATACGCCTATAAATTTCCCTTTTTTATCTAGTAATATTTTAGCCTTTATTATCCCTTTGGGTCTTTCTATTTGATTAATTTCCTTATAAGGATAAACGTTCTTTGAGCAGCATGTATTGTGTTCAGAAAACTGTCATATTGAAAAGCTCTCTTCGTTACCCCAGTCAACAGATGATAATGTTCTCTAAGCCCATCGTAATCTGCTAAGCGAAAATCTGGGACTGTTACTGAGTTATCCTACTTTTCATACTTCCATTCAATTCTAAATGTAATTGATTTGTGGTCGCTAGCACCCAGTTCCTCTGAAACTTCTAAATTATTAACAAGGGATTCATTGTTTGCCAGAACTAAGTCAAGCAGGTTATTTCCCCTTGTAGGTTTTCTGTCACAAACTCCCTTCAAAAAACAATCCTGAACTACTTCTAAGAAATCGTATATATTCTAAATTCCCAGTCAAGAATTCCAATATAATAGGGACTAAAGTTAAGGTCTCCTAGTATTACTACATTATCGTGCCTTGTGGCCCTAACAATTTCCTCCCATAGTAGTCCCCCTTTGGGTCCCTATCTAAATTTGGGGGACGGTATATCACACCTAAAATTAATTTTTCATGCCCCTCTGAAAATTCTATCCAAACAGACTCTGTATGTGTTACTTTAGACTTAATACCCGTTTTTATGCAACAGTTCAAGCGATCTCGGACATACAATGCCACCCCACCCCACTTCCCGATACTTCTATCTACTTGGAAAATTTTAAAACCCTGAATGTGACATTCTGCAGGCATGCCCCGACTTTTTAAATTTAAAAACCACGTCTCAGTAATGGCAAATACATTATGTTACCTGCACTAGCAACTAGTCTCAACTCGCCCTCTTATTCCTAGCACTGCGACTATTTGTGTAATAAACTTTTATTGACCCTCCTCTCTCTTTACCTTCCTGCTTTTTCTATTATTCCACTAAACCTATTACTGTCCTTGTCAATAGTGCCACTGGCTTTCATATCCACATCATTTTGCCTATTACTAGTTCCCCTAGTACTCATATTACAACCCTGCGACTTCCAGTTTTCTGCAAAAACCCATACCTCTAACTAATCCTATTTTTAAAGTCCTAACAACCCCCTAAACTGAGTTAGCAAGAAAAACCCACACCTGCCCTGGAATAAGTGAACCCCATCCCTGGCATACAAAGTCATTTCGGCCATAGAAGTTGTCCCAGTTGTCAATGAATGGTACTGCATTATCCTTACAGTGTTTATCCAGCCAACAATTAATACCAATTGCTCTGGACAACCATTCATTACCAACACCTCTTCTTGGCAAAATGCCACATATAACAGGGCGCCCCCCCTTCTTCCTAATCATGTCTATAGCTGTCCTGAACTTTCTAACTAAATCCTCACTTCTACGCTTGCCAACATCATTGCCTCCAGCACTGAGGCAAATAATAGGATTGATCCCATTACCGTTCATGATGTTGTCAAGCCGGCTAACAATGTCCTCCATCCGTCGTAGACGGTCGTAGACGCCGGTACGATTCAGTTTCAGGAAGACTCTCGTCATCCCATTTAAGGCAACACCATATACTTCCTCGTTGGGGACGCCATAGGCGTCCCTGATGATAGCAGGTAGCAATGTATGCATTGTTGCTCCAGTAAGCGTGCCACGTACCAGCTGTATACAAACAGTGTTAATCCGCTGTCCCACTCGGTACGCCATTTTGTCTTCTAGTTGCTAAAGGTCACCACCAGAGGGCAGGTGTAGCTACTAGACGTGCGTCCTCTCTCCCCGGAGGTCGAGAGACGAATAAAGCAGAAATTAAGTTGGTGGTAATAAGAGGTATAAAAACATATTGGGGGTATAATAACTAAAAAAAAAGAGTAATAATTATGAGAAAAACTGGTATGACTGCTAACAAAGGTTAACACACACACACACACACACACACACACACACACACACACACACACACACACACACACACACACACACACACACACACACACATACACACGTACACTCACACACATGTACATATACACGTACACAATAAGTAGTTAACTAAATAAGAGTATATACAACATGTATATTATCAAACGTTCCGGAAAAGACAGTAAGGAAGTCGATTCTTAAAGAGGAGATTCTTTATAGAAAACCAACAAGGATTTAAGGATGGAAATATTTTGTCTCATCAATTTTCTGGAGTTGGATAAGAGAGTCACATACATAAAACAAGAACGACAGAGATCAATGCAAAAATGAAAGAACAGACAGGGTCAAAGGATAGACTTTAGTGTGTCAAAGAGTACCTGAATAACAGAGAATGAAGAGTAACAGGAAATTATGTGACATGAGAATGAACATTAGTAACCAGTGGAATTCTACGAGAATCATTACAAGGATCTCCACTAACCCTCATACGTGAACCACCTACCATAATGGATCGAATCCTGTGTCTCTATTTGTGGTTGATGTAAAGTTAATAAGAAGAATGATAATAGGACTGGACAGTAGTAAACTTTAATAAGACCTCAACAGAGTGCAGATATGGTCAGACATATGACTGTATATGACTCACGAAATCGTAATGACACGATTGCAAACAAACCATGCCACGGGCGGGGATAGAACCCGCGATCAGAGAGTCTCAAAACTCCAGACCGTCGCGTTAGCTACTGGCTAACGCGACGGTCTGGAGTTTTGAGACTCTCTGATCGCGGGTTCTATCCCTGCCCGTGGTATGGACTGTATATGATAAGGCCGAGGCCAGAAATTTGTGATGCCAATCACAGTGATCTAAATCGGGGCCAGGAGCTGAGTCTCGACCTTCACAAACACATCTCAGTGAGAATAAGTCGGTGAATACACGAACAAACACACACACACAAACACACACACTGTTTAGGAGGCGGGAAACAGGTATAAAGGAGTTAAAATTCTACATATAAACTTTTGAAGGGTTAATCAGCAGAATGAAAAGTGTAGATTCGATCCTCCGTCTGATTAGCGCAAGGCAATCGCTTTAAAATTCTTTATAAAATTTTCAAAGAACAAGAAAAAAAGTTATGAAGACAAGATAACACCATCATCCAGCCGGAAAAAAAAATGACAATCATTATTAAACCTGAAGAAAAACGAGGCAGCTGCTGTCTCGCCTAAAGAGGAAAAACGTCAAACAGTCGTCAACAAGACTGATGAGAAAGAAAGTAAAAAAACAACAGTCATCATGAAGACTTAATAAAATAATGAAAACAACAAAGGAGAGGGACATTGTTAAGCTGGAAAAAATAAAACACAATGAACAAGACATACTCAGACAGTTGTTATTCCAGGTCTAAAAAAAGAAAGAGTCATCATCAGGGTTCACTTATCTAGGTCTGGGGTGGTAGCACTGGCAACTGCAGTGGAGGGAGCAGTTAGGACATTAAACTAGAAATAGTCAGTGGTATGGGTTTTGGCAGGAAAACAGAGAAGTCCCAGTGTAGTAATATTACGAGTTCTGGGGGAACTAGTAAGAAGCAGAACGAGGTAGATATTGAAAAGCCAGGGACTTTGGGTGATAAGGACAGTAATAGGTTTAGTAGAAAAACAGAAATGAGCAGGAAGGGTAAAGAGAAAGGAGAGTCTTTCAAGTTATTATGCTAATTGCCTATTAGTGCTAGAATAAGAATGGACAGAGTTGAGATTAGTTGCTAGTGCATGGTAACATTTGATGTATTTGGCCCTTTAACTGAGACGTGGTTTAATTCAAAAAGTCGGGACATGCTGCGGAATGTCATTATCAGGGTTTTAATTTTAAATTGTTCCAAGGTAAGATAGAAGTATCAGGGAAGGGGGGTGGGGTGGCACTGTATGTCCGAGATCGCTTGAACTGTTGCATAAAAACTGGAATTAAGTCTGAAGTAACACATACAGAGTCTGTTTGGATAGAATTTTCAGAGGGACATGAAAAACTGATTTTAGGAGTGATATACCGTCCCCCAAACTTAGATAGGGACCAAGAGAGACTACTATGGGAGGAAATTGTTAAGGCCACAAGGCACGATAATGTAGTAATTCTAGGAGACAATTGTCCTCTTCGCTTTCGGGCTGAGTGGACGCACTGCGCAAACAGCTCCTGCTTTCTCTGGTGCGCAACTTCCTGTTTTCACCAAGATGGCTGCCAGCTACCGCAGGAGGAGCAACACCGTGTGTGTTGACCTTGTTAAAGGGGCAATTTACCCTTCGAATGCCCTGTTTTATACCAACGATATTCGGGACACTTTTGGCATTTTTTTTTTTTTTTTTTTTTTGAAGTTTGAAGAATTGCACGAGTTAGCCTTAATGGATCATCACGAATCTTCATAAAGAAGTTCTGCCACAGTGGAAGCATTGAAAGGAACGGTGATCAGTACCAGGAGAAGAAATCACGTATGATTGGTCTGGAGGTACGCCTGCGAGATGCCTCAAAATACTACACCTGGGTGAGTGATCCGCAAGTTCCTTTCGAGGCGACGATGTGGATATCCGAGAACAGTAGACATTTCAAAAGATATGGGAGGTTGGCATGAGGATAACTTTTTGGGGTTCGAATGGAACCCAGGGAGGGAATCTATTGAAGGTTGCCGGCTGGACTCTTACACCGTCAGATGTCTTTATGATGACCTATTCAATGTATTGTTGTCCTGGAGGATTTTAGGAAACAGCTGTACGTGACTACGCGTGGAGACAACGAAAGACGTGATCACATGTGCGGCGCTTTTTTGACCACAGGCGGCCGGATGTGGTAAAGCAGCAGGCCGCGGACTTGGGAACGACAAGTAGACTCAGAGTTCAGGCGGGAACCTCTGCCGAAGTCTTTGAGCGCAGCAGGACATAGGTAATTGGGCGGATGAAGTGGAGGGGGTGAGTTAGCGAATTGTTGTGACACTACCAGTGCTTCGGATGCTCCCCGCAAAGGGGCAGGGGATTGAGCAGCAGCCCCTGTGGGGGTGGGAGAGACCGGTGATCCACAGGAGTTACTAGCCCCTACAGGAGATGATTAAGTTTTCCTGGAAGTGCCTTGCGGAGGAGAAACCCAAATACAATCAGGAGAATTCTGATGGTTGAGAAGGACTTGATTGAGCAGATTCCAGAGCCTCGGGGGTCAGAGCCTGGCCATGTTGCAGTTTGCTCTGGTGGAAGCTGAGGTGCAAAAGGGCAATGGAAAATACTGATATGGAAATTGGGGCACATCTAGAAAGAGGGCTGGAGGCTCGTTCAGATGAGGTGTTATAACACCAGCATCCAGCGTACAGGGAAGAAGACGTGGGCAGGAGGTGTTTAAGTTAGGGGCTAGGGTAGTGAAACAGGGGGGGGAGGGGGCACTGGTGGGAAAGAGTGCACGGGAAAAGACAGAAGCTAAGCAAAAAGTGTGGAACAGACAGGCACAGTGAATAGAAGTGAAAGCCACCCTTTCTGAATCTTTAAGTGTCTACATACACGTGACATGGGCCTTAGAGCTGACGGTAAACGTGTAATCGAGTATGGTTTGGAGGATGTTTGCTTGGCGTTTTAACATTGATGTGTGTTTTATTCAAGAAAAATTTCAAGTCTGCAGAGAGTTGAGGCTGAACGGTTTTAGGATGTATGTTGGTGTTCAGGGAAATTAAAGGGTGGGGTGGCAGTGAGTGAGCGGGAATCCAGCCATTACACGTGACTCAAGTGGCGGAAGAGGGAGGGTAGGGGGAGGGTAGGTGAGGGTGGAAGGGTTTATGGGGTGAGATTAGAGTATGTTTTTGGGAATATTTTGCGGCAGAGATAGTAACTACGGGTAAAGGATGCATTTTGTAAGGGGTTTTTGCTTTTCTACATGCGGGGATTTTCCAATGGTTTCTAATAATAGGTGGGGATTGGAATTGATGCTAATCAGGGTATAAGGATGTGGAGCCGAGAGGGGCAGGTTTGTGTACTGGGGTATGAGCGGATTTGTTGAGGGATGCAGGGGTTTATGACTTAGTCAGGGGAGATGGGTGGAAAGTAGAGCACACGTTTATGCGGAGGGGTTATTGCTGCAGGTTGGATCGTATATTATAACTCAGATTATAACAGTAGAAGTGTAACGACGATAGATTTAAGGTTTTTGGACCATCGTGCCGTTTTGTCAGAGATGGCAGGGGAAGGATGGTTCGTAGGAGTATGGTGGGTTATTGGAATGAATGTGGGGCTACTCAGGAGAGGGCGGAGGGGTTGTTTTTTAGGGAATGGTGATTGTGGAAGCAATGGAAGCAACTATGGGAGGCTCGCCAATCGAAGAGGAGGTGTCTTGGAATGGGGGAGCCGCTCGATTAATTGAGTTAGGGAGTATTATCCAGCATAGAGGAAGTAGTGGATGAGGCGAGGTGGAGGTATGGGTTACAGAAATATTTAGAGGGCAGCTAAATTATGTTATGAAGGGGGGAGGGGGCTAGCTAGAATGGAGAGAATTAGAGGTTTTAAGGGGAAGCATTGAGAGGATATACAAAATTCTCGTTTATTGATGCGATACGTGTGAGGGAAAGGTTTAGAGGAGGTTCTATGGGGTGACAAACCGTCAGGATGTGTTTGAGGAGATTTAGGAATAGCAACAGATGACACGATTATGGATTAGAGGTGTGAAAAGGGGTGGGGATGATATAGGGTGGGGCAGGTACTTAGTACCACCGATTGGAATGAAGCAATTATGCTGATTTTGGTTTGGGAGAATTTTTTTAAGCTGATGGAGGGAGGAGAGAGGGAGGGAGAGATTCTGGGGGAAAAGGAATTCGAGGTATTTCTTAGGGAGGAGTGAGAGTGCCAGTATAATAGAGGGTTGGTTCAGTGAGGAGGAGGATGGGAGTAGGCGATAATGGGCTTGAGTAGGGGAAAAGCGACGGGCATTGATGGGAATTCCTAATGATTTCTAATATTACACATTGAGGATTGTATGAAGGAATGTCTGGTCCGGGGTTGTTTAACTGTATGAACGGAAAGGGAGTGTTGGGGACTTCGGGCACGGGGGGTAGTGTTTTGGCTCTATAAGGGAGGGGGGGGGAAGACCTTGGGAGCTTTTAGGGCGATCCCCTCATGTGTGCAGAATTATAAAGTTTTTGCGAAGGTTTAGGTAACCGTATGAAAAGGTTGCTTGACAGAGTCCTACATAGCGGACAGTGTGGGATTCCTGGTCGAAGTATGCGTGAGGGGCATGGGAAATTAAAGATTTTGTGGAGGGGTAGACAAACGGGGGGGGGAGGATCTTGGGGATTGATTGGGAGCTGGCTTATGACAGTGTAGAAGCATGAGTTGTGGGTGTTTAATTTTAAAAAAACAGGGTTTTGGAGTGATGAGATTGTTGCGCTGGGCGACTACTTTGTATTACGCCTGCAACGAGTCAGGGTACAGGTCAATGGAAAGTTAGGGTTGCCGGTGCGTGAGGGGGATGGAGTTTGCGACAGGGTTGCCCTTTCTCAAATCCTTCTTTGCATGCATTGCAGGACCTTTTTATAGGCTTATAGAGGAGGAGTGTGGGGAACAGGGAGAGGGGGGTCCTGGCGAGATGAGGTATTGTGGGGTATGGGATGACACCACAGTTTTGGTAGGGACGGTGGAAATAGGATTGGGGAATGTGTGAGTATATTAGACGATTTCTTTTGGTGGGGCGACAGGGCATGAGGTGTTAATGGAGCAAAGTCAAAGTTATTGTAGTAGGCACGTGGGTGGGGGGAGAGGGTTGGGGGAACAGTATGGGTGGAACATAGCGGATAGAATTTAAGATATGTGGGGTTGTGTTATATGGCGGACGTGGGGAGGGCACAGAGGAATAAATTCCAAGGAAGTTGTGAGTAGAGCGACCTGTGTAGGATGCGCGGGGGTGGGAGGCTGGGGGATGTAACATTGCAGCAGAGGGAGGTGGTGTAATACACTTGGTGTACAGTAAAGTGAGGGGCGCGCGTGGAGATATATATCCCTGAGGTCGTGTGATATTCAGGAACTGGAGAGGGTGTTTTGACGGTATGTGTGGGGTTATGGGAAGCCATGGCTACGGAAGGAGGTGGTGATGATGGGCGTGCGGCAGCAGGGTGGGGGCTGGGTCTTTACCTACTTTGGCCACACGAGTTAGACAGGCAGTTGTATGTGAAGCACGATACTTGAGGGTGGGAGGGGAGAGGGGTAAGAATGGGTGGGCAGAGGGTCATTGAAGGATGTGCAAAAATGGTGGAAGGGGAAAGGCACTACTGGAGTGTGAAGATATGGGCGAAGTTTGTTGGCAGTAAGGGAAAGCAAGACAAAAGTAAGGGTAAGAAGGTTGGGAGAGGACAGGTTGAGCAGGGTAAAGTGATTACAGGGAGTAGCTACATACCAATGTATGATTGGAGGGGCATTTGGCGGAAGACTTTCGGAAGACAGATTAAAGCCAAGGGTTAGTGAGTGGTTTTTGATTTTTATGGGAATTTTAGCTACATGGTCAGTGCCTATATAGAATGGGTTTATGTAGGTGTAGGCATTGTTTGCATTGTGAGGACGAGGATACGGTTTTCATGCATATATTTTTGTGAAATCTTGGGTTTAGTAAGGGCAGGTTAGCGTGAGTTGGGTATCGTGGCAGGAGGGGGCGGAAGAAACATTTCGACTTTGATGGCCTTTGCTTTTTTGATGTGGGAGGGGTTTCCAAGGACATTCGGAGGGCAGTGTGTATGTTGTGGCAGATTATTTTGTATGTGTCTTGGTCGCATTGCGGGGAGGTGGGGGTGTGAATGTAGGGTGCGGGCGCTGCGGAGAGTGTGTATCGATACAGTATTGCAGAAATAGGCTACTATATGGAGGTTGTGGGTAAATAGTTTTTCCTTGGGTTATCGTTTTAATCTGTCGGTTGGTGTAATGTATAGGGTTGGGTGTTAGTTTAGAGTGGATTGGGCTGGTTTCCCTAAACTGCATTCTTGTTTTTTTTGTGACTAGTGGGAGGATTGGTAGGTGGAATAAAAGTGTGTGGTAAGTGGAAGCATATGGGTGTAACGTCGTGAGGAATTAAGGGTGGGGCGTAGGGGGGGGTGTGAAGTGAACTGGTGAATTTTGCGTTAAGAGACAGGGGTTTATATGACTTTCGACGTCAGGTACGAACTTGAGCATGGAAAGGAACGTGAGTTTGTGTTTTTCTTTTGTAATCTAGATAGCATGGGGTAGGGGAATGGACAGGGGGTTGTCTTATGAAAGTGCTTTTGCTTTTGCCAGGTTGGTTTTGTTAATGATTGTGGTAAGTTACTGCCGAAGGTACATGTTTTATGAGGAGCCATATGTTATTTTGTGTACTTAGTGCGTGACAGAGTAAGTCTGACATTGCTCTGGAACATTTGTTAATAAATATATATATCTTGTTGAACATATACATAAAAATGGGAATATGTAATTAGTGAGGAAAAATAAAAAAGTATCTGCGAGTTGTTAGGAGGATAGAAGTTATTTGTAGGTGTGATGTAAATTTTTTTTTTTTGGTCTAAGGACTTGAATATGTTATTTTTTTTTAGTCAATGTAATGTGTAAGTTTATTATTAATCATATTGATGTGTCAGAATGGATGAAAATGTATAATAAGCTCAGACGGTGATGATGGGCGTTTACATTTTGATTACTAAATTGTGTTATTTTGCTTTGAAATTTAATTTATAAGTAGGTTCAAATTAACTTTTAGTCGTCTTTTATTTATTCTGTAATAGTTTAGTTTTGGTGTGATCATGTATTATTAGGTTATTTCTTCTTTTTATTGTATCCTTTGCTGCGCCAGAAGTGTAGGGCACTCAGTCAGTCCAGCAAAGGAGGTGGGGTAGGGATTGCCTATATAAAATGCAAAAGGTGTTTTTTAATAGGATGCAATAGAAATACTGTAAAAAAAAAAAAAAAATGTGAAGGTAATGTTTTGAAATGTTAATCTGTTTGTTTTTGTCCTATTGTTTATGCTATGGTTTTAAATTACATATAAGTACAAGTTCTTAAGTGATTTGTAAACACGTTCATTAAATTATCTAAGTTTGTGTACTGATAGTTCTGGTATACTTACCGTTATTATTATGTAATGTACGTCGTAAGTGACAATATTATGGTTAGGAAGCCTCGAGTGTAAGGCATTTGGGGGGATGAGTCAAGGTCGGTGTGTAGTGGTGCAATGTATATTTTATCAGACACTTTTAAAGTAGGATGGTTGGGTTAGATGGTGGTTCACATGGAACATCGTGTATTATTCATTGATGTCAGAGTTACCATATATGGGAAATGTTTAGTTCAGGTATAAGGATGCATGTTTGCATGGTAATTATATGGGGTACTGATTATGAATTATATGGTGTACTGTGATTATGAATTATATTTTGGATACCTGTTTGTTCAGGGATTGTGGTCTTCTATATATTTATTCTTTTATGTTGTAATACAAAGTTTTAAATAAAATAAAAAAAAAAAAAAATTCTAGGAGACTTTAACTTTAGTCATATTGATTGGAATTTCTTGACCGGGAGTTTAGAATCATACGACTTCATAGAAGTAGTTCAGGATTGTTTTTTGAAGCAGTTTGTGACAGAACCAACAAGGGGAAATAACCTGCTTGACTTAGTTTTGGCCAACAATGAATCCCTTGTTATTTAATTTAAGAAATTTCAGAGGAAACGGGGTGCGAGCGACCACAAATCCAATACATTTAGCATTGGAAGGAAGTACGATAGTAGCGTTAACTAGTAACAGTCCAGATTTTCGTTAGCAGATACGATGGGCTTAGAGAACACTTATCATCGTTGACTGGGGTTGGGTGTAACGAGGTGAGCTATCAATATGACAGTTTTCGGAACACTATACATGCCTGACTCAAAGACACGTTTTATCCCATAGTAGGAAATTAGATCAAATGAAATGACCCAAAATGGATGAAATAATAGGCTCAAATATCTACTAGGTCATAAGAAAGGAATTTTTAGGCGTATCAAAAGAGGGGTGGGTCCATCTTATGAATCAGTATATTGACATTAGAGGGACATTAAAAAGGGGATACGCAAAAACAAAAGGGACTATAAATTAAATTGCTAGGGATTCTAAAACTAAACCCAAAAGTTTTTCTTGGGTTATCAGACAAAAGGCAGAGATAGGTAGGTTCCCTTAAAAATAACTTTGGGCACCTTACTGACAAAGAGAATGAAATGTGAATCGATTTTTAATAATTATTTTCTCTCAGTTTTTACACAGGAAGACACTAACAATATTCAGTATTAATTTTTTTAGTGGGCTAGAAGAAGATAATATTATGTAACATCACAGTCACTAGTGTAATGGTTGTGAAGCAGAAGACAGGACTGAAGCCAAATAATTCGCGGGTCCTGATGGGTTTTTTTCAAGGGTTCTTTAAGGAATGCAAAATGGAAACTTGTGAACTCATTAATAATATTTTTAATTTATCTCATCAAAAGGTGTGTGTCTGTGACTTTGTGGAAGATGGCTATATTGTAATTCCTATTTTAAAAATGGGGACAAGTCGTTTACCGTCAAATTACGCCCAATAAGCTGACCTCAATTGTTGGCAAATTTACTAGTCAATATTGCTGTGATTATAAGAAGCAATATCATAAGCTATAGCTTGATTAATGATACTCAGCATGGATTCACAAAGGACGGGTATTGTCTAACTAATTTATTAACTTTCTTCCAGTAAGCTTTTGAGGCCTGTTGACACGATAAAGAATTTGTATTGTTTACTTAGATTTTAGTAAGGCATTTGATAGAGTTTCCGCACCAAAGACTGTATGAAGAAAGTAGCAGCTCATGGCATTGGGGGGAGGGTGCTCTCGTGGATCGAGTCATGGCTCACAGGGACAGGAAGCAGAGAGTGTCATATATGGGGTTAAATCCGAGTGGGGATCTGTAAAAAGTGGCGTTCAACAGGGATCTGTCTTGGGCAAGTTGTTGTTTATAATATATATCAATGATCTTGATGAGGGAATTACTAGTGATATGAGCAAATTCGCCGATGACACAAAGATAGATAGGATAATTGATTCAAACGTAGATGTTATGAACTTCAGGAGGATTTAAACAAACTCTATTCTTGGTCAGAAAAGTGGCAGATGCAGTTCAATGTAGTTAAATGCAAGGTTCTGAAGCTTGGGAGTGCCCATAACCCTAGTACTTATAAGTTAAATGATGTAGAACTTAGCCATACAGATTGCGAAAAGGACTTGGGGGTTATGGTGAGCAGCAACCTTAAACCAAGACAGCAATGCCTAAGCGTACGTAATAAGGCAAATAGATTACTGGGATTTATATCAAGAAGTGTAAGCAACAGAAGTCCAGAGGTCATACTGCAGCTTTTATACATCATTAGTAAGGCGTCACCTAGATTATGCAGCTCAGTTCTGGTCTCCATATTACAGAATGGACATAAATTCGTTAGAAAACATTCAGCGTAGGATGACTAAATTAATACATAGCATTAGAAATCTTCCTTATGAAGAAAGATTGAAGACTCTTGAGTTACATTCACTTGTTAGACGAAGAATGAGGGGAGACCTGATCGAAGTGTATAAGTGGAAGATAGGTATTAATAAAGGGGATATTAATAAGGTCTTGAGGATGTCTCTCCAAGAGAGAACCCGCAGTAATGGATTTAAATTAGATAAGTTTAGATTTAGAAAGGACATAGGAAAGTATTGGTTTGGAAATAGGGTAGTAGATGAGTGGAACAGTCTACCTAGTTGGGTTATTGAGGCTAGGACTTTGGGTAGTTTCAAATTTAGGTTGGATAAGTACATGAGTGGGAGGGGTTGGATTTGAGTGGGACTTTCACATCAGAGCTTATTTCTTGGGTAGCATTGAAAATTGGGTTGGGCAAATGTTTTGTTAGTGGGATGAATTGTAAAGGACCTGCCTAGTATGGGCCAGCAGGCCTCCTGCAGTGTTCCTCCTTTCTTATGTTCTTATGTTCTTACAAGATGAACACAAGATGACCACAAGATGAACATAAGATGAACACAAGATGAACACAAGATGAACACAAGATGACCACAAGATGAACACAAGATGAACACAAGATGAACACAAGATGAACACAAGATGAACACAAGATGAACACAAGATGAACACAAGATGAACACAAGATGAACACAAGATGAACACAAGATGAACACAAGATGAACACAAGATGAACACAAGATGGACACAAGATGAACACAAGATGAACACAAGATGAACACAAGATGAACACAAGATTAACACAAGATGAACACAAGATGAACACAAGATGAACACAAGATGAACACAAGATGAACACAAGATGAACACATGATGAACACAAGATAAACGCAAGATGAACACAAGATGAACACAAGATGAACACAAGATGAACACAAGATGAACATAAGATGGACACAAGATGAACACAAGATGAACACAAGATGAACACAAGATGAACACAAGATGAACACAAGATGAACACAAGATGAACACAAGATGAACACAAGATGAACACAAGATGAACACAAGATGAACATAAGATGAACACAAGATGAACACAAGATGAACACAAGATGAACACAAGATTAACACAAGATGAACACAAGATGAACACAAGATGAACACAAGATGAACACAAGATGAACACAAGATGAACACAAGATGAACACAAGATGGACACAAGATGAACACAAGATAAACACAAGATGAACACAGGATGAACACAAGATGAACACAAGATTAACACAAGATGAACACAAGATGAACACAAAGATGAACACAAGATGAACACAAGATGAACACAAGATGAACACAAGATGAACACAAGATGAACACAAGATGAACACAAGATGAACACAAGATGAACACGATGAACACAAGATGAACACAAGATGAACACAAGATGGACACAAGATGAACACAAGATGAACACAAGATGAACACAAGATGAACACAAGATTAACACAAGATGGACACAAGATGAACACAAGATGAACACAAGATGAACACAAGATGAACACAAGATGAACACAAGATGAACACAAGATGAACACGATGAACACAAGATGAACACAAGATGAACATAAGATGGACACAAGATGAACACAAGATGAACACAAGATGAACACAAGATGAACACAAGATGAACACAAGATGAACACAAGATGAACACAAGATTAACACAAGATGGACACAAGATGAACACAAGATGAACACAAGATGAACACAAGATGAACACAAGATGAACACAAGATGAACACAAGATGAACACAAGATGAACACAAGATGAACACGATGAACACAAGATAACACAAGATGAACATAAGATGGACACAAGATGAACACAAGATGAACACAAGATGAACACAAGATGAACACAAGATGAACACAAGATGAACACAAGATGAACACAAGATGAACACAAGATGAACACAAGATTAACACAAGATGGACACAAGATGAACACAAGATGAACACAAGATGAACACAAGATGAACACAAGATGAACACAAGATGAACACAAGATGAACACAAGATGAACACAAGATGAACACGATGAACACAAGATGAACACAAGATGAACATAAGATGGACACAAGATGAACACAAGATGAACACAAGATGAACACAAGATGAACACAAGATGAACACAAGATAAACACAAGATGAACACAAGATGAACACAAGATGAACACAAGATTAACACAATATGAACACAAGATGAACACAAGATGAACACAAGATGAACACAAGATGAACACAAGATGAACACAAGATGAACACAAGATGAACACAAGATGAACACAAGGTTCCTTCAGTTATTGGTTGCCATAAATCTCAATTTTCCATTTTTCTTTATTAAACAATTAAATTCATTTATATTTAATAATTAAATGTTTCTTCTGATTAACTTCAAAATGTTAATGATGATATATTAAGATGAATAATGATGATGAATTGTAAGTTTAGACTTAGTAAGTGTCAGTAAGATGAAGAATGATGATAACTTGTAAGTTTAGACTTAGTAAGTGTCAGTAAGATGAAGAATGATGATAACTTGTAAGTTTAGACTTAGTAAGTGTCAGTAAGATGAATAATGATGATAACTAGTAAGTTTAGACTTAGTAAGTGTCAGTAAGATGAATAATGATGATAACTAGTAAGTTTAGACTTAGTAAGTGTCAGTAAGATGAATAATGATGATAACTAGTAAGTTTAGACTTAGTAAGTGTCATTATGAGGAATAATGATGATAACTAGTAAGTTTAGACTTAGTAAGTGTCAGTATGAGGAATAATGATGATAACTTGTAAGTTTAGACTTAGTAAGTGTCATTATGAGGAATAATGATGATAACTAGTAAGTTTAGACTTAGTAAGTGTCAGTATGAGGAATAATGATGATAACTAGTAAGTTTAGACTTAGTAAGTGTCAGTATGAGGAATAATGATGATGACTTGTAAGTTTAGACTTAGTAAGTGTCATTATGAGGAATAATGATGATAACTAGTAAGTTTAGACTTAGTAAGTGTCATTATGAGGAATAATGATGATGACTTGTAAGTTTAGACTTAGTAAGTGCAGAAATTGTTAAGAATCTTGGAATCGACGGATTTAGATCATTTGCTGGAGAATGACTTTTCTGATCGGCTTTAAACTTTCACTCTTGGTTAAATTTTCACCGTTGATTAAACTCTCACCGTTAGTTAAAATTTCACCGTTGGTTAACTTAACCCATTAGTGAAACTCTCACCATTAGTTAAACTTTCACCGTTAGTTAAACTTTCACCGTTAGTTAAACTTTCACCGTTGGTTAAACTTTCACCGTTGGTTAAACTTTCACCGTTGGTTAAACTTTCACCGTTGGTGTTTAGTGTTCACTCTGAGTTGTGAAAATTTAACTTTACCACTTTTATTAAATAAATTGTTTCTTAGTATAATAACTAAAAAATGCTTCAGGCGCTAGTCTTCAAACCCTAAGCGCTGGTGTATCTTAACCTGGAGTTTACCTGGAGAGAGTTTCGGGGGTCAACGCCCCCGCGGCCCGGTCTGTGACCAGGCCTCCTGGTGGATCAGCGCCTGATCAACCAGGCTGTTGCTGCTGGCTGCACGCAAACCAACGTACGAGCCACAGCCCGGCTGATCAGGAACTGACTTTAGGTGCTTGTCCAGTGCCAGCTTGAAGACTGCCAGGGGTCTGTTGGTAATCCCCCTTATGTGTGCTGGGAGGCAGTTGAACAGTCTCGGGCCCCTGACACTTATTGTATGGTCTCTTAACGTGCTAGTGACACCCCTGCTTTTCATTGGGGGGATGGTGCATCGTCTGCCAAGTCTTTTGCTTTCGTAGTGAGTGATTTTCGTGTGCAAGTTCGGTACTAGTCCCTCTAGGATTTTCCAGGTGTATATAATCATGTATCTCTCCCTCCTGCGTTCCAGGGAATACAGGTTTAGAAACCTCAAGCGCTCCCAGTAATTGAGGTGTTTTATCTCCGTTATGCGCGCCGTGAAAGTTCTCTGTACATTTTCTAGGTCGGCAATTTCACCTGCCTTGAAAGGTGCTGTTAGAGTGCAGCAATATTCCAGCCTAGATAGAACAAGTGACCTGAAGAGTGTCATCATGGGCTTGGCCTCCCTAGTTTTGAAGGCAAGTATTTTTGTACTGATTTTCATTGCGGGTGACAATTTACCTAATTTTAAAACAATTTATATTTTTTTTTTTTTTTTTTTTTATATTTTATTTAAAACATGACATTACAAAAATATAATATGTAAAACTCATTTAAGTCTATAAATTAACACAATCCTCCCTACAGCTAATATTACACACCAGACTTACAACTCCGTGTGGGTACACCCCCCCCCCTTCCTGCTCCCTCATCCTATCACTTAACACAAACCTGTTGAAGCTACTCAACAGAATTACATGATATATATATCACAACAAACATTACATTGCTACAACATAAAAGGCATGTAGCACACATAAGTATTTCACTACAGGAAAGACACCTACCCTAAAAATTATCACCAACACAAACGTGTTTAAAGCCTCAACCCCCCCTCTTGCATGTCCCCCCCCTTGCATGTCCCCCCCTTGCATGTCCCCCCTTGCATGTCCCCCCCTTGCATGTCCCCCCACCTTGCATGTCCCACCCAAACCTATTCACAACCAAACATACAAATTATACAGTAAAGAAAAAGAATACAACATCGTAACACATTGATACAGTACATGTATATACACCCATTTCACAAATATCCTCAAGTAATTACAAAGGGTCTGTCCTTGTGCATACAAGAGGCCTCATAACAGCAGGTCCTGCACAAGTAACACTACCAGTGTTTTTATACATTGTGTATGCATAGGTATAAAATACATACCTAATACTTGACATAGAACATAAGAATGCTCCTCAAACCTCCACCATACAGACGCCACCCACTATCATACAACATATAGTCCAAGATTCATACACAGCAGCAGCACATGCCACCTCAACCGCACCAGCGTACCTTAGGCGCACACAGGCGCAGGCAGCAACACCTCTAACCAGAACCTAACACTACTCACATTCCACAATTTGCAGACACATCTGAACAGCACATATCAAGCCACTGTCATCCTAACACTGGGCACATGCCCCCCCCCCTCACACCTGGCTAAGGTTTCCTCCCTCACTGCCCCACTTGTACTTTTGCATGCCCACTTGGGCCCTGGGGGCCACGTTTGCCATGCTCTCCACGCACGACACCCGTGCCACCTGGCACCACCAGCTGTCGCTGCTCACCTCCACTAGCACACCGCCCCTCCCCATCTACCGATGCTTTCTTCCCTGTTCGTTGAGCCGGCGTCAGGACGTATGGATCCCAGGTTACAACCTATACAGATGTGACAGAGTGAACAGGCAAAAGGGGGGGGTTGGCCTGTACATTGCAGAGTCACTTGTTTGCACAGAACTGCTTAATGCCTCAAATGACGTAGTGGAAGTTTTAGCAGTAAAGGTCGAGAACCAAAACCTAGTCATTGTGGTAGTCTACAAGCCTCCGGATGCAACATCCCAGCAATTCCAGGAACAGCTGTTAAAAATTGACCACTGTCTGGAAAATCTTCCAGCTCCTGCACCCAACATCTTGCTCCTGGGGGATTTCAACTTAAGGCACCTAAAATGGAGGAATATAGCAAATAATATTGTTGCAGAAAAAACACCAGGAGGCAGCTCTGATGAAAACTCACACTCACACGAGCTTTTAAATCTCTGCACAAAATTCAATTTAAACCAGCAAATAATAGAGCCTACAAGACTGGAGAATACACTAGACCTCATCTTCACTAACAATGATGATCTGATAAGAAATGTCACCATATCAAAAACAATATACTCAGATCACAACATAATTGAGGTTCAGACATGTATGCATGGAGCCCCAGACCGACAAAATGAGACTAGTCATGAGGGAGCATTCACCAAATTCAACTTCAATAACAAAAACATAAAGTGGGACCAAGTAAACCAAGTCCTAACCGATATAAGCTGGGAAGATAACTAAGCAACACAGACCCAAACTTATGCCTAGAACAGATTAACTCGGTGCACTCGATGTATCACAACTTATTCCTCTAAAGAAAAAGGAGGAGTAGATGTAAAATAAAAAGACAGGCCGCTCTCCTTTACACGACGGAAAAGAAAAACAGAGCGCTAAAAAGGTCAATATATCTGAAATGCGCAGGGAGACTACTGGTCAGAGAAATAGCAAGCATCGAACTTAAGCTAAAAGAATCCTTTAGGATCAGGAATCGCGGGAGAACTAAAAGCCATAAATGAAATCGAAAGAAACCCAAGTATTTCTTCTCCTATGCCGAAATCAAAATCGAGAACAACGTCCAGTAATGGGCCCCTACTTAAACAAGATGGTCCTAAACAATACAGGCAAGGAAAGGAGTGGCTACTCAAGTCCCAATATGACTCAGTTTTATGCAAGGCCGCTAACCATACTGAGAGTCAAGACCAAAATGAATTTTTTATGAGAGAGCCACCCAAATTTGACTAACACAGCCTTGCCGATGTTATCCTGACGCCAATGACTTCGAACAGCGATAAATGGACATGGCCCATGCACTCTGGCCCCAGGGCCCCCCCCTAGACTCATGGAACTCTGTTTCATCAGACTGCAAGAAGCCCCTATCACGAAGCCTTTTCCATCCTATGAAGGGAGCATGGACACGGTGGTCGTCCCTCAGATACTAAAAAACAACAGACATAGCCCCACTCCACAAAGGGGCAGTAAAGCAACAGCAAAGAACTACAGACCAATAGCACTTAACACCCATAACATAAAAATCTTGAAAGGTTCCTAAGAAGCAATATCACCGGGGACCTCATGCTAGAAACCCATTCAGTTACACAACCCAGGCAACATGGGTTTAGAACAGGTCGTTTCCTGTCCGCTCAACTACTGGATCACAACGGACAAGTTCCTAAATCACTAGAAACAATAAGAATGCAATGTAATATATACAGACTTTGCAAGCCTTCGACAAAGTGTGACCATGCTAAAGCGCACAAAATGCGCGCTAAATTAGATAAAGGAAAAGTCGGTCGAAGATCTATAATTTCCCTCACTACAGAACACAGAAGTAGTCGTCAACAAGTTAAAGTCCGAGCACTACGGGAAAAGCCTGTCCCACAAGGCACAGTACTAGCTCCCATCTTGTTCCTCATCCTCATACCGACAATAGACAAGGAGTCACCACAGCACCGTGTCTTTCCTTTGCAGATGAACACCCGAATCTGCATGACAGTGTTCTTCCATTGCAGGACACAGCAAGCTCCAGGCGACATCAAACCAAATCTTCAGTGGGGCCTTTTTGCAGGAAAACAATTGAAGTTCACGATGAAAATTCAATTACTCAGATATGGTAAACATGAGGCAATTAAATCTCATCAGAGTACAAAACAAAAATCTTGGCCACAAAATAGAGCGAAACACCAACGTTCAAAGACCAGGAGTTATTATGATGTCGAGATCGCAACCGTCAAGGACCATAACATTGTATCATCGCATCTGCTAAAAAATGACAGATGGATAATGAGAACCTTCAAAACTAGAAGGCCAAGCCCATGATGACACTCTTCAGGTCACTTGTTCTATCTTAGGCTATATTGCTGCACGTCTAACACACCTTACAAGCAGGTAAATTGCCGACCTAAAAATGTACAGAGAACTTTTCCGGCGCGCATACGGAGATAAAACACCTCAATTACTGGAGAGCGCTTGAGGTTTACTAAACCTTATTCCCTGTACGCAGTAAGGGAGAGATACATGATTATATACACTGTAAAATCCTAGAGGACTATACCAAACTTGCACATCGAATCACTCACTACAACAAAGCAAAAGACCTTGGCATGACGAGGCACCATCCCCCCAATAAAAGCAGGGTGTCACTTACACTTAAAGAACCATACAATTATTGTCAGGGGCCCGAGACTGGTTCACTGCCTCCCGCCACACATAGGGTTTACCAACAACCCCTGCAGTCTTCAACTGGCAACTGGACAAGCACCTAAAGACAGTTCCTTATCAGCCGGGCTGTGGCTCGTAAGTTGGTTTGCGTGCAGCCAGCAGCAACAGCCTGGTGATCAGGCGCTGATCTCACCAGAGGCCCTGGTCACAGACCGGCCGCGGGGCGTTGACCCCGCGAAGTTAATCTCTCCAGGTAATACTCCAGTAAACTCCAGTCCGACAATGCTGCAGCCCTCTTCCCTCGTCCCAGCATCCTCCTCCATGTTTTGTACCGATCGTCCCACACATGACTCTCACCACCTCCTCGTCTCTGCCTCTGACGAGGGTCACCACCGTCCCTCCGCCAGCCCCCACCAGCACCAACAACCTCCTTCAGCTGCTCTGCTCGACTGGCGCCACAGACAAGATCTTCCGGACTGGCCGTCGTCACAGCCGGGGGATACCACATCCGAAGATGAGAACATGGTAGCAAAACAGACACTATTGTCGCATCCAATCCTCCACTTCCACCGTCACCTGGTCTTACCGGAAGCCTGCTGTACCACCGGCGAGTGCAGGTGACGAGAGACTACAGCTCCAGATTCGACACCACCACTGCTCCTCAATCTCTCACTCCAAAGCCGACCGCGGGCCACCATCTCCTTTTCGTCACTATTGGAGCCTCCTGCCCATCGTCATTCGTTACCACCGGCCTGCCTTCTGGCCTGCCTGCGCTGCCCACTCTCCTGCTGCCATATGATCATAGTTCACCGCAGAGGCTCACACTCCCGTCGTTGACCAGCATAAGACACCAGAGCTGTGTGGCGGAAGTCATCAATGTACACATAACGATGGTATGGCCTGCTAAGACATCTTTGAGGTAATTTGGAGTATAACGAACCGTCTGGGAGACCAACATACGCCCTAGCCCCCCGCATGCCTTGTTAAGCCAGGTGATCACCTCACGTATCTTCTGAAAACACTGCGGAATCTGTTCATTCGGCCTCGAAGGCACATGCGCATTTCAACAACCACGAATTGTCGAGAGACATCCACCATACGCACATGCCGTCAGGGGATCACATCTACGCCGAGATCTTGGAACTGCTCAAGCCACTGCTCGTACACTGCTCGTAAGTATTTTTACAAATATCCTAATGCGCCTTTTAATGCCACAGCCGAACAAATCCTGTCCAATACCATAAGTGTCACGGATAATCTTAGGTGAGCAAACTTGTTCATTCTCAAGCGAATCCCCCCCGAACAAGCTGTATACCAACGGTAATTCACCCGCCCCTCACCTGAATACCATGACGTCACCGATAGCTTGCTAAGCTGTCAGCGAGAGGTAATGAGCACGTCCGCACACTCCGGCATCTAGGTCGCGAAATGAATTATAAATTGGGGGAAATTGTATTAAAAAGTATAAACACATAATTTTTTTCTTGAAAGACTGCAGAAAAATTGCAAAAAGAAATCATGTTTTTAGGGCGTTTTAAAACTGAATAAGCATAGGCTTTCTTACTGTCAGAATACAGGTCTCTGAGATAAAAAGTTCAGAATACAGGTGTTGCGGCCCCCTGCCAAACTAGCGGTTAAATAGTTAACCTGCCGGGCGGCAGTACCACTGGGTACGTCATCAAACCCAATGTGGGGACTGCTGAGCCGGCCTTAGAGCAGTAAGTTCCTGAGTGCCTCACGGTGCGCATCTAAGCAGTAGGTACCTGACCACCTAATCATACACGTCTACTGGCTTTAAAAACAGTATGTATCTGAGCGCCTCACTGTACGCACCTAAGCAGTAGGTACCTGACTCACCTAATCGTATGGGGCAGTCTACTGGCTTTAAGCAACATTATGGTACCTGAACACCTCTCGGTACTCTAGTAAAAGTAAGTTCCTGATGCCTCACGTTGCGCATGTAAAGGCAAGTAGGTACCCTGACCACCTAAGGACAGTCTTACTGGCTTTAGCAACATTATGTACCTGAGCGACCTCACGGTAAACGCACCGTCAGTAGTAATGCACCCTTGAACACCTCAGAGACCGCCACTAAGCAGTAGGTAAACCTGACCACCTAAGGTACAATGTAACTCTCTACTGGCTATTAAAACAGTAATTACCCTGGCCTCTCACGGTACGCACCGCAGTTTAGTAAGTACCTGACCACCTCAGGATACGCACCTACGCAGTAGGTACCTGAAGCAACCTAAGGTACACTCTACTGGCTCAGTAACATTAAGTACCTGAACTCCTCCGGTACACATCTACGCAAGTAGGGTACCTGAACACCTAATCGTACCGTAGCTACTTGCGTCCAGAAAAACCGCTCACCGCAGCTTCACTGAGTTTGTTGCCTCGGTTACTTGACGCCGCATTCAGTGACATGCAGCATGTGTTCGTCTAGCGGTGTGTCAAACCCGGCTTTGGAGAGGAATTACTGGACTACCTGATGTCTGTGGACTCACCGTCTACGCTGATCAACTGTTGGCCGGATCATCGGATGCTGGTTTTAAGTGGGGGGGGACATTACATGAAAAAAGGTTGGAGTGTTACCTGAACTGGCCAGGAGCCGTAGTGTGACACTTAGGGACGGTTGATGGAGTGGAACACTGAATATCCACAGGACCGTAGTGATACACTGAGATAAAATGGTGTCCGTGGGACACTGAATATGCCTGGTTGTAGTGTACACTGAATAGTCCATGTTGACTTGCTCGACCGGATAGTGTCGTGAGAAACATTGACTGTATATATTTTTTTAAATGTTTACTTATTTATTATTTTAGCAAAGATATAAATATTAATAATATATATATATATATATATATAATATATATATATATAAAAATATATATATATATTTTTTAATAGTAATTATATATATATATATATATAGTAGTGTCAAGAAAGTTGTACTCGACCCGCGGTAGGGTTATGAATTGTTTTAGTAAAAAAGCTTAATTATAATTTATTAAAGTAACATGTACATAGTCATATGTTAGGTTTGCAAATACGCTCTAAGACCAAGGAAAGTGATTTTTATTATTTATTAAAGATTAATTTTATTTTTAATGTTTATTTAAGTATCCCGAACTATTTATACACAAGAATAAATCTTTCCACTTTAAAAATTACTTTTTTTTGTAATAACAGTCTCTCTGAGAGAAAAAAATCAGAATACAAGTCACGCTGAGATAAAGAGATTGCCTAATCAATTACATGCGTAAATCCTTAGCCATTTTAACAAACTTCTGACATAAATTCTTCACTATCCCAGGGCGGGCAATGAAGTAACAAGTACAGGGTTATCATATACGGGATACCTTGTCTCGTATCTTGATGTACACAGGTACAAGGTTATGTTGCATACAGGGCTACCTTTCCGGATGATTGAGGTACAGGTTTAATTTTATTCAGGGATACCTTTCCTCGTATCGTGAGGCACAGGTACTGGGGTTGTGGTATACAAATACCTTTCTCGATCATTGAGGTACGAGTGGGTATGATATACTGGGATACCTTTCGCGGAACGCTCAGAGACCGAAACACAACAGGTTTGTGATTCATATTACACAATCACCTGTAATGGAACCTGGGACTGTCACAGTGACAAGTTCTGATCCTTATCCTGTGTCCATCAGGAATATAGTGAACCTTAATGCTGAAATAAATCATACATCAAGCAAGTAACCTCTGTAACAAAGGCTACACAAATAACCCGCACATAAGAGAGATGCTTACGACGACGTTTCGGTCCGACTTGGACCATTGACTTTGTCAAATGGTCCCAAGTCGACCGAAACGTCGTCCGAAGCTTCTCTTTATGTGCGGGTTATTTGTGTATCGTTCCAGTCACGGTATTGTGCCTTTTCGTTATTTAACCAAGGCTAATTTGGCAGTTCTAGGAAGTCTTCACAAATCTCAACAAAGCGATCAAGGGCTCTTTATGCAACGTATGCCAGGCCCAACTCTGAGTTTGCGCCACCAACAATCTTGATAAAGCATGTTAAAAATAGGAGAATGTACAGAGGTATGCAACGAAGCTAGTTCCACAGCTAATGGTCACAAAAAATAGTATTTTTTATTATTATTAATAATAATAAGTGACTTTTTAACCTGGATTAATGTTGTGTAATGTAGATACCTAGTTCAGTGTGAGGCGATGATTGAACTGCATCTGAAAAAAAAAACAAAACTTCACTAAATCCTCCTCATTGTCCTCTTTCGCACCCGGGCTGAGTGGACGTGCTGCACAGGCGCTCCCGATTCAGTTGATTTTCTGCGCAGTTTACCTATATTTGAGCAATCAAAAATGGCGACAGTACATGGACGTAGTGTGACAATACGGTCTGTGGTGAATTAGTATTGGGGCCCTAAGCAGTTTCTACCATGCAGGTGCAGACTCCCTACGATTAGTCGTGATGTGTATTGGATACACAATGAAGAGCTTTATGTGTGGCTGGTAACGGATTTTAAAGGAGTTTTCATCAAAATTTATAAATGCTGAATTTTTACTCAAGTATAGTTGATAATCCACGAAGAGAGGAATGCCGTGAATGCAGCCAGTGGAGAGGTTATGTCTACATGATGTTCGGCCAGCTATGGACATACAAAAGAAAGGAATGTGCCCTTTGAAGCTACAGAGTATGATGTGGTTGCGGTATTCCGTCGTTATGGGGCAAGCTTCATGCTGCGGAATGGGAGTGTGGAAGATGGGCTATGTGGGACTGCCCGAAGGATCCCCCTTCTCAATCGAAGATGACTACGGCAATCGATTCCTCATATGTTTTGCTGGAAAAGTTCCGAACGCAGGTATACGTAATACTATGTAGACAGAGTCTGACTGTAAGGCTGTGTCGGATCATTTGCATCATATGCACCCAATGCCACAGAAAAACCAGACGGAGGGAACAAATGCCAACAACGGTGGATCAGTCAGTTGGATCCTGTGGTAGCAGAACAGATTTGGTCGGCTAGAAAGGGGCAGGCATCATACATTGGAGTGAGGAAGTGGATAAGCAGACGGAGACGTCTCTATTGCAACGTACCTTGGGGAACGGGCCAGAGGCAACGACGAGCGACGACGAGACGACGATGCGTGAGCCTGTAATCAACAGGATGAATGGTTTGGATGAGTTTTGATTAACTTCCTGATGATGAGGGAGAACTGGATGAACAGCAGCATGACGCTCATGGAGATGCTACAGTCTCATCGACGTGGGAAGACATGTGCAATGAGGGGAAGAAGCACACGGTAGTGGCTGAAGGTGCAACAGAGCGAGCATGGAAGAGAGGTTACAGTGAACGAGTTCACGAAGAGAACAGCTGGGAACTCTGATATGATGACGTTTTTAAAATAACGCCATGGCATAGACCTTGGAAGAAGGCTTGGAAACCAGTTGGATCTCCAGCTTGGGGTGTAAGTGGTGCTGAGCACTCAGAAATGTTCTAGGTTAAGGGGGGGGGTTTGGGGACTGGACAGGCAAGTGACAAACGGGCACTAGTCAGCAGCATGTCAGGCAGGTAACATTCCAAGGCGGCGGGGAAAGCCGCCTCTACTGTCAAAATTCAATGTGTGAACGATCAATGTTAATGGCCTGAGAGCCGATGTTAAAAGAGTATGTTGGACTGGTTTTAAGAGAATTAATTTGATATATGTTTTTCATTCAGGAGCACAATTATAAGTTTGGTTGTGAGTTGGTCTTTGAAAGGATATAAGTCTTGTATGTGCGTGGCTCTTTGAGGTTTAAATGGGGTTTGTGAGAGAGCTGTAAAGTAAACCAGTCCATTCGTATTTGGTGGGGAGGAATGGGGGGACAGGTCGTGAGGGTGAGGGGGATGGGGTCAACGAGGTTTGCGTTTTATAGATTTATATGCGCAGGATGGCAACCACATTAAGTGAACTTTGTGAGAGGAATTTTTGATTACTATTTAAAGGGTTTACCTTATCACGGTATTATGGAGATGGGAATTGTGTTATTAGGGGGGGGGATTGGAACCGGAGGTGGGGCCCCGGGGTGTATGTTGGCTGTTACGTAAATTGTTTTGAACGTGGGGGTTTTGATTTGTGGGAGGGGGGTTGGCAGTTTGAGTAATACGTTTTCTCATACTGATTATGCCTGCAAGATAAGATAGGATCTAAATAGGCAACGGAACGTACGTGTGTTGGAGTTAGGAAACCCCCCCCACCCTTTTGATGTGGGGAGTTTCTGATCATAGGCAGTAAAGCAATCTTGATTGGGAAGGTATGTTAAGATACAATCGTGTTCTGGAAATTAAATGCAAACTCGTGAATGAGAAGTGAGTCTGGCTTTTGGGAATGGTGGCAAACATTTTGGGATTCTTAAGAGGTAGAGTCTGTGTCATAGAATGGTGGGAAGCACGCTAACCGGTATACAGGTTTCTATAAGAGGAAGGAAGGAAGAGCAGGGTGGAGTATGGTTGCAAAACTATTATTGAATTTCAGCTAAATGAGTGTTATGAGAAGGGGGGGGGCGCAGTACGACACATGGTGCAACTCAAGGACAGTTGGCTGATTTACATAATGGTAGATTTGATGCAGTACGATTAAGGGCGAATGGAGGCTGTTCTGTGGGTGGATAATACCTTCGGTAACTTGTTTTTGTGGCGAGGTTTTAGGTAAAGGCGAGGGATACGACTTATTTTAAACTTGGAGTAAGTGAGGATAAGTGTGGTTTATCACCAAAAAAGGCACATACTGATACTACAGAAGGATGACCAAATAATGCTGAATTTCTGTTCCAAAAGAAGTGGAGGAAAAGGGGAGGAGGGCGATTGCTATTAGAGGTGTGGGGGGGAGGGTTTAGGTCATGTGAAGAGGAGCATGGGGATTGGGAGGTGAAGATTAGCAAGGGGGAAGTTGATGGGAGCTTGTTCAAATAGTACTGCAAGGGGCCGGGTAAGAAGGTATACAAATTGAATTTTATAGAATTCAATGGGGCACATTAAGTACAGTCTGGTGAGGGTCATGAATAGTATGCGACGGGAGGGACAGTTAGACAGACTCATAAAACGGGTGTAGTCGTCGTAGACCACAAAGCAAGAGGGAAGAGTATTGAAGTGAGGTACAGACCTATTTCGCCTAATGTTGCCGACTACAAGATTTTCGCGAAGATATTGGGCAATAGATGAAGATAGTGTTAGGTGGGTTATTCAATAAGGGCAATGGTATTCGCAAACATGAAGATGGGCAATGGCCGAATTAGGGATATTTTTGGAGGGTTGCAGCGGGGAGGGCCTTTTTAGCATTTATTGAAAATGCAATACGACTGTGTAGATAGAAACTTTCTGAATGGCTAGTTTTAGTTTGCATCTCGGGTTTTGCATGGGAGTGGGAGGTGGGTTTATACAATGTATCGTCTGCAATGGTGCTAGTACAAAATTAACGGTAAGGTTTGGAAGGCCTGTAAGATGGAGAGGGATTTGAGACAGGGATTCCCTTCTCAAATTGTTTCGTGTATCAGCATCCTCTTTAGGGCTTCGTTGAGGGGAGGGGGACTTTTGAAATGGAAAGGATGGGTGTATAATGTGTGGTATGTGGGATAATAACCACTGTCTGATGCGGAGTGGAGGATTGCTACGGTGGAAAGTGTGTTGGAGCTTTTCGGAGGCATCAGGCATGCGGGTGAACAAGCAAAATCAGTTTTTACGCTGAGGTGGTGCCTCGGTGGGGAGGGGGGCTGGGTTGAGTTTGGGTGGGAAGTAGTGATAGCTAAAAATATGTGGAGTTATATACTTGCAGTCGCAGAGGCTAGTCAGAGTGAATTCGGATTGGTGGTGGGAAGGCGTAAAAAGGTTCAGGAGTTACGGGCTGGGACGTCACCTTACAACAGAGGGCGATAATTGTAAATTCATTAGTTTATATAAAGTATGATATGGCTGTGGTGATCCAATAGGTCTCCAGACATACATGAGATACAGAGGAGGGCATTACGTTATTTTGGGTTTCGGGAGGGCATGGCTAAGCAAGGAGGTGCTGATTCAAATATAACGCATGGAGAAGTAGGTCTTTAGCGTATGGGAGCCGAGAGTAAAGCTTTATATGTGAAACAAAAGGTTCGTTAGGGAGGGGGGGGAAGAGGGTTAGATGGGGAAAGTGGATGAAGGAAGTGCGAGATTGGTGGAGCGGAAAAGAATTAATTGAATGCGAGGAAAGCTGATGTTATTGTTTAATGATTGAGGGAGGTGAAAAACGTAGGTGGGGCGTTTGGTGACGATGAGATAGAAGGCCGGAAATCATAACAGGGTATTGTTTATCCCTTTGTATGATTTGGGGTATATATGGAATGACTTTCGAAAGCTTAATTAAGTGCCGATAGTACAGGAGTTTGTATATAGATTTTAATGGGGATATTAGCATCGAAAGCAGTTTTGTGTTTTCAATGGATTGGTGGAGGAACAGACCAGCGATCCCTGAGAGAACAGGAATCAGCTTTTCATGCAGTTTTATTTCTGTGAAGAGTTGAGGAGAAGTGTGTTAGCGAAGGTTTTTAGTAATGGTGGGGGGTAATGTTAGAGAGCCTGCGAGCCTTAACATTAAATACACGGGTCTCCAGATATGTGGAAAGGGACGATATGTATGTAGTCGTGTGATTTTCCCTTATAATTCCTGGGATGAGAGACAACGGAGGAAGAATTAGATTAAGGGCAATTGCGGCGGCATATATAGAACGGTTTTGCAGAAACCAAACTTATTTCGGGAACAGTGGAGGACACGATTTCCGGAGACCTAACTGCAAACTACGTGCAATTCCTCATTCATTGGCGAGATAATTATACGTAAAGGACTGTTTCTCTTTATAAGCGGGTTGCATTAGTTTTTTCGTGAGGAGAGTGGAGGTAAAGGACTGTGTAAGGAATCCGAGGTCGGAAGGTATGTACGATGTGGCTGTAGGACATGTAAGTTTTGTGTGCAAGATTTTGATGTGTCCCAAATTTGTATAAAATAGGACCTTGGGATTAAAAGAGTTATAGAATGTCACTGACCATGTTACTAACCAGTTGTTGCAAAGATAATTTTTCTGTATTAATTTCGCAGTTTTTTATTGTAAATTTGTAGGGAATTTCTTTTTCGCTTAAAGGTTCATTCGATTTACAAAAATTGTTTTCCATCACTTTTGTAATGTTATTAAGTTCGTTGCTGATGCAACGTATGCTGTAAAAAATTTGCAGTGTTGATGCTTTATACCATATGCAATTTTGTGTACTGCGTATTTTTGTTATAAGAAATTTTTCGGATAATTACCAGACTTTGTTCTTAAGTAAAATCTCAATAATTCAGTTGCACGTATTTATAAATATACGAAAAATTATGGTTTGATCACTGCTGTGAACATACGTGTGGGTGAATGCTGTGTGTATTATAGATATTTTCATGGGGGGGTGCGCCCCCTCCAACAGTTTTGTTTGTAAATGTGTCCAGATATATTCATCATTTTTGTATAATGGTGCAGTGCATGGTGTGTACGTATTTGCATGTTTCAAATTTTCCTCTTGCACTGTGATATAATCTCGTAATCTTGTTCAGATCCTGTAAAAATTGTGGTATATAACATTTTAAATTTATACTATCTTGTAATTTTATGATGTTTTAAATAAAATATTAAAAAAAAAAAAAAAAAAATCCTCCTGAAGTTCCGTTACATCTACGTCTGAATAGATTATCCACCTATCTCGTGTCATCAACGAATTTGTTCGATATCACAAGTAATTCCCTCATCAGGGTCCCATCAATATATATATAAACAACAATGGACTAAAATTGATACCTGTGGAAACGCCACTTGTTACAAAATCCCCCACTCAGAATAACCCCAATTTATGACTCTCACTGCTTACTATTTGTGAGACATGACTCCGATCCATGCAGCACTTTTTTCCCCAGTTCCATGAACTGCCACTTTCTCAACAGTATCTTGGTGCGTACTCTATCAAAAGCCTTACTAAAATCCAGATCATCAATATCAAATTCTTTATCATAAATAACGGACTCAAAAGCTTTACTGCAGTAAAGTTAGTAGAATTAGTTAGGCAAGAATGGCCTTGTCCCGTGAATCAATGTGAGTATCATTTAAATCAATTATGCTTGTCCGAAGCTTTTAATTATCAGCTAATAATTGACTCTAGCAATTTCCTACAATAGAGGTCCCGGCTTATTGGGCGTAATATGACGTAACGACTTGTCCCCTGCTTTAAAAAAATAGGATTGCATTAGCTCTCTAACATATAACAAACCTACAAAACCTGTTTTGAAGAGATAAACTAAAAAAGATTAGTCAGTGTTCACATATTCCATTTGCACCTCCTTAAGAACCCTTGAAAAAAGTTCATCAGGCCCGGAATTTATAGTTTTTCAGTTGATCTACTTGTTCCATAACCAGTCGCTAGTGACTGTTATATTACATAATTATATCTTTCTTTCAGGCCCACTATAAAAATAATGACTGGATCTTTATTCTGTAAAACATTTCGCCTGCTATTCATTTCTTCAGTCAAATACTATGGGTTATTAAAATTCAGCAGAAGCATGGAGAGGTGTAACATGTATATCACTCTCAGCCTTGAAAACAATATTAAGAGACAGTCAATCCCTCAGCCTTGAATAGTTCAGCTCCTTAGTCTCATTCACTGTGAAATGCTAAGGTATAATACAGTGCATTTTGTGCTGCAACAACAAGAAAGGTGCGGAAAGTTGAAGATATCCATCAGAAGAGGCGGGACCCACCACTGAAGGTAAAAAACATAAAAACTAAGAGCATCTCTTGAATCATATTACACAAACAGTAAAATAATATACTCTCAGTATAACTAACTCCGTATGGCAGTGAGTTCCTGTCAAGGTGCAGCGCTAGGTTATTCCTTGTACATGAGTTGTACTCGTGCCCCATAAGAGATGAATTAACAGTGCTTGTGATAAACCCTTGTGGTTTTTAACGCTTAGTTTTGAGTATAATAATAATAATAATAATAATAATTATGATAATAACTATGAGGAATTAGAAACATGGTGCAACGTCCTGTGTATCATTATTTGTATATTGTTTCCCCTACCAGTGATTTTATCATACACGGACGATTATTATTATTATTATTATTGTATTATATTATATTATTATAATCATAGATTAAGCGCTATTCGGTGTATTCAACTCAAAGGGTTATACAGCACTGAAATACGAAGACAAAAAATGAAACTGTAGAACTATAAATTTCTTCACTACCATCATGTACGTTGAGTATCCTGGAGAGAAAAATTAACATCTCTTTCTAACAGTTCCCAGTTATAGTTTTCCATGTGACTCCATGAAATCGTAATAACATGAACGATTGTAAGCAATCCATGGCCATGAGTTCAAACTCTCGAAACCCATTCTGTGTTTTGATAATCCCCACCTTTAGAATCTGGACATTAATTAAACCATGGACGTTTAATTAACCTTGTTAATCAGTACGATTAAAGTCCTCGTTTAAAATGTCCCAGACGTTTCCAGTTTTGAACGTTCGTACATTCTGGCGACGTTCCAAACCCGTCCGTTGCAACTGTAGAATGTTCACAATCAACGTCCATAGAGTTTTGGAAGTTTCTAGCCACGTCCGTAGGCAGTTTGAAAGTTCCATTCACGTCGTTGCACTTTTGAAAGTTTTCCAGTCAAATCGTTTGCAGTTTTTGAAAGTTAAAAGTCAAGTCCGTTGCAGTTTTGAACGTTTCCATCCTGGTTATTACATAATTGTGTTTTGCTGTATCGATTTTGTTGTATTCTTTATCGTCTTATGTTGACTTTCCTGGCTGTATCTCCGATCCTTTATCCTCAAATAAACTCCATTAATGAATATAACTAATTTTTAAAGTGGTTTAGGTGGAAAATTTTGCGACATATTTGAAATGATTTATTAATGTGTCGTAATAGCCCTTAAGGCTTAATTAATTGCAAAAGAATCAATGAAAAAAAAATAAGGCAGAAAATATTTCAGGCAGATAGAGTACTATGAGAAACAGTGTTGAGCTCCACGTGGAAAGTTGTTAGTGTAATAACTAATGTGAACGAAATCAAGATTAAAATCAAAGAACTTTGTGAGAGTGCTTTCTCTGCTTCAAAGTTGAGTTGTTTTGTAGACAAACACCTGAAATTTGTGCATGTTTGTAGACAAACCCCTGAAAGTTGTGCTTGTATGTACAAACACCTGAAAGTTACCAACACGGATAGATCATATAAAAGTTGTATCACAAAAAACACCTCAAAATACACAAGTACCATGATGTATAAATCACTAGCACTATACTATGATGTACAACTCACTAAGCGACAAGTCTATGATGTACAACTCACTAGCACACTACCATGAATGTACAACTCACTAGCACAATTACTAGATGTCAACCTCACTAGCACAAGTACTCATGATGTAACAACTCACACACAGTACTATGATGTACAACTCACTAGCACAATACTATGATGTACAACTCACTAGCACAAGAACTATGTGTACAACTCACTAGCACAAGGTACTATGATTTACACAAAACTCACTATCAACAAGTACTATGATGTACAACTTACTAGCACAAGTACCACGATTACCAACTCACGATCACTAGATCTACCATGATTATAAATCACTAGCTCAAAGTTACTATATGTACAACCACTAGCACAAGTACTATGATGTACAACCACTACACATGTACCATGATTTACAACTCCTAGCAACACGTACTATAAGTACACTCACTAGCACAAGTACTATGATGTACAACTCACTACACAATTACTATGATGAACAAACTTACTAAGAACAATACCATGAGTACAACTCACTAGCACTAGTACCATGATGTATAAATCACTACACTAAGCCTCTGATGGTACAACTCACTAGCACAAGTACTAGATGGTACAACTCACTACTAGGCACAATACCATGATGTACAACTTACTAGCAAAAGTACTATGGATGTACAACTACTAGCACAAGTACCAGATACAACTTACTAGCACAAGTACCATGATGTACAACTACTAGCACAAGTACCATGATGAACAACTCACTAGCACAAGTACTATATGTACTACTCACTCGCACAAGTACTATATGTAACAACTCACACAAAGTACTATGAGTACAACTCAACTAGCACAAGAACTATATGTACAACTCACTAGCACCACGTACCATGATGAACAACTCACTAGCACTAGTACCATATGTATAAATCACTTGTCACAAGTACTATGATGTACAACTCACTAGCACAAGTACTATGATGTACAACGCACAAGCACAAGTACTATGATGTACAACTCACTAGCACATGTACCATGATGTACGAACTCACTAGCACAAGTACTATATTACAACTCACTACTAAGTACATGATGTATCAACTCACTAGCAACAATACCATGATTTACAACTTACTAGCACAAGTTACTATTGATGTACAACTTATATACACAAGTACCACAGATCAAGCACTGTCATCCTAAACACATGGGCACATGCCCCCCCCCCTCACACCTAGGCTAATGGTTTCATCCCTCTACTCTGCCCCACTTGTACTGTTGCATGCCCACTTTGGGACCTTGGGCCACGTTTGCCATGCTCTCCACGCACGACAACCCGAGCCACCGTGGCACCACCAGCTGTCGCTGCTCACCTCCACTAGCACAACACGCCCCTCCCATCTACCGATCTTTCTCCCTGTACTTGAGCCGGCGTCAGACGTATGATCCCAGGTTAACAACCTATACAAGTGACAGAGTGAACAGCAAAAAGGGGGGGGTTTGCTTAAATTGCAGAGTCACTGTTGAGTGCACAGAACTGCTTAATGCCTCAAATGACGTAGTGGAAGTTGGTAGCAGTAAAGGTCGAGAAAGAACCAAACCAGTCATTGTGGTAGTCCTACAAGCCCCTGATGCGAATCAACCCAGCAATTCAGAAACAGCTGTTAAAAATTGACCACTGTCTGGAAAATCTTTCCATCTCCTGCAGCCCAATATCTTGCTCCTGGGATTTCAACTTAAGGCACCAAAATGGAG
Organism: Cherax quadricarinatus; assembly: GCF_026875155.1. Classification (NCBI taxonomy): domain Eukaryota; kingdom Metazoa; phylum Arthropoda; class Malacostraca; order Decapoda; family Parastacidae; genus Cherax; species Cherax quadricarinatus. The sequence continues at coordinate 38,364,395 of NC_069440.1, forward strand.
GAAAAAGCAAATAATATTGTTGCAGAAAAAACACCAGGAGGCAGCTCTGTGTGAAAACTCCACTCACACGAGCTTTTAAATCTCTGGCAGCAAATTCAATTTAAAACCACAAATACTAGAGCCTACAAGACTGGAGAATAACACTAGACCTCATCATCACTAACAATGATGATCTGATAAAAATTCACCATATCAAAAAAACAATATACTCAGATCACAACAAAATTGAGGTTCGACCTTATGTCATGGAGCCCCAACGCGACAAAATGAAGCTAGTCCATGAGGGATCATTCACGCAAATTCAACTTTCAATACAAAAACATAAAGTGGGACCAAGTAAACCAATCCGAACCGATAAAGCTGGGAAGATAACTAAGCAACACAGACCCAAACATATGCCTAGAACAGATTAACTCGGTGCACTCGATGTATCACAACTTATTCCTCTAAAGAAAAAGGAGGAGTAGATGTAAAATAAAAAGACAGGCCGCTCTCCTTTACACGACGGAAAAGAAAAACAGAGCGCTAAAAAGGTCAATATATCTGAAATGCGCAGGGAGACTACTGGTCAGAGAAATAGCAAGCATCGAACTTAAGCTAAAAGAATCCTTTAGGATCAGGAATCGCGGGAGAACTAAAAGCCATAAATGAAATCGAAAGAAACCCAAGTATTTCTTCTCCTATGCCGAAATCAAAATCGAGAACAACGTCCAGTAATGGGCCCCTACTTAAACAAGATGGTCCTAAACAATACAGGCAAGGAAAGGAGTGGCTACTCAAGTCCCAATATGACTCAGTTTTATGCAAGGCCGCTAACCATACTGAGAGTCAAGACCAAAATGAATTTTTTATGAGAGAGCCACCCAAATTTGACTAACACAGCCTTGCCGATGTTATCCTGACGCCAATGACTTCGAACAGCGATAAATGGACATGGCCCATGCACTCTGGCCCCAGGGCCCCCCCCTAGACTCATGGAACTCTGTTTCATCAGACTGCAAGAAGCCCCTATCACGAAGCCTTTTCCATCCTATGAAGGGAGCATGGACACGGTGGTCGTCCCTCAGATACTAAAAAACAACAGACATAGCCCCACTCCACAAAGGGGCAGTAAAGCAACAGCAAAGAACTACAGACCAATAGCACTTAACACCCATAACATAAAAATCTTGAAAGGTTCCTAAGAAGCAATATCACCGGGGACCTCATGCTAGAAACCCATTCAGTTACACAACCCAGGCAACATGGGTTTAGAACAGGTCGTTTCCTGTCCGCTCAACTACTGGATCACAACGGACAAGTTCCTAAATCACTAGAAACAATAAGAATGCAATGTAATATATACAGACTTTGCAAGCCTTCGACAAAGTGTGACCATGCTAAAGCGCACAAAATGCGCGCTAAATTAGATAAAGGAAAAGTCGGTCGAAGATCTATAATTTCCCTCACTACAGAACACAGAAGTAGTCGTCAACAAGTTAAAGTCCGAGCACTACGGGAAAAGCCTGTCCCACAAGGCACAGTACTAGCTCCCATCTTGTTCCTCATCCTCATACCGACAATAGACAAGGAGTCACCACAGCACCGTGTCTTTCCTTTGCAGATGAACACCCGAATCTGCATGACAGTGTTCTTCCATTGCAGGACACAGCAAGCTCCAGGCGACATCAAACCAAATCTTCAGTGGGGCCTTTTTGCAGGAAAACAATTGAAGTTCACGATGAAAATTCAATTACTCAGATATGGTAAACATGAGGCAATTAAATCTCATCAGAGTACAAAACAAAAATCTTGGCCACAAAATAGAGCGAAACACCAACGTTCAAAGACCAGGAGTTATTATGATGTCGAGATCGCAACCGTCAAGGACCATAACATTGTATCATCGCATCTGCTAAAAAATGACAGATGGATAATGAGAACCTTCAAAACTAGAAGGCCAAGCCCATGATGACACTCTTCAGGTCACTTGTTCTATCTTAGGCTATATTGCTGCACGTCTAACACACCTTACAAGCAGGTAAATTGCCGACCTAAAAATGTACAGAGAACTTTTCCGGCGCGCATACGGAGATAAAACACCTCAATTACTGGAGAGCGCTTGAGGTTTACTAAACCTTATTCCCTGTACGCAGTAAGGGAGAGATACATGATTATATACACTGTAAAATCCTAGAGGACTATACCAAACTTGCACATCGAATCACTCACTACAACAAAGCAAAAGACCTTGGCATGACGAGGCACCATCCCCCCAATAAAAGCAGGGTGTCACTTACACTTAAAGAACCATACAATTATTGTCAGGGGCCCGAGACTGGTTCACTGCCTCCCGCCACACATAGGGTTTACCAACAACCCCTGCAGTCTTCAACTGGCAACTGGACAAGCACCTAAAGACAGTTCCTTATCAGCCGGGCTGTGGCTCGTAAGTTGGTTTGCGTGCAGCCAGCAGCAACAGCCTGGTGATCAGGCGCTGATCTCACCAGAGGCCCTGGTCACAGACCGGCCGCGGGGCGTTGACCCCGCGAAGTTAATCTCTCCAGGTAATACTCCAGTAAACTCCAGTCCGACAATGCTGCAGCCCTCTTCCCTCGTCCCAGCATCCTCCTCCATGTTTTGTACCGATCGTCCCACACATGACTCTCACCACCTCCTCGTCTCTGCCTCTGACGAGGGTCACCACCGTCCCTCCGCCAGCCCCCACCAGCACCAACAACCTCCTTCAGCTGCTCTGCTCGACTGGCGCCACAGACAAGATCTTCCGGACTGGCCGTCGTCACAGCCGGGGGATACCACATCCGAAGATGAGAACATGGTAGCAAAACAGACACTATTGTCGCATCCAATCCTCCACTTCCACCGTCACCTGGTCTTACCGGAAGCCTGCTGTACCACCGGCGAGTGCAGGTGACGAGAGACTACAGCTCCAGATTCGACACCACCACTGCTCCTCAATCTCTCACTCCAAAGCCGACCGCGGGCCACCATCTCCTTTTCGTCACTATTGGAGCCTCCTGCCCATCGTCATTCGTTACCACCGGCCTGCCTTCTGGCCTGCCTGCGCTGCCCACTCTCCTGCTGCCATATGATCATAGTTCACCGCAGAGGCTCACACTCCCGTCGTTGACCAGCATAAGACACCAGAGCTGTGTGGCGGAAGTCATCAATGTACACATAACGATGGTATGGCCTGCTAAGACATCTTTGAGGTAATTTGGAGTATAACGAACCGTCTGGGAGACCAACATACGCCCTAGCCCCCCGCATGCCTTGTTAAGCCAGGTGATCACCTCACGTATCTTCTGAAAACACTGCGGAATCTGTTCATTCGGCCTCGAAGGCACATGCGCATTTCAACAACCACGAATTGTCGAGAGACATCCACCATACGCACATGCCGTCAGGGGATCACATCTACGCCGAGATCTTGGAACTGCTCAAGCCACTGCTCGTACACTGCTCGTAAGTATTTTTACAAATATCCTAATGCGCCTTTTAATGCCACAGCCGAACAAATCCTGTCCAATACCATAAGTGTCACGGATAATCTTAGGTGAGCAAACTTGTTCATTCTCAAGCGAATCCCCCCCGAACAAGCTGTATACCAACGGTAATTCACCCGCCCCTCACCTGAATACCATGACGTCACCGATAGCTTGCTAAGCTGTCAGCGAGAGGTAATGAGCACGTCCGCACACTCCGGCATCTAGGTCGCGAAATGAATTATAAATTGGGGGAAATTGTATTAAAAAGTATAAACACATAATTTTTTTCGGGGAACGTAAAGAAAAAAAAAAGGGGGACGACGAATAAGGGGTTAAAAACTTGGGAATTTTTCTTAAATCAATGGGGAAAAACAATGAGAAAAGTAAAAATTTAAAATTTTGCAAAAGGGTTGGGGGATTTTGGGTATAAAAGAATTGTTTTTTTAAAGTCTCAAAAATTTCCGTTATTCCAAAAATTTAATTCCGGGGGAAAAAGTTAGTTGCAAGAAGAACAGTATTAGCCTTTTCAGGGTAATACAAAGGAGGCCCAGAGTTAATCCAATGCATTTGTGTAGGGTGTTGGAATAAAGTTATATTTTAAGTTAATAATTATTTCCCCTAAATTAACTAAGTTACTAGGAATAAATAGGAGGAAATTTAATACCAGAAGTGAGGTTCGGTTTTGTTTATGATCTGAGGAGAAATAAAAAATTAATGTTGTTTTAAAAAAACGTAAAACAACATTCACCGTTATTTCACAAAGATGGCACTTTTGAAGTTGGAATTGAACTCCAATTTTAAAGAATTTCAGCCATTCCAGGAGGTGATGGGGAATAATTTTTTTGGAATTTTGAACCATGTTTTGTTAATGTTCGTTATATCAAAAATGTTTTTTTTCAATAAAACAATACCCAAAGTTTTTTTAAGTGTGATATGAGTCAAAAAAGTATTTGACAATAGGACAGAACCAAGAGTTCCCTTTTGCGATGGCGGATGTGGGGGGGTAGAGGTCGACTCGGGGCATGGGAGAGGGGCAGTGTTTCGAATGTATGAGGAGGCTGGAAAGCATGGAACCGGGAAATTGGCGTTCACGGCGGCTAAGGATTAATATAGGCCTCATTTCATAATAGGAAGGCCTAATGTTCCTGGTGAAGAGTGGGAACTTTGATTTACCGGGACCACCATAATAAAAAAGTGGTAAAATGAGTGAATAAGGTAGGACCGGGTGACGGCGCGTCACCATGGACTGTGTCCCGGGAAAATTACCCTTGTTTAAAATCACCACTCATCGGTCTCAGATCTTAATGGATGATCTCTAATGTGTAAAATAATTATGAGCCATTAAATCGTCTTGTAAATTTGTAATGTAATTAATGATAATAACGCTAAGTTAAGAGAATGCGTGAAGTAAAATAAGTCGCCTTGCCCCCGAGTGAACATGTTAACCTCGTTTCCCCGGACGAGGAAAATGAAGTTCATTGATCACGACTTCTAAACCGGACAAACCAACGGATACCCTCGTCCTGCTGGAATGAGAACCGTGTGGGTGTAGCAGACATGGGAAATGAGATGGTAAATTTGGAGGAAATAAGGAGTATCATCACCCACAGTTAAGAAACCCCCTTCTAGTTATAGCAACTGATACTGGCCAGTTGGGTATGTTGAAATTTGGATGGGTTACGAGTGATCCAGCTACATCAAGTGACCACCAGAGAATATCGGGTAAGTGGAAAAGGATTATGTACAAATGTTTTTCCTTGATGGATATATCCATGGTAACCTACCCCCCCCCCTTCATTCAGTTACACTAATATAATCTATACAGCCCCCAAATTAATAGTATCACCGTACTTGTGGTGCTATCCAATCCATACTTGCCTCGGATAGATATGGATAAGATTGTGAGGTCGAAGGGACCACCTGCCATGACCAGGGGTGGTTAAATTTTTTCTCACATGTCTACACGGGGTGACAACGGTAAATAAAATGGTTCTCCCAATGAGATTACTTGTATGTATATAATGTTGAGGTACATACAGGTAATCACCCTAAAAATTTTCCACATCTGCCCGCTGGTCTTCCTGTACCGGGATGCAATCAGTGAAAAATTAATTGAATTAATTACTTAAAATTAAGTGCCCTGATTGAAGGAAGTGGGTAAAAGGGTACAAAAAGTTAAACGATATTTGTGGTGGATGAAAATTAGCTAGCACATGTGTGGCAAGGATTTATACAAGAGTAAAGTGCAAGAATTTCTCTTAAAAGGCGCCTCTTAAGTTGTATAATTGGTGATTAATAAATTCTCTAACCATGACTGGATCTGAGGGAGTTAATGTGGCTGACAAGTCCGTGAATTTTAGAGTAATGAAAGCATCATTACAGGCTTTTAAAAAGCCATGTGACGAAGGCATTTGATTTAGTGAATCAAAGAACCCTGAACCCAAATGAATTAAAGTTTATTTAGATGCTTTAGAGAGTAGATTTGATTGGTACAAATTGGGGGTTTAAAGACTGTGAAAGAGTTTCTGCTGGAGAATTGTGCAGATGGAATGGAAATGAATGTTTTAATTAACAACATAACGAATTGGAAGAAAAACTGTCTTGTAAAAGAAAGGCTTTAAATTAAATTAAAGGTTTTAAGCCAGGCAGTTGATCAACCTATTAATGCAAAGGGGGGGTTTTGGGCCAAAACATCCAGAGAAACGGTTGGAGGAAATCAGACTGGGTCGGCAGGAATTAATTGTTCAATTTCGACCATCAGCCAAACAGTTCTAAGGAAAATAAACATAATGACTCTGAAGTATCTGTCAAGTCCAAAAGGGAAAAATAATCCCAGTGGTAATAATCATAGTTAAGGGGTTAAATAGGCACATATCAAGTCAGGAATCAGTAATTGGTTCCTCACATCAAGGAAAAGGAATAAGTACCTCAGTAAGTGTAACCCAGTTAAAAGAGGTCAGGCAAGGAAAAGAGAGACTCCCTCTTCTGCCAGGGTACCATTCACAAAAAAATTGTAATGCCTATAATTCTGGATATTAAAGTGAGAGGATGAAAGAACTTGACAGATTTATCAGATGTCTAGACAATCAAATGTAAAGGATTGCCCTACCAAATTGAACATTTATTTACCCAATGCAACAAGGGAAAGCACCATACAGTTATGTGCGGGTTGTATGTGATTCTTATAATAATGGTGACAATAATGATAATGTTAATAACCCTGACACTACAGTGACTGATGTGAAGGTTGCAGCTAATGGCAATAATGATGGCCTAGTGAGGTAGCCTTGCCGCGTTGGATTAATAATTCGGGGATAAAGGGCAAAATCTAAAAATGCGGCTCACTCTCCTCAACATGGTACGGGCCATGTAATATATGGCAGACTACCGCCTAGTAATAATGACTAGAAGTAGTGAATACAGTCACGGTGTCTTGCTCATAAAAGGTCAACCCAGTACAAGTTTTCTTATCGAGTATGATGTTCAACCAGTCTAATTTGTGGAAGCTGGACAGCAAGGGATTAATATAAAAATGAGGAAAGTCCAAATGATTCCATTACTCAGGAACAATACCTGAAGGATGTTAAATTTGAATCTGGACATTACGGGTGCGACTTCCGTGGAAGCTCGACCGTCCAGAATTACCTACTAATTATAGGAGGGCGAAATGGAAAATTAAAGGGCCCAGCTCTGCGAACTGAGCAAAAACACCAAAATTGTTGAATGCTTATAATGATATAATTAATAAACAGTTAAATAATAAATTGTTCTTACTTCAGGCGACGATAAATGCACACCTTTAAGTGCACAGGTGGTCCACCTGAGCGAAGTAATTGGGTTAATAATCTTATGTGGACAATTTCCGGGTGTGACGTAAACTGAAGAGGAACTAATAGGATATGTGAAGGGTTAAATGAAATTTTGCAGTAAGGTGCTGGGACTGATTTGGGGATACTGAGAGAGACTTGTTATTGTTAAAGTCTCATAATTTCCAGTATCCCCAATAAATTAATCCGGGGAGCAAAGGCTTATGCTCCTGAGAGAATGGAACAGTAATTAGTCCATTTTGAGGGATAAATAAATAGGGATGGCCATGGAGTTGAAGTGCCTATATGCAGTAATGTGCTGGGGCTGATTTGGGATACTGAGAGAGACTTGATTTGTTAAAGTCTCATAATTCCAGTATGCCCAATAAATTAACCCCGAGAGCATTGACTTAGTGTCACACCTTACAATAAGAGGGAAATTGTTAATACCAGAAGCATGGAGGCTTGAGTGTGCTTTGGATGGAGCCCTCCCTGAGGAGTTAACAGTGGAAAGAATTAATGGGTGATTAGTAAATACCAACGTTGGAGTTCCCAAGCCAGGTGGCCAGTGAAAGATTGGAAAATTGTAAATCCACATTATGTAAGTCGTCTAGCAATGACCTCCCCGGGCCCCGGGCCCCAGTGTGGGAAATTTTTTTTGATTTTCCGAAGCTATAGCTTTGGTGTTTAATGTGTCGATATGAGTCAAAAATGTATTTGACAATAGGACATAACCAAGAGTTTTATATTTAATGTGTTGATATGAGTCAAAAATGTATTTGACAAAGGACAGAACCAAGAGTTCCCTTTGCGTATGTCGGATGTGCGGGGTAGAGGTCGACTCGGGGGATGGGAGAGGGGGGAGTGTTTCAATGTAGTGAGGAGGCTGGAAAAGCATGAACCAGGAAATTGGGGTTCACGGCAGCATAAGGATTAATATAGGCCTCATTTCATAATAGAAGCGCCATAATTGTCCTGGTGGAGAGTGGGAACGTGATTTACGGAAACCCCATAATAAAGTGGTAAAATGAGTGAATAAGGGTAGGACCGGGGACGGCGCATCACCATGGACTGTGTCCCGGGGAAAATTACCCTTAGTTTAATCACCATCATCGGTCTCAGATCTTAATGGAGTGATCTCTAATGTGTATAATAATTATGAGACATTAAATCGTCTTTGAATTGTAATGTAATTAATGATAAAACGCTAAGTTTAAAAGAATGCGTGAAGTGAAATAAAATCGCCTTGCTCCGAGTGAACATTAGACCCCCGTTCCCGGGACGAGGAAAATGAAGTTCATTGAGTCACGACTTCTAAACCGGACAAACCAACGGATACCTCGTTTCCCGCTGGAATGAGAACCGTGTCGGTGTAGCAGGACATCGAAATGAGATGGTGAATGGAGGAAATAAGGGGTATCAATTCACCCACAGTTAAGTAACCCTTCTAGTTATAGCAGACTGATACTGGCCAGTTAGGTATGTTGTAATTGGATAGGTTAGAGTGATCCAGCTACATCAAGTGACCACCAGAGAATATCTGGTAAGTGGAGAGATTATGTAACAAATGTTTTTCCTTTGATGGATATATCCATGTGTAACCTAAACCCCCCCCCCCCCCTTCATTCAGTTACACTAATATAATCAAAAGTCCACAATTAATTAGTACACCGTACTTGTGGGTGTATCCAAATCCATACTGTCTCGGATGATATGGATAAGATTGTGAGGTCGAAGGGGCCACCTGCCATGACCAGGGGTGGTTAAGTTTTCTCACATGTCATACACGGGTGACTACGGGAAAAAATGGTCCTCCCAAAATTACTTGTATGTATATAATGTTGAGGTACATACAGGTAATCACCCAGAAAATTTTCCACAAAAACTTTAAAAAGTTTGAACCCGATTGGATGAGGCGTTCTTGTTATGAAGAAATTTATAAAAAATTGGACGAAGATGAAAAAATCATGAACTTTTTAAAAAGACCACTTACGAGATAATAAAAAAAATTTCAGAAAATTTTTTTTAAGCCCCCTTTCAGGGTTACCAAATAAACTGGACACACATTTAAATGAACTGAATTATAGTTTAATCTCTTTAGTTATCCCCCCTTTGCCCCCTCCGGACTAGTTTTTGATAAATGGGGGACAAAATGATTCCAAACATGTCATAAGAAAAAAAACCTGACCTGACCCATACAATTTCATGCTTTACCGCAAAGGCCTGATAAATACGTTCATCTCCTAAAACCGCTTAAGAGACGTTTACAAATTATCTTATAAAGATAAAAGTTGCCAGAATAATTTAAAAATGTCCCCTCACTTTTTTCACACTTCACTTCCTGACATCTTCAAAAAAAAAACAAAAACCCATGTGGAAAAAAATAAAACTTCAAGCTCCCACTCGCCTCCTCAAAAAAGAAAATCGCGACCATCTAAAACTTGGCGGGTGTTCTTTTAATGTCTTGTACACTGTCCTTTTTACTAGATTGTTACCTTCTTTTCCAGTGTTTTACTCATTGTTGTTGTTTTTTAAATGTACGATACTTAAGGTTGCTCTTCTGTTCTATGTTCTGTTTGTCTTTTTTTTACGGTACTGTTCTTGTTTGTTGTACTGCACTGGGATTTTTTGTTACTAACCCAAAAACCCGACCGACCCATAAAATTTTCGTTTCATTTTACTGACTGACTTGTGTAACAGCATTTTTTAAAGTTATTATCTTATGTCTTACTGCATTTTTCATTATGTTCCGGTATTGTTTTTTTGTTTTACTGTATTGTTCTTCTTAAAAACTCCCTTGTGGTTTCCCTAGCCTTTTTATGCCCTGAACGTTCTTGCTTGCCCTTTTAAATTTTTTCTTTTAAGTTACCATTCTTGTTACTTTAAGAAGAGTGTTAATTTTTTTGTTGTTAATTTCCCTAGACCCTTCCAAAAACAGTTTTCCCATATTTTCCCTTTGTGTCTCCCAAAACAATATTCGAAAAAAATTCCCAAAAATTCACTTAAAAATTTCCCCCAGAATTCTGTCCCACTCTCCTCCACACTTATCTCCTCTAAGATAAAATACAAATAACATAATAATACACAAAAAAAAAATATCTCCCGGAATAAAAATGACTATATGGTAGTCTTCGATCTGACAATAAATATTTTTATCAGCCTACTCTTCAACCTGGTAAATTCGATCAAGTTTTTCCTATACGCGTTTTATTCACTTAGCTTGCTGTACTTCCCTCGTAAACTTCAACAAAAATATTTTTTTTTAAACAAAATACCTTTTTATGTTTAACTTGTGCTAATTATGTTGATTTACATCCCCCCCTTTTTTACCTTGTTCTTCATTATTTAAACCCTTTCGTTTTTCACACCTTTGTAAATCACAATTGTGATATACACATTTCCGGGTATATCAACAGCAATACACAAACATTACGTTCATATTGCTTAAAAAATTTTTTACAATTTAACACTGTTCGGCTACTTTTGCGTATATTAGAAAAAAAGAGTGACACAAAACAAACTTCAAAGAGCATGTTTTACTAACGAATAGAGAAATTAAAACTCATATTTTTTATTCTTCATCAGACTGCTCATATTTTAAAATAGTACGCAAATATTTGACGGTTATAAAGGGGAAAACCACTTCGTTCTCTCATAACAACATTGGATATGCACCTAAAAAAAGACAATTTTTCACAAATATTAAAAAAAATTTTTTATAAGGAAATCATGAAATAATGTATATATTTTTAAACCCCGGGGTTTTCTTTAGTATGTTTAGTGTTTGCGCTCAGTGTGAGGGCGAGGGTTGCTTCTGCGTCTAAGACGTGAATGAATTTGCCAAAACGGAGACTTTTTAGTTTGTATCTCTACACGATTTGTGGAATCTTTGTTGAGACGATATAAACCCTGTGTAAAATCGGGTGTAAGTGTTAGTGATTTACATCCGATACTTTTTTGAGTCAAAGTTTTGATGGGGGTCAGTTTTATAATTTTCTTTTGCCGAACTTTGAAAACTAATTACTACACTTGTGTAGTAATTCATATAGGGGCAGTGCTTAGGGGGATAAAAAGCTGACCCCGGAAAGTGGTGAAGGTGAATATGGAGCCCAGACCGGGTGGACTTCTGACCCCAGGGGGTGGGAAGGGTGAATACCTGGGGCCCCCGGACCTGGGGGGGGATTTGCGACCTCAGGAAATGGTGAAGGGTGAAAAACTTTGGGCCACGGACCTGGAGTGGGACTTACTGACTCAGGGAATGGTAAGGGGAATACCTGGGGCCACGACCTGGGGTGGGGAAAGCTGACATCAGGGAAATGGTGAAGGGTTAATACCCGGAGCCACGACCTGGGGGGGACTTACTGATTTCAGGAAAGTGGTGAAGGGGAATACCTGGAGCACGGACCTGGGGGGGGACTTGCTGACCTCAGGAAAGTGGGAAGGGGGAAAAACTTGGAGCCACGGGGCCTGAGTGGGGCTTAGACCCAGGGAAATGGAAGTGAAACCTGGAGCCACGGACCGGGCAGGGGCTGCTGACATCAGGGAATGGTGAAGGGTGATGGGTAACACTTGGAAAACCCCGACCCGGGGTGGGGTTTGCTGACTTCAGGGGTGGGACTGGGTAGGTATCAAAAAAATCGAAAAAAAATTTCCGGATTCCCCGGGTAAGGGAAAAATATCCGGGGCCCCACGGGTTTTGGTTTCCGGGAAAATGACCGACGAAAGTAATTACTGATTGTAGGGTAGGGGTGGGGAAAGGGGGAATATCTGGGGGCACAGATGGACTCCTGGGAAAACTGACCTGGGGAAAACATCAAAACACAGAAATGGGTAGGTGGACCTTAAAGACGAAAACCCCTAGCCTCCCCCGGGGAGGGTCTGGAATCAAAACTCTGGGCTACATGGTCCAGGCTTTTCCTATACACATGCTACCCAAAAATAAAAAATAAAAATAATAAAAATAATAAAAAATAATAATAATAAAATAATTATAATAATAAACATAATAAAAATAAAAATAATAACAATAATTTTAATATTAAAATTAAAAAAAAATTAATTATGTTTCCGTCTGCCTTTTACTTTGCAGTAATTGGGACCTGGTGCTCTTTTATGTATCCAAAAATGTCTACATGTACATGTACTTTTAAATATGAGATTATTATTATTTTTATTATTTTTATTTTTTTATTATTATTATTATTATTATTATTATTATTATTATTATTATTATTATTATATAATTAATAACTTAGGTTTACAGAGCTTTATCAAATAAAGCTGATAAGCTGCATTTTCATCGACACATAAGCTGTACATGAAGCTTTGCTCTGTATACAGTACTTCTTGTTCAAACATAAGTGACATCACACATCCTTGTATGAAATCCATGGTGACATCACACATTGCCTAAGACTCACAGTGACGTCACACATCGTTATCTAAGACTCACACATCAATTTTTTAGATTCACTCCTCGTTAAGAAAGACTCAGTGACATCATTCATTGTTGTCTAAGTATATCAGAAGAGTCAGTCTTTACTTATGGAACTTATCCCAACGATTCCAAGTGTTGTAAGTATTTTACTATAGTGACAAATTTACCTGCACACAGTCTAAACTTAATGGGTAATATCCTGTCCGTACTGACACCGTTGAGAGTAAGTGGACCGTAAAGACGAACCACTGACCTTCAGGTGGCTGGGTCTGGTAACTCAGAACTAACTCTCAGGTTGACAGTACCCGCAAACTCTTAATTTATGTATGTGTGTCTACTTTTCCATAACCTGACATATCAGTGTATATAAATATTTTTTCAGTCTTAGAGTGTTAAGTGGACTGCACTTGATCAAGTGGTGGCGGAGACAAACACTGTACTCAGGTTTAAAGAAGATATGATCAGTCCCTGCAGACTAGAAATCAACAAAGCCGTTGATACAAAGATATGAGGTGGGTCCAAGAGCTATGAATCAACCACTGTAAATATAGCTGGATGGCAACTTAACCATCTTATCTGCTCTCTCGTTTCTTTTTACACTCACCATTAATACAAATATGAACACCATTCTTGTTCAAGTCAGTGTTCATTCACACATTGACCATTAATATGAAAATGAACAGGAATATTATTACTGTCTAATGTTAGTTCATTATAGTGAACATTAATGTTGTTCATATATATGTTTATTCACTATGGTGAAAATTAGTTTTTACAAGAGTGCGTTGTTTAACCATTGATCATGTAACAATCTCAGTTCTATTTACTAATTTAATTTACAGTGTGACCCCTTAATGTTTTACAAGTGGTTTTTTAAGTTGAACTGCAAGTGAAGGTGTATGGTAAAACTACACGTGAAATTAAGGGGGAATTTTAAAGGTGAAAGTGAAAAAGTGAACAGCAGGGAATATGCCGAAGGAGCACAGGTAAAGGGTGCACAAGTGAAGGTGCACAGGGTCCGTCCAGCTTTGAAAACCTGGCAGTAAAATCATTATGCTCAAATTTTAATTGACCTAATAAAAGTTTTTGAAAAATTACAACTGATTTTAAAGAGATGAAAATATTTGTGAAAAAAATTAATTTGGTTTTGCCTTTTTAGCCATTACAGTGAGAATACAGGTCATTTTGCATTAACGAAACACCCTGGGATCATTTCTGACACGGGGTCTGAAGAATTCTCAGATTAGGATCATGTTTTTTTTTTTAATTTTTTTGCTGTAAAATGAATATACATTGCATAAAGGGGAAAAGTGTTGGAGTGGGTTGGGTTTTTTTGTTTAACAAATAAAAGAAAGGGGGAAGGTACCTAGGGGTTGGCAGATACATTATTTCCCCCTTTTTAAAAGGGAAAGGGGGACAAAAAAAGATTTCAAAAAATTTAGGGGGAAAAATTTCTGATTAAACCCGTAATGTACTTTGGGTTTTTTATTGAAATAATTAGAGGTAATACAAAAGCAGATTGCAGATGGGCAAGGGGGGTTTTTGAGTGGGGAGGGAAAGGTTTGAACAAGTTTTTCAAAAAAAGGGGAAAGGAAAAGTTTTTTTGCATTTAGGTTTTAGAAAAGGCATATGATTGATGCATAGGGAGCAATGTGGCAGATGTTACAATAGGAAGTAAATTACTAATTTTGCTGTAAGTTTTTTTGGGGGTGTGAGGCTTGGGTTTTAGGGGTGTAGAAGAGGGAGTTTAACTTTCCGTATAATCTTACCTGACTTCGTCTCTGTAATCCCTTCCTCTCCCACTACATTGTAAAATGCCCCAAACAAAAATGCCCCTCATTTTTTTTTTTTCTTCTTCTCCCTCTTCCTTTCCTTTTTTTTTTTTTCTCCTTGGGTTTTCCCTTTCTCTTCTGTCTCGTTTTTCTTTTTCCTTCTTCATTTATTTCACATTTTCCCCTTTCACCACCCTGTGCCTTGTCCCCTTTTCTGGGGCACCTAATCCTTGCGGCTCCCCTTCCTTTGTATTTGACGGGCTCGTCCCCCTATTCCCACTTCTACCATTCCACACTATACACCTCTTCAAAACTACACTACTACTACTACTCTTCCTGATGAAATTAAGCAATGTGCGGCGCGGGGTGTCTTTGTTGTGGACATTTCGCCACCATGGTGGCTGGAGGGCAAAAGTCTCGAGGGGGGGGGGGGGGGGGGGGGGGGGGGGGGGGGGGGGGGGGCCGGGTGTTCTCATGTGTCTTAATTTCATCTTGTCGGTATTTTTCCCATTCTTGTACTACTATATACTACCAAACCTCTTCCTGCTAATATAGCCCCCGCCCACTTCGGGTTAGGTGACTTGTAAAAGGTCCCAAATCGGACCGAAACGCGTCGTAAACTCCTCTTTTTTTCGGGTTTTTGTGTAGCGTTTCCCGTACGGTATTGTGCCTTTTTTTTTTTATTTATAGACAGGGATGTTAATTCACCATGGTTTTTAAATTTTTATAAGGGGTTTTGAAAGAAGTAAATGAAAGGATGTTGGGGGAAAGGGGGGGATTAAAAATGGGGAATCAAGTATAAAATGGGAGTTGACACAGTTACTTTTTGCTGATGATATTGTGCTTATGGAAGATTCTAAAGAAAAGTTGCAAAGGTTAGTGGACGAGTTTGGGGGTGTGTGTAAAGGTAGAAAGTTTAAAGTGAATATAGATAAGAGTAAGGTGATAAGGGTATCAAACGATTTAGATAAAGAAAATTTTATAGAGCACATTGGAGAGAGGGAGTATGGAGGAGGTAAATGTTTTAAAAGATATTTGGGATTTTGACGTGTCGCGGATGGGTTTATGAAGGATGAGGTTTAATCATAGAATTGATGAAGGAAAAAAGGCGAGTGGTGCATTTAGGTATTTGTGGAGACAAAAAACGTTATCCATGGAGGCAAAGAAAGGAATGTATGAAAGTATACTGGTACCAACACTCTTACATGGGTGTGAAGCTTGGGTTGTAAATGATGCAGCGAGGAGGCGGTTGGAGGCAGTGGAGATGTCCTGTCTAAGGGCAATGTGTGGTGTGAATATTAGGCAGAGATTTCGGAGTGTGGAAATTGGGAGAAGGTGTGGAGTTAATAAATGTATTAGTCAGAGGGTTGAATAGGGGTTGAGGTGGTTTGGTCATTTAGAGAGAATAGATCAAAGTAGAATGACATGGAGAGCGTATGAATCTGTAAGGGAAGGAAGGCCGGGTAGGGGTCGTCCTCGAAAAGGTTGGAGGGAGGGGGGTAAAGGAGGTTTTGTGGGAGAGGGACTTTGACTTCCAGCACGCGTGCGTGAGAGTGTTAAATAGGAGTGAATGGAGACGAATGGTTTTTGGAACATGACGAGCTGTTGGAATGTGAGCAGGGTAATATTTAGTGAAGGGATTCAGGGAAACCGGTTATTTTTATATAGCCGGACTTGAGTCCTGGAAATGGGAAGTACAATGCCTGCACTTTTAAGGAAGGCTTTGATATACTGGCAGTTGGAGGAATATGTTATATATCTTTATATATACTTCTAAACTGCTGTATCTGGGCACCTCTGCAAAAACAGTGATTATGTATGAGTGAGGTGAAAGTGTTGAATGATAGATAGATAGATAGATGGGGTCCACCTTTGGTGTAAATTGTGGGACCCATAGCCTCGGAGAAGTGGATAAAAAGGCTTCAAGGGAGAATATTTGGATTTCTTCCTGAAGCCGCTTGAATATTCCACTTCCCCTACCACCCCATTTTTCATTTTTTTTATCAATAGTTTTTTTTATTATATAATAAAGGTACGAAGATTTAAAGTTACATTGTGATACAAAGATGACATATACCGTACATGAGGTGTGAGAGAAAAAATGTTTAGTACATATTGTTAGTGTTTGTAAATATAATGTGAAATCTCATCAACACTCCTTAAGCTGGGCTGTGCCCAAAATACAACAGGATTTAACCCTCTGAAAACCGCACTGGAGTCGCTGGAACAGAAATTCTGCCCTGGGGCCCCCCGTTTCCCCTTAGCCCAAGGGGCCTTTAGCCTTTGGGGAAAAAAAAATATAATGATAGGCAAGTTCTCCATATTTTTTTAGATTTTTGGGACTCCCGAAGCTGGGAGCTGCCCCTCCTTCCTCCCTGGTGTATTGGAATAGGTTCAGGCAAGGTAGATACACATGTGTAGTCCCCACACCACCTGCTTTACCCTCTTCCGGGTTTTTAAATTGGGTACCGTCAGGACGCTTCTGCTGCCATAAATCTGCAAGTTGCAGTGGCTCCCCTTTCTGCTGGGCATTCCCGGCGTTGTGAGGTTCCCCTTTAAAAATGTTATTAACCCCTCATGTATTGCAATTTTCCCCTTTGATTTTTGGGACACAAGACCATGGACCCAAATCGGGGTTTTTGCTTTTCCCCCACAAATACACTTGTTTCGG
This sequence comes from Cherax quadricarinatus, assembly GCF_026875155.1. NCBI lineage: Eukaryota > Metazoa > Arthropoda > Malacostraca > Decapoda > Parastacidae > Cherax > Cherax quadricarinatus. Next base: position 38,381,569 of record NC_069440.1, read on the forward strand.
CGAGAATGGGACGGCAAGTTGAAGGGGAACCCCCTTTTGGGGGTCGTGGGTCGGGCGTGGCCAAGGCTGGAGTTGGGAATAGCCAACAGAAAGTCCCCTGCATGAGGAGCTCTCACTGCCAGGAGGCGGGATCTATCCTTCCATGACACACTCTGAAGCACTGTTGAGGCTAAATTCTCCACTATTGGGCTATCCCAGTGCGACTGTTTGTAGCTGTTGGGGGGAGCAGGTCTGGTTTCAGAGCCCGTTAGATTATCCCAAATCATGGCTCCGTCAATGAACTTTTGGTTCTGGACTCCAATCTTGTCCCTAAGATATTCAGGGAGAATCGCTGCTACAAGCCCTCTGGAAGCAACGCATGAGGACAGAAAAGCCGGTAGCGCAATCTGTGATGACTTGCGGACACCAGTGCCTCCTAGTCTGACTGGAAGTCTAGCTTGGTTCCACTGCCTGTCTTCTAGAGTAAGGTTAAATACTTTTGTAAAAATCTGCCTCAGGATACTGTCATATTCGTGCAGTATAGGGTTATCTTATGAAAGTGCACATCTTAGGAAATATGTCAACCTGGGCAGACTCAAGCACTTTGTGAGAAGGCAAAAGTCATCGTTGGTGTCAAGTTTGCCTATTCGTTGTTCCATTCTCCTCAACTCTTCCAATTTCTTCCTGAGAATTGTGTCAATGGCATCGCTTCCCAGAGGTGCTCCAAGCAAGACGCAATTTGTAGGGGCAATGACTGATGCTCCTGGTAGTTTAGATCTCACTGCATTTATCACTTGTTGACTGACTGAAATTATTTCACATTTGGATGGATTTGTGGCGAGACCCATTTCCTGTCCCCGTGTCATCACCTGTGTAAGATCATCTAGGAGGGACACCTTTGTGCCTGCTAGTGTGCCATCGTCCAAGAACCAGATGTTTAACTCGTTGGTCAGTCTGACTGTGATTTCCCTAGGCTCTATACAAAAGAGAAATGGTGCAAAAGGATCCCCTCGCTGGACAACCTCTGATGATGTAATTTCATGCTCTCCAAACAGGAGCATTGATTCCTTGCTATATCCAGCTGAAACAAAAGGGAAGAGACTAGGGAAATTTTCTAGAACTATGTATATAGAAATGTTGATATTTTGTGTCTTATGCCTAAGAATATAGATATGAACAATTTCCGTGTTAAATTAAATATTTTAGCTCATTCTATAAATTTTACTGTTGAGTTCGAAGAAAATAACTCACTGCCTTTCCTAGATGTTTTAATTATTAAGGGTAACAATGATTTTAAATTTAAAATTTATAGAAAACCAACAAATAACTTTACCTATGTACACTATTATTTTTCACATCAAGATAGAGTTAAACTGTTGGTATTCTCATCAATATATTTGAGAACTTTGTGTATTTGTAATCCAAAGTTCATAGATGAAGAAACCTCAGAAATTTATGAAATAGCTAATGATATAAAATATCCAAGAAAGTTCATTGAAAAATCCTTTAAAATTGCCAGAAATACTTTTTACAATTATAAAAAGGACAACCAACCTTACTCAACTAAAAATATGTTGGTTCTCCCTTACCATGAAAACTTGGTTGATATGCCTTCTCTTCTTAAGACTTTTAACATTAGACAAGTACAAAACATTAATGTTTGGGTAAAACTTCAGTTGTGTTTCAGAGTCGTGTGTTGTCACGTGATTGTGAGGTGTAGTCTTGCCCTTATATGCCTTCCTGTTGATGTTTTATTTTTATAGTTCCTTGATAATGTGAGAAGTCCCGAAAGCGTTTGCAATTGCACTGTTTTTTCATTATAGTTGTTCTGCATATTGTGATATCACCTGTTTACTGTGACCTTATTGCATTTATATATATATATATATATATATATAATATATATATATTATATATATATATATATATATATATATATATATATATATATATATATAATGTATATATATATATATATATATATATATATATATATATATATATATATATATATATATATATATATATATACATATATATATAGATAGATAGATGGGGTCCATCTCTGGTGTACACACACACACTTGCGATTTTGGCTTAAATAGCAACGTCTTCTTGCTGAATAAGGCAAGCGAAATTTGTTTATGCAATAATTTCGCATGAAATCATTCTGAACCTAACGAAAAAAAACATATTTCATTGTGTTTGTTTATTATTAAAAAATAGTAAACTATCTAAAATATATTTAGCTGGATTAGGCTAAATTAAATTGCGCTTGTTAATATAAGATTAAATAAGTTTTCTAATGTTCTTTCGGTATATAATTATTAATTTTTACATTAACATAAATGAAAAAATATATCCTTCAAACGTATAAGAGAAATTTTAGAGAAGACTCAATTTTAAATAGAGTACCTTTCCATAAAATCCTTAAGGCACGTAAAAGAGGTTTCATGTAAATGATGAGCACAGAGTTCCAACAGTCTTGGTCTAGGGGAGATCAGACAGACATACAGGAGAGATCAGATAGACAGGACTCCTCTACTAGCTTCTGCACTGGAAGGACGTACCTGCTCCTGGTTGGGAGGATCAGACCCAGACACGAGGCAACGAAGAACAATCAAGAGAAGAGGAACTCTTTATCCTGCTCCAGGACTTGGTGCGTCGCTGGCTGCCTGCCCCAGGGCAGACAGTTGGCCCTCTGCACTCTTTTGCTGGTGAGTCTTCCCATCTTTTCCCCCTACGACCCCCCGTTGGGGGGGGAACCTACCATCTCCACGTGTCCCATCGTGTGGAATTAAGCCAAATCGCTGCGTCGATGACGCCACGAAGTTGAGCTTGCAGTTCCTCAACAGTGTCTTCAGCAAAGTTCTCAGATCCATCCTAAAAGAAGCTTTCATCGTCACTTTTCTCATGATACTGAAGCTGACAAGGTGCCACACCTACCCCTAAAGACCTTAAAAACCCGTGGCTTCCATCTCCACGTCCCATAATTAGCTTGCAAAAGTTCGTTTTTTGAAAGTTTGAAAATGATCACGAACAGCCCACCCAGGAAATTCGACTCATTGAAGCCCACAACCCTGGGCCAGATGAACTTAGTGAAGATTCCAACGCTTCCTAATGCTAAGGCACTTCCGGAGTTACCATGGCGATAGAGCACTGTTGGGGCTGGCCATCTTTACTACCATATCAACCTCGACGATTGAACCTAAAACGCTTCACTTTCCCTAACACCTTGCGGGGACTGTTACTCGTACAGTCATCTACTCCCCGCTGCCCGTCAAAAATAAAAGATTGTTCCACCTGGGGGTCTGCAGGACACGATTTGTTCTACACTTCACTGCTGCTCCCCTTGATCACTGTAAAGTGTCACCATACTCTTGCAGCCAAATGCCAGTGCAAAAAGGATATCCTTTCTAAAAAAACAAAGGGGAAGAAACAAAGAATCTCGGAACCCCTTCCTGTACGCTGCAATTGCCAGTTTCAATTCAACACCCAAAGATTTTACAACCCACTACACAGCCACCCTCACCATTATAAACTCCTCCAACAGTACGCACCAAGACCCCCTACTGTTACTATCCCCCATGCGAACTGGCTGTCCCGGTCATTTAATCGCCATAAGATTTTTTTGTCTAAAAAATATGCCTCTTTTATACCCCAGACTCACCTGGGAAGAAAAATACTAAAATTCACAGGACCTAAAACAACACTTCTGCATCAGCAGTCCAACACCCAGGGCACACTCCCAAAAAGGCCTTCTATTCTCGATTCGTCGATGCCCCCTGTCGTCGATTGGGTCTCGTGGGGGGTACTCCTTTCCCCTTTACCCCACTACTATTGGACCCAAACGAAGCCGTTCCCCCAGTTTCTACACACTCTCTAGCGGGCACCAAAATTGAACACCTTCAATGCTGCAACCCCAAAAAAACCTCTCCCCCTATCTCTCGACGTATTAAAACAGAAGACCAACATCGAGATCAATACCTGTCTGGAAAAAATTTAAATTTTTTATACGACTCCCGACCCAAAAAACCACCCTACTGTCGACCTTTGACGAGAAAAAAAACGAAGAAAATCAATTTTCAAATCGTAAAGGATCCCATGCTCCCCCACTACATCCGATACCTTACCCAAATTACAAGCCAAACCCCAGCTTTGACTAAGTTTTCAAGAATTATTTTTCTTAAAAAAGCCAACATAAAGGAATGCTCCTTCACTAAAAAAACGAAGTAAATCCGCTACTATTAACGCACCTGACCAATCAAGAAGCTTTCCCCCCTTGACCCTCCCGCTCCTGCCCCGCCAATCACATCAAGATGCGCAATTTTTCGTCCCGCAAGTTGCAGTCAGGCCCGCAGAGCTCCGTTTTTCTACACGTCTTTGTTATCGTTATTGTGGGTTAGCAGTTGGGGCTAGTCCTACTTTCTCTCTTCGCTCAAGACATTCCCCCACCGTCTATTCTTCGCACTGCCCCCCTTGCCCCTCGCCCCTCGTGGGTACTTACCCGTGAGTCCGTTGTCTGGTCTAGGGGGCAGTCCCCTGCCTTCCGCTTGGACAGACGCGCTGCTCCTGATTTGGGTTTCCTTGCCCTGACTGGTGCTTTCTCCTGACTGGTTGCCTTGCGATCCCCCTGCTGGAGAGGGTCTTTTCTTTTCATTGTAGTTGCTGAGTCTGATAAAAACTGCACTGAACTTCTGATTCAAGAGGACCTTGCCTTTCTGGCTGATCCTGGACATTCTTCATCTTGGTTTCAAGATTCTGTGCGTCGCTGGCTGCCTGCCCTAGGGCAGACCGTTGACCTCTGCTCTCTTGCAGCTCGTTGAAGTCTTCCCACTGCCAACTGGCTTCACTGTCTTCACAAGCTACACTTCCACACCTCTGCACTCTGTGTATGTGTAATCTACAGGCACACCGTTACCCTCATACCCATGTTCGGTTGTGACAGCATCTCGGAGAATAAGACAGCTTTTTTTTAACCAATATTTTTTGTGTGTGTGACACGGGTTTAGCTCTCTGTTGTGCCGTAATCTCCTCAGAGGCCAGTCAAGCCCTCTTCATTGAGGTGGGTAAAGATCCCCTCACAGTGAATCGGCTTGACTACATCGCTCTGGAGACACCAGCACCTTTCTCTCCTCTCTAAAATTTTCTTCTTTTTTTCTGGATCGGCTGGACCTGCTCCTGCGTCGGTAGGAGTATTCGTCTGGTCGGTGCCCGTGGCTGGATTCCTTGTGATTTACGCACGGGAAGCCTCTTCTTTGTATGTACATTCCACAACACAAACATGTCCCTTCAGGACTATACACTTGATGCCCCATAGAAGCCACTTACGATTTATGCAGCATCCCTACCTGTGCTGTTGTCGTCATGGCAGCTTTCCGACAATGGCCCTTATGCTAAAGTATTCTAAAGATGATAAGGATACTATTGACTATGCTTCCACCTTTTTCAACATTAACCAGGCTCGCATGATAAACATTTTCAAGACCAATACTGGTTGTAAAGTAAATCTTGATCCTGTGAACTATGACCTCTGCATTAGTAAGGATGTCCGAGACAAGCTCTCTCAGGCAGGTTTTACTATCGATTGGGCTCCTGATCATAAGGCCAGGAGCACAGGCGTGACAAAATTTGTAGACTCTACATTGATTAATGAATACAACCAAGACAAAGACGCTTTGATAACTGACTTCTTACAAAACCAGGTCACAGTTGAGGAACTTTTTCACCCTGAACGTACCAACATTCTTAAGATCAGATGTTCTACTCCAGATGAGGCTGATATGTTGTTCAAACATGGTGTTCGAGCCAACTACTTCCTTCTTCCACCTACTTCACTGTTTCTCCCTAACTATGTTCCTATTCATCAGTGCTACAAATGCCTTGAGTTTGGTCATCCAAAGAATACTTGTAACAAGCAACAGCTGTGTTCTCAGTGTTCTTCTCCAGGCCACACATGGCAGAAATGTACCAACCTTCCCAAATGCTTGCACTGCTCTCAGGCACATTCTGCTACTTCTTTCCAATGCCCTTCTCGTAAGGAACATGTTTCCTCCTTACGAAAAGACCAACCTCTAAACCTTCCAAACCCAGTCTTGACTCCATGCTCACAAGCACAGTCAACATCCTCATCCACTTACCAACCTAATACTTTCGTTCCTTCTGCTTCCACCTCTACAGCTTATCCTTCCTATGCTGCTGCTGCCCAAACAAACCTTCCCACGGCTCCTTCTCCCACCAAACAATCCAACATCCTTGAGACCATTGTACTCACTGCTGTCTACTGTCACAAAGCATTCAAAAATGCTAATTATCCCACGATGCTAAATGATCTTCTAGAAGTCAACAATTTTGACCCCATCATTTTCCCTCCTGATTTCTTTCTTCCCAAGGATGAAACTTTTCCTAACACCTCTCTCTCCACTCCAGAAACTCCTCTCCATGCTTCTACTTAGGTAGATCCTCCTCTTCCCTCCCACATGCCGCAATCCTTTCCTCCCACTTCTTCTACTAGCTCAGGCTCCAGCACTGGACCATCTCAACATTGTGCTGCCTCTACTCATCCTTCTCCTACTCCCTTTTATAAGTCTCGCTCTCCTACTATGAAACCAAATTATATTGATTCTCCCAACTTCAACACTTTTTTGGATACAGTTAACCACTTAATAAACCAACCCTCGACCTCCTCCTCCTCTTCTCTTCCTAACTCTTCCTCTCACCTCCTCCTCCCGCCCCCTCTCATCCTCCCCTCCCCGTCCTGAATCCAGAAACCGTAGAAGAGACACACAACCGATCAAGACCAGATTAGCTGATGGTACAATCATGATGGGCTATCCAGATAAACATAAGAAAGACTTACATCCCCCATCATCAAGAAACCCCAACCATGGCCCTTAAGATTATTCAATTTAACATAAGAGTTTATAACGCAAACAAACACATTCTTGCTGACCTCGTTGAATCTGAACAACCAGACGTGTTGTTATTAAACAGCACGTGTGTGCGTGATGATCAACGTGTCAGACACTTAGGATACACAGCCCGTCAATCACCTGCCGATAACTGGAATGGCGTAGCTATTCTTGTTAAAGGCACAATCAAACATGAATTGTTATCCCTTCCATTTACATATTCTCACAGCATGGCTGTGAAAATTTACACGACACACGACAGACATAGATACTCAAATTCAACGCATTCAACAGTCCATTACCCAAGCCGCAGCAGAGGCTGTACCTATGACACACTACAAAGTATGTTACTCTTTTCGCCCTTCAGATTGAACAAAACGATTGCTCACTTGTTATAGACACCGTTTCCTAGCTAACCAAAACAGATTAAACATTATCCTCTGGGGTTTAACTATCTTACGTGTACATATTATTCATAGCCTAGAAGATGACCACGCAAGACACTGGCAATTTATCATAAACACAGCGGATGCTCAGCGTATAAGAGATCCCAAAGCATTCTGGTCATTCATTTGGAGACTCACAGGCACCCCTTCATCCACAAGTTTCAACCATATCACCCACAATAACAGACAGATCTCTGACCCTGCTGAGGTTGTCCACATTTTCAAAGACATAAGAACATAAGAACATATAAGAACATATGGGAACACATCTTCCACCCAAATCCTCCAGACCCAGTTGCCTTAGCACACACTTTAGACATTGAGCGATGGGCATCCAATCATGAAGATTTAACAAATCCTGATCCTATCATAACTCTAAACACACTTTCCTCCACGCATCCTCTTAACTCTCCTTTTCTGTAGCCGATGTTCATTCTCTATTAGCACACCTTCTCAAAAAAGCCCCAGGTGCTTCTGGTCTCTCACACTCTGTCCTTCGTCATCTTCCACTCTCTGTTGTTTCTGCTATTACTGACTTCTTTAATGCTTCCCTTGCATCTAGATATTTCCCTCCATTCTTCAAATCTGCTACTGCATGCCTCATACCTAAACCTGGTAAAGACTTGATTGACCCCAAGAATTATAGTCCAATTAGCCTCCTTGAAATCTTGGTAAGACCTTTGAACGACTTGTAAATATGCGACTAAAGACTCACCTCGAGACTAATAACTTACCGAAAGACAATTCGGATTCCGTTAGCAACGCTCTACCCAAGACGTTTTGACTATCCTGAATTATATACGTATCAACAAGGCCCAGAACTGTACCACCTCCCTAGTCGCCAAAGATGTAGAAAAAGCTTTTGACACTGTTTCGCATGATGGATTAAAATATAAGATTTGCACCTCCTTTGATTTAACTTTAAATATGACGAAATTATTATGTATTTTTTTAGATGGCCGCACGATGCGCATACGATTCAGAGATAACTATTTTGACTATTTCACTTTGCAAGCGGGTGTTCCCCAAGGCTCTGTCCTATCTCCTACCCTATACATACTCTACACTAATGATTTACCTGAACCTCTATACCCTAACACACTTACACTCTCCTATGCCGACGACATCACTCAACTTACAGCACATGAAAACATTCGTTTCCTTGCACGCAGAACACAAAGAGAGGTCGACTGGATTACCGCCTGGGAGTTATTATGGTGCATTAAAACCAACCCAAATAAGTCAAAGATCACATTCTTTCATGGAAGGCGCGATGTCCCGACTCTTGTCGAACTCAAAACAAGCACCTCCCGTACCCCTATCCCACGCTCCCCCTCCACAGTTGTCCTTGGTGTTACCCTCGACAGCACACTGACTCTAAAACCTCACATTACTGCTAAGAATGCAATGGCTGGGATCGCGCTCTCAAGGCTATATAAGCTGCAAGGAGCTAATCCCAACATCTATACAAAGCTCTTATTCGACCTCTACTCTCTTATTCTTCACTTGCTCTGACGATTACTGCCAAGACAAACGCACTAAAACTCCAACGCATCCAGAACCGTGCAATACGTTGGCTGTTGGGAGTGAGGTGGGACGAGTTCGCCACCAGCGAATCTGTCCACCTCACGACTAACACACCAGCTTTGAACGTATACTGGAAAACACTCGGTGACAAACAACTTGACAGACTTGAAGCATACCATGACTACTGGACTACCTATTTAGGTGAGACAGTCAGGCATCCTTATAATGACGTAAATCTCTTTCAAACGTTGTACGACCCTGCTCCTCCACCTCGATACATATAAACTACTTGACTTATTTGCCCAATTGTTCCAACAATTCTATAATTGCCATTGTCGTAGGATGTTGTCTCTGTGCGTTTCCTGCTGAATTGTTTGCGATGACTGTTTGCGTCACCTTTTTACAGTAAACCAGAGCCTGTTGCCCGTCCAGTCGTTGCGAATGATGTGCTCCCAGGAGTGACACTACTGCATTTTATGTTTCCCTTGATTAGCAGTTGGGTCTAGTCCTGACACTTTTCCTCCTTCTTAAGATATTTCCTCTCCCCAACCTATTTTTCTTCCTACTGTCCCCACTTGCCCCTCGCCCCCCAGCGGGTCCTTACCTGTGAGTCCTCTGTTCTGTTCTGTTCTTGGTCTGGGGCAGAGTGTATGGTCATGTTGTCAGTGGCTTTTCCGAAGTCCAGTGATGTTAGGATTATGTCAGAAATATTGTCGACAATTAGTCCCATTAACGGCTCACAGAGACATTGAGATTTCAGTGTTGTACTCATTTCTTTGCTATCGTCACTGTAGGTCTCATTTTGTTTAAACAATGACCTGATACTGGGTATGGTTTTTGTCTTGGATTTATGGAATAATAAAAGAAATATTATGGCTTTCTTTCATTTCAGTAATTGCTTTTAGCTCTTTCTGTCTCTCCTGGATCCTGTACGATGCCTTCCGCATTTCAGATAGTCTAGCGTCCTCAAGAAGCTCTGTGATTCTTCGTCTTTGCTTATTGAGGGAGCATCTCTTTCTACTTTACATCTCTTCTTCTATCCTTAGATGAATTTGCCTTGTAGGTAATTCAAGTGAAAAAAAATTATCCTTTCTACACACTGGTTCGGATTCTTGATATTTAGGATATCTTCCCAGCAAGTTTCGTTAAGAACATGATTTATTTGAGTCCAGCTGATGTTCTTAATGTTAAAATTGAATTTGGTTAAGGTACCCTCATAACTATTTGCATTATTCTGGTCAGGACTCCTATGCATGCAAGTCAGAGCTTGAATTATGTTGTGATCTGAATTAACTGTCTTTGATATTGTTATATTTCTTACCAGATCTTCATTATGATAACAAGGTCACGTGTATATTCCAGGCTTATTGGCTACACTTTTGCTGGATTAAGGAGAATTTATTTCAGAGATTCAACAGCTCAATTGTGTGAGAAATTTCATCTGAGCTGCCTTATGGTAATATTTCAGCTATAACATACTTTACTGTTTTCTTCCATTTTTAATGTCTCAAACTGCAGTCAACAACAAGATATCTGGGTTGTGTCTCCAGTCTAGCAGGTTCACAGGTAATGTAATATTTGTGTCATTTCTTGACATTTTAAGTTTCCCAAGGTTTGTGTTGTCTGTACCTCGTGAACCTTTTCGGTTGGTGTACAGGGCAGTTTGTGTTGAAGCTTTGTTTTTCTATACTGATGACTAACGCATTTCGGGGTGAAAAGGTTTACAGGAAGTAGAACGACATACTTCATGGCCAGGAGGCCCATGAATTTTTTGAGATGGTCAAAATTGCACGAGCCATTCGTTTTCCCAGATACTCCATGCCTACAGATAGGCTAAGCATAAAGTCAGCGAATCCTACTTTCTGTTGGCTGGAGTATGTATATGCTGTATATGCTGTTGGTTTATAATGAAAACTTCTTGTACTTAACGGATTGGGCCGCAAATCCCTGAATATCTTATTGGTGGAGAAAACACAGTTTTTTCTTAACTTACTTAGAATGATTGCTGAAATAATTGACACAAGTTGATGTGTTTGAAAGCTTTCTGTAAACAGTGAGCTGGTTCTTATTTTCTTGTTAGAGGAGAGTGGTGGTGTTGCTGGGTGGGCTTGGTGAGTGGGGTGGTGGTGTTGCTGGGTGGGCTTGGTGAGTGGGGTGGTGGTGTTGCTGGGTGGGCTTGGTGAGTGGGGTGGTGGTGTTGCTGGGTGGGCTTGGTGAGTGGGGTGGTGGTGTTGCTGGGTGGGCTTGGTGAGTGGAGTGGTGGTGTTGTTGGGTGGGCTTGGTGAGTGGGGTGGTGGTGTTGCTGGGTGGGCTTGGATGGTGGGGTGGTGGTGTTGCTGGGTGGGCTTGGTGAGTGGGGTGGTGGTGTTGCTGGGTGGGCTTGGTGAGATGGGGGGTGGTGGTGTTGCTGGGTGGGCTTGGTGAGTGGGGTGGTGGTGTTGCTGGGTGGGTCTTGGTGAGTGGAGTCGTGGTGTTGTTGGGTGGGCTTGGTGAGTGGGGTGGTGGTGTTGCTGGGTGGGCTTGGTGAGTGGGGGTTGGTGTTTCTGGGTGGGCTTGGTGAGTGGGGGTGGTGGTGTTGCTGGGTGGCTTGGGTGAGTGGGGTGGTGGTGTTGCTGGGTGGACTTGGTGAGTGGGGTGGTGGGTGTTGCTGGGTGGGCTTGGTGAGTGGGGTTGGTGGTGTGTTTCTGGGTTGGACTTGGTGAGTGGGGTGGTGGTGTTGCTGGGGGCTTGGTGAGTGGGGTGGTGGTGTTGCTGGATGGACTTGGTGAGTGGGGTGGTGGTGTTGCTGGGTGGGCTTGGTGAGTGGAGTGGTGGTGTTGCTGGGTGGGCTTGGTGAGTGGAGTGGTGGTGTTGCTGGGTGGGCTTGGTGAGTGGGGTGGGTGGTGTTGCTGGGTGGGCTTGGTGGTGGGGTGGTGGTGTTGCTGGGTGGGCTTGGTGAGTGGGGTGGTGGTGTTGCTGGGTGGCTTGGTGAGTGGGGTGGTGGTGTTGCTGGGTGGACTTGGTGAGTGGGGTGGTGGTGTTGCTGGGTGGGCTTGGTGAGTGGAGTGGTGGTGTTGCTGGGTGGACTTGGTGAGTGGGGTGGTGGTGTTGCTGGGTGGGCTTGGTGAGTGGGGTGGTGGTGTTGCTGGGTGGGCTTGGTGAGTGGGTGGTGGTGTTGCTGGTGGACTTGGTGAGTGGGGTGGTGGTGTGCTGGGTGGGCTGGTGAGTGGGGTGGTGGTGTTGCTGGGTGGCTTGGTGAGTGGGGGTGGTGGTGTTGCTGGGTGGGCTTGGTGAGTGGGGTGGTGGTGTTGCTGGTGGGCTTGGTGAGTGGGGTGGTGGTGTTGCTGGGTGGACTTGGTGAGTGGGGTGGTGGTGTTGCTGGGTGGGCTTGGTGAGTGGGTAGTGGTGTTGCTGGGTGGCTTGGTGAGTGGGGTAGTGGTGTGCTGGGTGAGCTTGGTGAGTGGGGTAGTGGTGTTGCTGGGTGGGCTTGGTGAGTGGGGTAGTGGTGTTGCTGGGTGGGCTTGGTGAGTGGGGTAGTGGTGTTGCTGGGTGGGCTTGGTGAGTGGGGTAGTGGGTTGCGGGTGAGCTTGGTGAGTGGGGAGTGGTGTAGTGCGTGGGCTTGGTGAGTGGGTAGTGGTAGTTGCGTGGGCTTGGTGAGTGGGGTAGTGGTGTTTGCTGGGTGAGCTTGGTGAGTGGGGTAGTGGTGTAGTTGCGTGGGCTTGGTGAGTGGGTAGTGGTGTAGTTGCGTGGGCTTGGTGAGTGGGTAGTGGTGTAGTTGCGTGGCTGGTGAGTGGGAGGTGACACTGCAGTAAAGCTTGAACATTTCAGCCTCTTAATATATAGGTACATGACGGGAGGCAACACAACCTGGTGGTCCACAGTCACTACTAATGATAACAACTTTACTTAAGATGAATGGTGAAGGAATGTAACAGAGAGCGAAGGAGAGAGTGGATGAGATGTTATCAACATTTTTTTTTTTTTTGAAAAAAGACAGTTTGAGCGACATTATAAGTTAAAGAAGCCTAGGGAACGAATGGATTTGAAAATTAAAAATAGGAGAAGGAGAGCTAATAAATGAGAATTCGAGGTATCGGGAAGATGGAAGGAAAATTTTGAGGAATTCTTAATATGGATGAAGTTAGGGAAGCTGTGATTTCGTGTATAGGGCAAGGAGGAATAACATCTTGTAGGAATCAGAGGCCATTTGTGAGTGTGAAGGAAGTTCGTGAGGCAGTGGGTAGAATGAAAGGCGTAAAGCAGTGGTATTGATGGGTTAAGGTCGAAATGTTAAAATCAGGTGTGGATATAGTTTTGAGTGGTTGGTGCTTTTATTTAATAAATGTATGGAAGAGGTAAGGTACATAGGATTAGCAGAGAGCGTGCATAGTTCCTTTGTATAAAGGTTAAGGGGACCCAAAAGAATTTCAAAATTATAGGGGAATAAGTCTGTTGAGTATACGTGGTAAGTGAAATATTGAAAGAATTAAGAGTAAACGGAGAGGAAGATAGCAGATGAACAATGAGGCTTTAAGAAGGATAAGGGGTGTGTAGACCAAGTGTTTACAGTGAACATGTAAGTGAACAGAATTTAGATGAAGGTAAAGAGGTTTTATGTGGTATTTATGGATTTAGAAAAGGCGTATGACAGGGTGTAAGAGAAGTGATGCTCGGGAGTTGGCAAAAATATGTGGGGTTAAAAGATAAAGAATCGAGGAATCTAACACAAAGTGGGAGTTGTCACAATTGCCTTTGCTGATGGCACTGTACTTAAGGAGATTCTGAAAAGAAGTTACAGGTTGTGAATGAGTTTGGTAGAGTAGTGAAAGAAGGAAATATAGGAACGAGGTAAGATGATGGGGGTAACAAAAAATTTAGGTAAAGAAAGACTGGATGTCAGATTAGAGGGAAAGAGTATGGAGGAGGTGGATGTATTCAGTATTTGGGAGTGACGTGTCAGCAGATGGGTCTATGAAAGATGAGTGAATCATGTAATTGACGAGGGGGAAAAAAGGCGAGAGGTGCCCTTAGGAGTCTGTGGAAACAAATAATATTACCCTTGGAAGCAAAGAGGGGAATGTATGAGAGTATAGTTATACCAACGCTTATATATAAGTGTGAAGCATGGGTGGTGAATGTAGCATCAAGAAGAGGCTGAGGCAATGGGGATTCATGTCTGAAGGCAATGTGTGGTGTGAATATAACGCAGAGAATCCGTAGTTTGGAAATTAGGAGGAGGTACATAATTACCAAAACTTTTATCCAGAGGAGCTGAGGAGGGGTTGTTAAAATGGTTCGGGCATGTAGAAAGGAAGGAACGAAACAGAATGACTTCAAGAGTGCATAAATCTGTTGTGGAGGGAAGACGTGGTAGGAATCGGCCTATGAAAGGTGGAGTGAGGAAATAAAGGAGGTTTGTGTGCGAGGAGTTTGAACTTCCATCAAGCATGCATGAAGGTGTTAGATAGGAGTGAAGGAGATAATGGTTTTTTTAGGACTTGACGAGCTGTTGGAGCGTGAGCAAGGTAAATTTATGAAGGTATTAAGGGAAATCGGCAGGCTGCACTTGAGTCCTGGAGATGGGAGGTACAGTGCCTGGACTCTGAAGGAGGGGTGTGAATGATGCAGATTTAAAACTCTAGTGTAAGCACACCTCTGGCAAAACAGTGATGGAGTGAATGATGATGAAAGTTTTTCTTTCTTCAAACCACCCTGCCTTGGTGGGAAACTGCTGGTGTGTTAATAAATAAAAAAATTACCTAATGACAGAATTTAAAAATGTATCTGAGGAAAGTTAATAAGTTCGTAAGTGCTACAATTAAATTGTACTAATCTGCGGATCGATTCACTGGGATAGAGATCTCAATGTTTTACTGAGAGCTTGAACATTTCTAAGAAACTAAGCTGGGATCAGTGACCTTCCAAAAAGTGTGGTGATAAACATGCCAGGTGGCAACAGCAAGTGGGCGCCCGTCGACATACTAAAACTACATGGGTTATTGAGGTTGAAGCCTAACGACTATACAAGGATAATTCACATCAATCCCTCAAGTAGGAATTAAAGTAAACTCCCAGTATATACATGAGAGACAACTTTTCAAATAAAACTGTACACCTCTGATTGTAGCTTTTCATTTAGAGGTGATTTTTTACTTCCAGTGACAAGTTTCCGTGTCGCTGAATTCAGTTATTGACTAAAAGGCTCTATAATTAGATTTTTTCTCTCATGAGAATAGAATGCAAAAATTCGCCAAAACGAAAGTTTTTAAATTTTACAGCAGCACTAAATCAAAATATCAACGAGTTTTAGTTTTACATATTAATTTTCTTTTCTTTTCAGGTTCTTTATGATCTTCATAGAATTTTTTTTATATTATTAGTATAAAAGGGCAGGTATGGTATAATCAATACAGTCATTAGATATCACTGACGGGGTAACTTTAAAAGATCGCCTGAATTGTTTTCTTCCATCAGCTTCAAAATTTTCCACTCATGTTCAGGATAACGGAGACCAAATGTAGGAATAATTGTAATGTTCATGTGTCCTATGCCCAAAGTTGTTGAATTAATTGTCAGCATCTGGGAATGGCTCAAATAGCTTCTTAAACCCTCAGTGGCGGAACTTCAAGAACTCGGAAAACCTACCAAAACCTTCGATGACAGGAAAGAGTGAAATTTAACCCAGGCGGTGTTTATATTCGGCTCATTCACTACTTAATCACGGACATCTTTGTAGCCAGAAACCTTGATGCTATGGACGAGAATTATGACAGTTATGGCAATTATCAGTCATTGACTCAAATAAGCTTCACTAACCCACTGAGGATGATTACTTACCCCAATGACGGCCGAAGGCTACTCTTCCGCTTAGTAAGTCACAAATTAACCTCCCACTATCCCCTTTGAGTGGGGGATGGGCGGCCCTCATTATTGCATTACTTTCTTATGCCCCATTAAACCAGCAACAAGAGTCAGCATGGTGACCAGGTTAAACCAGCAACAAGAGTCAGCATGGTGACCAGGTTAAACCAGCAACAAGAGTCAGCATGGTGACCAGGTTAAACCAGCAACAAGAGTCAGCATGGTGACCAGGTTAATTAAATCAGCAACAAGAGTCAGCATGGTGACCAGGTTAAACCAGCAACAAGAGTCAGCATGGTGACCAGGTTAAATCAGCAACAAGAGTCAGCATGGTGACCAGGTTAAACCAGCAACAAGAGTCAGCATGGTGACCAGGTTTAAACCAGCAACAAGAGTCAGCATGGTGACCAGGTTAAACCAGCAACAAGAGTCAGCATGGTGACCAGGTTAAACCAGCAACAAGAGTCAGCATGGTGACCAGGTTAAACCAGCAACAAGAGTCAGCATGGTGACCAGGTTAAACCAGCAACAAGAGTCAGCATGGTGACCAGGTTAAACCAGCAACAAGAGTCAGCATGGTGACCAGGTTAAACCAGCAACAAGAGTCAGCATGGTGACCAGGTTAACCAGCAACAAGAGTCAGCATGGTGACCAGGTTAAACCAGCAACAAGAGTCAGCATGGTGACCAGGTTAAACCAGCAACAAGAGTCAGCATGGTGACCAGGTTAAACCAGCAACAAGAGTCAGCATGGTGACCAGGTTAAACCAGCAACAAGAGTCAGCATGGTGACCAGGTTAAACCAGCAACAAGAGTCAGCATGGTGACCAGGTTAAACCAGCAACAAGAGTCAGCATGGTGACCAGGTTAAACCAGCAACAAGAGTCAGCATGGTGACCAGGTTAATTAAATCAGCAACAAGAGTCAGCATGGTGACCAGGTTAAACCAGCAACAAGAGTCAGCATGGTGACCAGGTTAAACCAGCAACAAGAGTCAGCATGGTGACCAGGTTAGATTATCGACCGTCAAGGTAAGTCAGATCACCAGGTCAAGTCTCCTCGGGCCAGCTCTAGCTTGTATAGCTGTTTCTATTAATTTTTATTATTATTAAAAACAAAATATGTTCTGAATCGACAGCATAGTAATTCAAATTATTATAATAAATATTCTGAGATACAATTTCAACTCACTAATCATTAACTCATTTAATCATCATCAAGACTGCATCAAGATCCTTCTTACAGTTCAAAACTAAACTCTTGACTTAAGTTCCGGAAGAAGCATTACAAAAATAACTGCAGTAATATTTCTTTATCAACAGAGCACCTGAGGAGTGACATGACCTCCAGAAGAAAGTTGTGAGTGACATGACCTCCAGAAGAAAGTTGTGAGTGACATGACCTCCAGAAGAAAGTTGTGAGTGACATGACCTCCAGAAGAAAGTTGTGAGTGACATGACTTCCAGAAGAAAGTTGTGAGTGACATGACCTGCAGAAGAAAGTTGTGAGTGACATGACCTCCAGAAGAAAGATGAGTGACATGAGCTCCAGAAGAGAGTTGTGAGCATTAGTGGGGATTAAGGAGAATTTTAATAAATATATAGTTGTGGGTAGAAATATTCAGCAGTGGAATACCAGAGTGATAGTAACAGTGGGATACCAGAGTGATAGTAACAGTGGGATACCAGAGTGATAGTAACAGTGAGATACCAGAGGGATAGTAACAGTGGGATACCAGAGGGATAGTAACAGTGGGATACCAGAGGGATAATAACAGTGACACAGAGGTACGTACTAACTCTACTGGAAACTTAATGAACTAGGAAGGTTCACATGTACCATATAGTACGCATACACCATCGTGCATGCTTGCGTTCGCACACACACACACACACATACACACTGGACCAGGAACTGAGTCTTGACCCCTGCAACCACAAATAGGTGAGTACACTCATTTATGTCGCTCACATTAATACTATACAAGCAAACACACAGTTATCTCCCTCATTCTGACACGAGTATAAACACTAATACACATGGACGCACATTTCACCTCAAACACCGTAAACAGACAAATAAATACACACACAAATGTGCACATTCTTATGAGATTATCTGCAGTCTTCAACACTGTTGTTAAAATTAATTAATATAGTTAATGTATGGGAATTAAATATATTCTTGTGTATATATATAAAGACTGGGTAAGATAATAAATGTTAGTTAACATAGGACTGAAGATATTATTAGAGAAAGATGAGAATATGTGAAGAAGTGACAGATATGAGACACATGAGGATAATGCAAAGATATTTTATGAATAATCTTGTGAATGATGAAGTATAACTAGAAATAATTATTTAATAATCGAATAATTCTCTCTCAAATGTCACTTCTCTCCTCTCTACTGTAAAGTAAAAATAAAGCCTCCATAAACACCAAACAAAAAAAAACCTTTTTCATGAAAATAATAACTATCAACTGGGATGTCTTGGATTCTTGACAAAAGAATCAGTGATGGTTCCTGTAGTCTGGTAAGTACAAATATTTCTTAATGTTTCCGATACTACTTATACTGTGATGTATTCTGAAGTGTGGATGTTATAGTACATTATTTTGTGTTGTGATGTTCGTATGTTAGAATTATGTTATACCTGGAATATGAGAAAAATCGTAAATGTTTCAGTAACCAGTCCTGATAAAACGAACGTAGTCTTCTAATATATGCTTTTAAGCCTTATCTTTCATATATCAAGATTCACGAGAGTGTCTTCATTGTTTTATCTACAAGTGTTTAAAATTACTTCCTTCGTCGTATATTCATATTTTTCAAAATGAATATCTAGAGAATGCTGAAAACAGCTGATTAAATCACTCACTCACTTTTTCCTAATCTTCTTTTGATTCACTTTCTCATTAATGACAGAAAATTTTTCACACCACACACACATCATCACTTCTCTCACCTCCTCTATACTAACAGAGAACATTCATCACACACATCATCACTTCTCTCACCTCCTCTATACTAACAGAGAACATTCATCACACACATCATCACTTCTCTCACCTCCTCTATATTGAGAGAGAACATTCATCACCACACACATCATCACTTCTCTCACCTCCTCTATATTGACAGAGAACATTCATCACCACACACATCATCACTTCTCTCACCTCCTTTATACTGACAGAGAACATTCGTCACCACACACATCATCACTTCTCTCACCTCCTCTATACTAACAGAGAACATTCATCACACACATCATCACTTCTCTCACCTCCTCTATATTGACAGAGAACATTCATCACCACACACATCATCACTTCTCTCACCTCCTCTATATTGACAGAGAACATTCATCACCACACACATCATCACTTCTCTCACCTCCTCTATATTTACAGAGAACATTCATCACCACACACATCATCACTTCTCTCACCTCCTCTATACTGACAGAGAACATTCGTCACCACACACATCACTTCTCTCACCTCCTCTATAACTGACAGAGAACATTCATCACCACACACACATCATCACTTCTCTCACCTCCTCTATACTGACAGTGAGAACATTCTTCACCACACACACATCATCACTTCTCTCACCTCCTCTATACTGACAGTGAGAACATTCTTCACCACACACACATCATCACTTCTCTCACCTCCTCTATATTGACAGTGAGAACATTCACCACACACATCATCACTTCTCTCACCTCCTCTATATTGACACAGAACATTCACCACACACATCATCACTTCTCTCACCTCCTCTATACTGACAGAGAACATTCATCACCACACACATCATCACTTCTCTCACCTCCTTTATATTGACAGAGAACATTCATCACCACACACATCATCACTTCTCTCACCTCCTCTATATTAACAGAGAACATTCATCACACACATCATCACTTCTCTCACCTCCTCTATACTGACAGAGAACATTCATCACCACACACATCATCACTTCTCTCACCTCCTATATATTGACAGAGAACATTCACCACACACATCATCACTTCTCTCACCTCCTCTATACTGACAGAGAACATTCGTCACCACACACATCATCACTTCTCTCACCTCCTCTATACTGACAGAGAACATTCATCACCACACACATCATCACTTCTCTCACCTCCTCTATATTGACAGAGAACATTCATCACCACACACATCATCACTTCTCTCACCTCCTCTATACTGACAGAGAACATTCATCACCACACACATCATCACTTCTCTCACCTCCTTTATATTGACAGAGAACATTCATCACCACACACATCATCACTTCTCTCACCTCCTCTATATTAACAGAGAACATTCATCACACACATCATCACTTCTCTCACCTCCTCTATACTGACAGAGAACATTCATCACCACACACATCATCACTTCTCTCACCTCCTCTATACTGACAGAGAACATTCGTCACCACACACATCATCACTTCTCTCACCTCCTCTATTCTGACAGAGAACATTCATCACCACACACATCATCATTTCTCTCACCTCCTCTATAATAACAGAGAACATTCATCACACACATCATCACTTCTCTCACCTCCTCTATACTGACAGAGAACATTCATCACCACACACATCATCACTTCTCTCACCTCCTCTATACTGACAGAGAACATTCATCACCACACACATCATCACTTCTCTCACCTCCTCTATTCTGACAGAGAACATTCATCACCACACACATCATCATTTCTCTCACCTCCTCTATAATAACAGAGAACATTCATCACACACATCATCACTTCTCTCACCTCCTCTATTCTGACAGAGAACATTCATCACCACACACATCATCATTTCTCTCACCTCCTCTATACTAACAGAGAACATTCACCACACACATCATCACTTCTCTCACCTCCTCTATACTGACAGAGAACATTCATCACCACACACATCATCACTTCTCTCACCTCCTCTATACTAACAGAGAACATTCATCACCACACACATCATCATTTCTCTCACCTCCTCTATACTAACAGAGAACATTCACCACACACATCATCACTTCTCTCACCTCCTCTATACTGACAGAGAACATTCACCACACACATCATCACTTCTCTCACCTCCTCTATACTGACAGAGAACATTCATCACCACACACATCATCATTTCTCTCACCTCCTCTATACTGACAGAAGTAGTGTAGATTTCTTCTCAGCCATCCCTTGTACAGAGCGGTCCATCCGCTCAGCGGTCTCTTCTACAGAGTGTAGAACCGTCCCTCCTCTCAGGCATCCCTTCTACAGAGCGGTCCCCTTTTCACACCTATGTGCTAATGACCCTTTTCACACCTATGTGCTAATGACCTTGACCCCACCCACGACCCCCGCCCACGACCCCCCGCCCACGACCCCCCACCCGCGCCCCCCGCCCACGACCCCCCACCTGCTCCCGCGCCCCCCGCGCCCCCACCCGCCCGTCGCGCCGACCCACCGGCCCCGCCGCGCCCTCGCGCCCCGCCCGCGCCCCGCCCGCGCCCCGCCCGCGCCCCGCCCGCGCCTTCTGCTGCACCTTCTGCAGCGTCGTCCGGATCGCTCCCGCGCCCCGAATTTTTTCCGATTTTTTTCGAAATTTTTTTCGAATTTCATTTGCTCTCCTCGAATCAAGTTTTCTCGATAATACAAAGACTCTACTTCCTTGGATCAAGTTTTCTCGATAATACAAAGACTCCATCTCCTCGGATCAAGTTTTTTGGATTCCCCCCTATAGAGTTTCGAAATTCTTATGATCTCCTTGAATCAAGGTTTTCTCCTCCATCTCCTTGGATCGAGTATTTTTGGATTCCCCCCTATTGGGTTTCGAAATTCTTATGATCTCCTTGGATCAAATTTTTGGGTTCCCCCCTCTGGGGGTAAGCATTCAAATGAACTCCCACTTGCATCCCAATTTTTTTTTCTCGATAATACAAAGACTCCAATTCCTCGGATCAAAATTTTTTTCTCGATAATACCAAGACTCCATCTCCTTGGATCGAGTTTTTTGGATTCCCCCCTCTCAGGGTAAGCATTCAAATGAACTCCTCCTATGAGGCATGGTACTTTCTCTTACTACAGGTCTAAACAAGTGTGACGTCAGTATTCCTCTCATTAATGTTAAATGAACTAAAAAGTGTGTTTACTAGGCGGTCAGTGACGTCACACACACACATACAGGCTGAATCTTGTCGACTTCCCCCTATGTCAATGACGTCACGTGATGACCCCACACACAGGCTGAATCTTGTCGACTTCCCCCCCTACACATTTCATATACAACATAGGGAAAACATTTTTTCACTCTTAACCCAGGATAATCCAAATAATTTCACATTTCAGGATAAACACTAATACACAGTATTTTCATTATTTATTTATTATACAACCATTACATTTTTTTCTGGTATTACAAAAAAAAAGATACAAATTCATTGAAAAAGCTACAATTCATCGACTAAAATCAACGTAGACTAATTTTTCTTCTCTCGAAGAATTTCTGTGCATTTTGTTCAGAATCATCATCTTCTTCCTCATCTGTTATACAATAAACTTCTGGGGAGGATGATGGTGGGGAAGCTGGCGGATAATTTATGGGGGAATCCTCATCCATACATGAACTAGGTTGGGAATTTGTCATGAAATATTCCATCTCACTCCATACACATTTATCACAATAACAACTACTGGCACATTCTCCTCTCACATTAATCTCTTCTTTCATATTATTAGTGCTACGCGTAGCGGCACCCACATGAGACTGGGGTGAAGGTGCGATCTCGGCGTGGGTAGGAGTTACAATATCCTGGATAAAAGCATTAACATCAACCCCATGAGTAGGAGGCACATTCTCAACATCCACATGAGGTCGGGGAGAAGACGCGTTGGTAGGAGGGGCAGCAGCAGCATCTCCATAT
Organism: Cherax quadricarinatus; assembly: GCF_026875155.1. Taxonomy (NCBI): domain Eukaryota; kingdom Metazoa; phylum Arthropoda; class Malacostraca; order Decapoda; family Parastacidae; genus Cherax; species Cherax quadricarinatus. The sequence goes on from NC_069440.1 coordinate 38,404,237, forward strand.
GGATGGGTAGGAGGCTGGGTGGATCTCGCTCCTAACAAACCCATCAACTTGCAAATCATTTGCTCCTGTCGGATTTGATTTGCGCGAATAAGTTCCGACATCCGCATTATATTCACATCTGGCAAAGAAAAAAAAATTTCTCGATTAGAAGAATAAGACGTATCTTTAATTGCATTAATATATTATAGTACTTCAAGGTCTTAAATATATTATATTACTTCAAGGTCTTAAGTACAGTATATTACTGTACTTAACCTGGACTATTCACACAGACAGTCTCCATTATATAATTATTATACTATCACCTCAACTAAAATCAGTCCTTTCATTTAAAAAATAATAATATCGAAAATATCCTCATATATTTTTTGTGGTCTTCTTCAGTGGATGTAGTTCTTGCTTGGTTACTACAAGTGATAGCGGCCCAGAAGGATTGATTCAGTGAAAGAGAGCATCGAGGTCGAAATCATAATCTTGGATTTCCTGTACAAATTTTGGCCTTTGTGTCAAAGTTGAAAAGGTGGACTTGTTTCTTCTACAGGATTTTGGGGGTTTGTTCAGGGAAGAAGCTCCTCAATGAGGTCTCCAGTTCTTGCTGTTCTTTTGGTGGTTTTTCAGGGAAGAGGAGCTCCTCAATGAAGGTGTCCTGTTCTTGCTGTTCTTTTGGTGGTTTGTCAGGGAAGAGAAGCCCCTGAATGAAGGTCTCATGTTCTTCTGTTCTTCTGACTCAGCTGCTGCCCCCAGTAGAACTATAAAGTTGTTTATGTAATTACTTATAAGAGAATCATTGTCAGTAGTGGTTTCCTGACTTGAGACCTTGTTAGATTCCCCATCATTCTGTACTTCTGGATCAGTTGTGGGAGGTGGCAGTTCCTTGTCACTGCTTGAATCTTCCTCACCTTCCTTCTCCATTCTTTTTTCTTCTCTTTTAGTTTTTTCCTGTTCCTTCTTCTTTTTGCTGTCTACTAGTTTTTGTTTTTTTCGGGAAATTTCATCCAATCAACGCGGGGGCGTTGACCCCCGAAACTCTCTCCAGGTAAACATTAGAGGCTTTTTTCTCTTAACACTACGTTCATAAATAGTTTACCAGAAGTATCAATCCATCTTATTCCCTTTATAGGCATACTCAAAGTTATACCTGGCACTCATTCTCTTGATGCCTATGCCAGAAGTGCTTAAGTGTTTTCCAAAGTCCATAGGAATTAGCAAAACGTAGTCCTGCCTCAACTGCGTATTTTGCATACAGTTGAGTTAATCCATCTGGAAAACAAAATCTTCAGGATCTGTGGAAAAAAAGAATATTTTCCTTCAAGAAGCTTTCAAAGCATTCTTTGCCTGAGTAGTTTCTTTCATATCCCAAAGGACCACCAGCATGTTCTCCTCGTATTTCTTCATATTGAGGTCTTCCAGCTGGCGACTCTTGTGTTTCAAGATGTTCTTCTGAACTTTCACTTTGTCTTCAACTAAAGCTTTTATCTTTGGAGGACGGTTTCTTCCCTCGAAGAGCAGAAGATATTTAGTAATGTTGAGTAAGTCTCAGGGGGAACTTTCAAAACTTAGACTATACACTTATAATATAGTCACACTGAAAGGGGTTAAACTTCTTCAGTATTTCTTACCCTCGAAGAGCAAAAAGATATTTTAGTAACTGTTATAGTAAGTCTTGAGGTACTTCGTTTAGACTATACACTTAATATAGTCCACTGAAGGAGTGTTCTTACTTAAGACGAAGATATTTAGTACTTTATAGTAAGTCTCTGAGGTACTTCACCTTAGACTATACACTTTATATATAGTCACATTGAAGGAGTGTTTCTTACCCTCGAAGAGCAGAAGATATTTTGTACTGTTATAGTAAGTCTCTGAGGTACTTCACCTTAGACTATACACTTATAAAATAGTCCCTTGAAGGAGTGTTTCGTACTGTTATAGTAAGTCTAGGTACTTCACGTAATATACATTTATTAATAGTCACATGAAGGATGTTCTTTCCATCGAAGGCAAAGTTATTTAGTAATGTTATATTAAGTCTCTGAGGTACTCACCTCAGACTATACACTTATAATATAGTCACACTGAAGTAGTTCACTCCTTCAGTATTCTTACCCCTTTAAGAGCTGGATATTTGTACTTATAGTAAGTCTCGAGGTATACACTTTAAACTTTCGTTACAGTTAGACACACTCAAGATTCACTCTCAGGTCTTAAAATATATTATATAAACTTCAAGTTTATTAAATATTATAGTATTTAAGGGCTTAATATTTATTTAAATTCAAGGCTAAGTACAGTTATTACTGTACTTAAACTGGATTATACACAGACAGCTCCATTATATAAATTATACTATCACCTAACTAAAACATCCTTCATTTAAAAATATAATATCGAAATATCCTCATAATATTTTTTGTGGTCTTGTTCAGTGGATGTAGTTCTTGCTTGGTTCTACAAGTGATAGCGGCCCAGAAGGATTGATTCAGTGAAAGAGAGCATCGAGGTCGAAATCATAATCTTGGGGTTTCCTGTACAAAAATTTTGGCTTTGTGTCAAAGTTTGACAGGTGGACTTGTTTCTTCTACAGGATTTGGTGGGTTTTTCAGGAAGAGAAGCTCCTCAATGAAGGTTTCCGTTCTTGCTGTTCTTTTGGTGGTTTGTCAGGGGAAAAGGAGCTCCTCAATGAAGGTGTCCTGTTCTTGCTGTTCTTTTGGTGGTTTGTCAGGGAAGAGAAGCCCTGAATGAGGGTCTCCTGTTCTTGCTGTTCTTCTGGGCTCAGCTGCTGCTCCGTAGAAACTATAAAGTTGTTTATGTAATTACTTATAAGAGAAATCATTGTCAATAGTGGTTTCCTGACTTGGACCTTGTTAGATTCCCATCTTTCTGTACTTCTGGATCAGTTGTGGGAGGTGGCAGTTCCTTGTCACTGCTTTAATCTTCCCCACCTTCCTTCTCCATTCTTTTTTCTTCTCTTTTTAGTTTTTTCCTGTTCTTCTTCTTTTTGCTGTTACCCAGTTTTTGTTTTTTTTTGGGAAAATTTCATTCCAATAGAGGCTTTTTTCTCTTAAACCTACGTTCATAAATAGTTTTTACCAGAAGTATCAATCCATCTCATTCCTTGATAGGCATACTCAAAGTTATACCTGGCACTCATTCTCTGATGCCTATGCCAGAAGTGCTTAAGTGTTTCCAAAGTCCATAGAATTAGCAAATCGTAGTCCTGCCTCAACTGCGTATTTTGCATACAGTTGAGTTAATTCCCTCTGGAAAACAAAATCTTCAGGATCTGTGGAAATAAGAAATTTTCCCTTTAAGAAGCTTTCAAAGCATTCTTTGCCTGAGTGTTTCTTTCATATCCAAGGACCACCAGCATGTTCTCCTTGTATTTCTTCATATTGAGGTCTTCCAGCTGGCGACTCTTGTGTTTCAAGATGTTCTTCTGAACTTTCACTTTGTCTTCAACTAAAGCTTATATCTTTGGAGGACGGTTTCTTTCCCTCGAAGAGCAGAAGATATTTAGTAATGTTTGAGTAAGTCTCAGAGGAACTTCAACTTAGACTATACACTTATAATATAGTCACACTGAAGGAGTGTTTTATTTTTCCCTCAAAAAGCAGAAGATATTTGTACTCTTATGTAATCTCTGAGGACTTCCCTTGACTATACACTTATAATATAGTCACTCTGAAGGAGTGTTTCAGTACTGTTATAGTAAGTCTCTGAGGTACTTCACCGTAGACTATACATTTATAATATAGTCACACTGAAGGAGTGTTTCTTTCCCTCGAAGAGCAGAAGTTATTTTGTACTGTTTTTATTAAGTCTCTGAGGTACTTCACCCCAGACTATACACTTATAATATAGTCACACTGAAGTAGTTCTCTTTAGTATTTCTTAGCCTTGAAGAGCTGAAGATATTTAGTACTGTTATAGTAAGTCTCTGAGGTATACACTTTAACTAAAAGTTACAGTTTGACACACTCCAAGAATTTTCAATCCTTCAGTTTCTTAACTATATTCAGTACTTAGTTCTTTAATATATTATAGTACTTCAAGGTTAAATATATTATATTTCTTCAAGGTCTTAAGTTACAGTATATTACGTAATTAACCTGGACTATTCACACAGACCCAGTCTCCATTAATAATTATTTTACTCACCTCAACTAAAATCAGTCCTTTTATTTTAAAAATATAATATCGAAAATATCCTCATATATTTTTGTGGTCTTTTTCAGTGGATTTGTTCTTGCTTGGTTATACGTGATAGCGGCCGAAGGATTGATTCAGTGAAAGAGAGCATCCAGGTCGAAATCATAATCTTGGATTCCGTAAATTCTGCATTGTTCAATTGACAGGTGACTTGTTTCTTCTATGGATTTGGTGGTTTGTTCGGAAGGAACCCCTTTAAAAAGGTCTCCAGTTCTTTTCTGTTCTTTTGGTGTTTTGCAGGGAAGAGGAGCTCCTCAATGAAGGTGTCCTGTTCTTGCTGTTCTTTTGGTGGTTTGTCAGGGAGAGAAGCCCAGAATGAAGGTCTCCCGTTCTTGCTTTCTTTGACTCAGCTGCTGCTCCAGAGAAACTATAAATTTTTTTTTTAATTACTTATAAGAGAATTTATTGTCAGTATGGTTTCCCGACTGAACCTGGTAGATTCCCATCATTCTGTACTTCGGATCAGTTGTGGGAGTGGCAGTTCCTTGTCACGCTTGAATCTTCTCACCTTTTCCCTTTTCCATTCTTTTTTCTTTTCTTTTAGTTTTTTCCTGTTCCCTTTTTTCTTTTTGCTGTTACAGTTTTTGTTTTTTTCGGGAAATTTTATTCAATAGAGGCTTTTTTCTCTTTAAAACTCGTTCATAATAGTTTTACCAGAAGATCAATCCATCTCATTCCTTTAAGGCATACTCAAGTTATATGGGACTCTTCTTTGATGCCTATGCCAGAAGGCTTAAGTGTTTCCAAGCCATGGAATTAGCAAATCGTTGTCCTGCCTCAAATGCATATTTTGCATACTGAGTTTAAATTCCATCTGGAAACAAAATCTTCGGATTGTGGAAAAAAGAATAAATTTTTCCCTTTAAAAAGCTTTCAAAGCATTCTTTGCTGAGTTTTTTCTTTCATATCCCAAGACCACCAGCATGTTCTCCTCGTATTTCTTCATATTTAGTCTTCCAGTGGCGCTCTTGTGGGTTCAAGATGTTCTTCTGACTTTCACTTGTCTTCAACTAAGCTTATATCTTTGAGCGTTTCTTTTCCCCGATAAGCAAAGTATTTGTATTTTAGTAAGTCTCGAGGAACTTCACTTAGACTATACACTTATAAAATAGTCACACTGAGAGTTAACTTCTTCAGTATTTCTTACCCTCGAAGGCAGAAGATATTTATATGTTAAGTAAAGTCTCTGAGGTACTTCATTAGACTAACATTTAATAAGTCACACTGAAGGAGTTTTTTCCCTTGAAAGAGCAGAAGATATTTAGTACTGTTATAGTAAGTCCTGAGGTACTTCCCTTGACTAACACTTAATATAGTCACACTGAAGGAGTGTTTTTACCCTCGAAGAGCAGAAGATATTTAGTAAATGTTTTTAGTAAGTTCTATATATTCACCTTAGACAAACTATAATATAGTCACTCTGAAGGAGTGTTTCAGTACGTTTAGTAAGTCTCCCGAGGTACTCACCTATCTTACATTAAAAATTTGTCACACTGAAGGAGTGTTTTTCCCTCAAAAAGCAGAAGTTAATTAGTACTGTTTTTTAGTCTCTGAGGTACTTCCTCAGATATACCCCTTTAATTAGCACACGAAGTGTTCATTCCTTCAGTTTCTTACCTTGAAGAGTGAGATATTTAGTCTGTTTAGTAAGTCTTGAGTACTACACTTTAAACTCTACAGTTACAGTTAGACACACTCAAGAATTTCACTCCTTTAGTGCTTAACTATATTACAGTACTTCAAGTTCTTTAATATATTATAGTACTCAGGTTTAAATTATTATTTATTCACAGGTCTAATTCATATATTTCTGACTTATCTGGACTATTACACAGACAGTCTCCATTATATAATTTTTATACTATCACCTCACTAAAATCGTCCTTTTATTTAAAAAAAATAATATCGAAAAAAACCCATATATTTTTGTGGGCTTCTTCAGTGGGTTTGTTTTTGCTTGGTTACTACAAGGATAGCGGCCCAGAAGGTTGATTTTAGTGAAAGGGCATCCGGTCGAAATCTAAATTTGGGTTTCCGAACAAATTCTGGGCTTTGGTCAAAGTTTTAAGGTGGACTTGTTTTTTTCTACAGGATTTGGTGGGTTTTTCGGGAAGAGAAGCTCCTCAATGAAGGTTTCCCCGTTTTTGCTGTTCTTTTTGGTGGTTTGTGAGGAAAGGACTCCTCAATGAAGGTGTCCTGTTCTTGCTGTTCTTTGGTGGGTTTTTAGGGAAAGAAGCCCCCGAATGAAGGTTTCCCGTTCTTGCTGTTCTTTGCTCGTGCTGCTCCCGTAGAAACTATAAAATTGTTTTTGTAATTACTTTAAGGAATCTTTGCAGTAGTGGTTTCCTGACTTGAACCTTGTTAGATTCCCCCCATTCTGTACTTCTGGACGTTGTGGGAGGTGGCAGTTCCTTGGGGCACGCTTTAACTTCCCACCCCTTTTCCTTCTTTTTTTTCTCTTTTAGTTTTTTCTGTTCCTTTTTCTTTTTTCTGTCTCTGTTTTTGTTTTTTTGGGAAATTTCATCCAATAGAGGCTTTTTTTCTTTAAACACTACGTTCTAAATGTTTTACCAGAAGTATCAACCATGTCATTCTTTGATGGCAACTCAAAATTTCCTGGCCTATTTTTCTTGATGCCTATGCCAGAAGTGCTTAAGTGTTTTCAAAGCCAAGAATTACAAAAACGTAGTCCTTTCCTCAAATGCGTATTTTGCATACGTTGATTAATTTTATTGGGGAAAAAAAAATTTCGGATCTGTGGAAATAAGAATATTTTCCTTCAAGAAGCTTTCAAAGCATTCTTTGTCTGAGTGTTTTTTTCTATCCAAAGGGCCACCCTGTTCCTTGTATTTCTTATATTGGGTCTTCCGCTGGCGACTCTTGTGTTTCAAGATGTTTTCCCCTTCCC